>JAZKJV010004817.1:0-215339 GCA_037367405.1 Ottelia alismoides | reverse complement strand
TGTGGTGGTCGAGAAGGGCTGCCGGCAAGGAGGTTGATCGACGATCCGCTATCTAAGAGAGTACGGTTCGAACCTCTGCTCACTAATCTGACATCTGACATACGGGGCCCCTAAATCTGGCCTCTTAGTCGGCAGATGGTTCTGGATCGCGTAACACGTGGCTTTTGTTAGCACATGAATTTCTGCGGTCTTGCTCCTCTTCTTCCTCCTGATCTCTATCATGAATGCCCCCTGATCGCGTAACTGTTGCTGAATTGTCTCTAATGACGCGATCAGGGTGGAGTTAATCGCTCCCTGGTCTAAGACAAAATGTTCGGCTGGCGATCGTCTGAACTGCCGGCTCCGGCCATAGGGACGTCTGCAAAATCAGATGAGCCCAACTCAGGTTCTGTCAAATTAATTCGTCGTTCCTCGGGCTCATGTCTCTCAGTAGCAGAAGAAAGGGGATCGAGGGGGAACAGGGTGGAATCGAACTCGGGCCCGGAGAGCTGGTCTCGACTCTCACGGGCCAACCTAGATGATGGAGTAGCCGCGCCTGAAAGCGATGCAGCCAGAGGCTGCCTAAGAGATCGTCTACCCATCATCTTGATCTGGCGAGTAAGGCGGATGGGATCTGGAGAAAATATGATCGCAAAGCAAACCCCTTGTTCACCAACTCAACACAATCTGAAGACCGTGAAAGCTCGGTCAATTTATCTTGTCAATTTTATTTGGTGAACACTCAAGATATCAGAGCGATTACGTGACCTGCTGGGATACCCGATACTCTCTCAACCGACTGTCCCGCACAGAAGAGTCGGTAATCAGTCGAGATGAGCACCGGAGGGCTTTACCTAGTGTTCGGGTCACTCTCTCGCACAATCAAACCAAACAATGAGGGGGTTGCTCTCCCCAAGACATATTTTTAATGTGAGTGTCTTTTAGGGTCAATAGTGTTATCCAGTCCCAATTTTTTTTTTCTTTTTAATTTTTTTCAAATAAATACAAGCGGCCTAACGGTTTTTCCGATTCTCCTGATGATTAAGTCAAAAACAGAGGGAGAAGACGAAAAAAACCGATGCGCGAGAAAATCAATGATGCATGCAGAGAAAGAAATGCGTACCTTGTCTCCAGCACTCTACATGCAAGTGATCCGCGCAGAATTTAAATACAGAATTAAACTACCTAAATGATGCAACGAGGAAAAACCGAGTCCTAGCCGAGCAATTTCTATTGATCGTGAAGAACAATAGTTAGCCAACGGAATCGAGTCCGGAGTCCGATCTTGGGAGTCACTCGGTGCCCGCCACAACGGGTCCTGCCAGCGCTGTATGTGACTCCTCACGGCACGTGGTCTCAAATCCAATTAAACTAACTTTTTCAGTGAATTTTATCAAGGTCCAATTACGTTCTATAGGAACAGATATTCTATTAAGTGTTGGGCCTTAGATATTTACGTCACAATCAACAGAAATTCCTAAATCTAGGGGCTCGAGAAAAACCGCGTAAACACCGGAAAAGGCAGCTAGCTATAAAAATCACGATAAAAGCCGCGAAAATCCGAATGGGTCCCCCGAGCACACCGGTGCTCGGCGAAACAGACCCGCTAAGTTACAAGTGTCCATAGTTCAAAGTTTAAATCCTAAATTATTACAAAAAATTGTTCTCTCTCTCTCTCTAAGTAGAAAATTTTTGCTCCTCTCTCTCTTCCTCCTGCTTTTTCTTCCCGTGCGGGTCCTCAAAAAGTGCACTCCAAGTTCTCCACGCAGTACCTCGCACAAAAATTAGAAAGAGAGAGTGTAAGAAAACAGTTATAATGTAGAGAGATAATATGGAAAAATGACTACAAAGCCGTGCTCCCCGGCAACGGCGCCATTCTGACGACACGAAAATCCCGAACAACTGAGGTAGAAAATAAGTCACAATGTCGTTGTCCTCAATCGCTCGAATGCGTCAATCAAGAAAAATCAATCACTCAAATCGGATAAAAACAAGCAAGCACAAAATAGAGCGATCTAGCTATAGGATTAACCTGGTATAGCTCCCAGGGTCGAACACAAGGAGCACAGATTGGCCTTGCGGCCTACGATGTAGTCAGAAATCCAAGGGAATCCTTTTTTAATGGTTTTTATTTGTTTTTATATTTTTTTTTTGATTTTTTTAAAATGATGAGAAAATTCAAGAATGTAAATACAAGGGAACTTCAACAATTTATTACACACACCAAAACTGATGCAAAAATTCCAGAAAATTGATTTTTAGTTTTTTTAAGTTTTTTTACTGTTTTTGGTGAATTTTTGGTATTTTTCTAATGGGTAAATTATTTATTAAAAATCAAACAATGCGAAAAACAGAGGGTACTGTCCAGCAAGGATTAAGACCCAAAAATAAAATACTCTTGGATCTCAAAAAGCCCTAGAGGTAATTTTCCTATAAAGTATGAAGAACAAGGAAAATTTAGGCACCCTAATTATTGTTTTTGGATTTTTAGTTTATTTATTATAATTTTTATGGGTTTTTAGGGGTTTTTCAATTTTTAAGGTTTTTAGGTGATGAAAAGTAGCCAAAATTGGCTAGAAAATCAAACAACAAGTAAACTACAGTATCTAATTTTTTTTAGAATTTTTGGTGGAGTTTTTATATTTTTTTGGTATTTTTAAAGTCAAACAGTGGCAAAAATATGTGTTTTTGAATTTTTAAAAATAATAAATGAAATCAAAATTGTCCTCAAAAATCATAGAAATTCCTACACCATGGCAGGAGCCATGTGTCAAAATCTCATTGGATTTGGAGGTTGTTTGATATTTTATTCAAAAATAAAGGTGGGTCACTGTGCACAGGGACCTATGTGCAAATACCCAAAAGTTCTGGGGTCCTGGTGCAAAATACCCAAGAAGTCACGTGCCAAGCACGTGCCTGGGGCACTCAAGGACCTAAATGTAATAAAAATAAGTTCCAAGGACCTATTGATAACTCGTATCAAAAGTCCAGGGGCTTATATGCAAATTTCCCAAAATAAAACGCACATGCGCATAATCAATGCTCACAGGGGTATATGTGCAAATAAACAAAACTTTTTATTCAATGAAGAACATCCAGAACTACAGGGGGTCTTATGCAAATATCCCAACAAAACACGTGACGAAGCACGTGGCTCACAACTGGCAGGGGTATAAATGCAAATAAAATTAAGTACGAGGTCCGACATGCAAATTATCCCAAAACTAAATAACTGACTCGACAACTTACAGGACTGAAACGAAATAAAGGAAAGACAAGGGCCTAAGGGTAAATTACCCTTTATTAAGCGGAATCGTTGGATGCGCGCCACGTGTAGATCGGACGGCTGCAGATGATGGGCGCTCCAGATGGCGTCACCTCGGATCGGACGGTGGAAGCTACTCCTCGATCGGACGGCCAAGATGTGATCTGGAGCGGTGAGGACGATCGGACGGCGATGGAGGGTCCTCGAAGAACTGATGGCCGGCGAACTTCGCCGGCCTCGTGAAGGTGTCTCCGCTCTCCTCTGCTGCGCCTGAAGGTCGGAGAAGATCCGGCGTGAAGTTGCGCAGCTGCTGCGGGTCGCCGATGCTCCGGCCGAGCCCTGGAAGGCTCCGGCGAGGTCGGCGGAGAAGAAGCTCCTGGCTTGAAGTTGGGAAGCCTCAGACGCCTCCCTTTGGACCTGCAAAGTAAACAAGAAGCTTCGCGGGTCGAGGGCAAATTGCCTCGACCCAAGAAAACGGGGTGAAGGTGAACGGTGCGGTGGGGCGAAAGAGCTCCGGCGAGGCGGAGACGGTGGAGCTCGACTCCCAGATCCTGTGCGATCTGGGTTGAGTGAAAGGGCGTAGACGGTGCGTGAGGGAATGGCGAAGATGATGGTCGGTTCGGATGGTCGAGAGATTACGTGAGATGGCCGGAATCAGAGATATACGTTGGAGCTATGATTTGGGCGAAATCGAAAATTACACTAAATGGAAGGTCTGATCGGCTACCTGATGGCTGCAGTAGACTGTGCTGGAGCGTGGCTAACTCCGGGTCGTAGCTTCGAAGGGCGTCAAGGCCTGAAGCTCGATGCTCAACGCCGGCGGCGGAGCAAGGACGGCGGGAATCGCCGGATCAATGGATTCGCTTCCTCGCCTCACTGCAACAAGGGCAGACGCTTGCTGTCACTCTCGCGAAGCCTATGGAGGTCACTGGGAAGGAGGAGAAGGGCCAAAGATGATGCGCGGAGGCGGCGTAGGTCTGGATATAAATGGTGACAGGGGCGTTTAGGGTTGAGGCTCGACGGCGATGGAAAGCGTGGATTTGATGGCGGAGGATCCGGCGAGGGAGAGGGATGAACGGCGAAGAATCCGGGCATGGGATATGCGTGGGAGACAGCCTGGAGACGCGTGGATAAATCGGCGAAGGAGGCGCGGCACGCATCTTCCAGAAAAGGAAGGAGTCCGCGGGGGAGTTGACTGGGGTCAACAGTCCCCCGTGGACCAATCAGGAGCGGCCACGTGTATCCAATTTTTGTTTATTTATTTTAGGGTAGAAATAGGCCGAATTAAAGAAAACTCAAAACATGAAATATTTTTCTTTTATTTTTTTCTATTTTTTGGTGATTTTTAATTAATTTTTGGAAATAAAAATAAGGTAGCTATATATATAGGTATATGTACACTATATGGATTTTTATTTTTGATTTTTTATTTGTTATTTTTATGTATTTTTATGCTCATTTTGTATTTTATTTATTTACACCATAAAATATGGAATAAAAGAATATTTTTATTTTATTTTTATCACTTATACACAAGGGTGAAATAAATGGTTGAATACATTTATACACATGGTATTTATACAATGTATTTTTGTATTTTAATTTTGTAATTTTTATTTGATTTTTGTTTTGTTTCTTTTTATTTATTTTATTTACAAAATATAACATAGAATATTCACAAAAAGTTCTGAAAATAATTTCATTTATTTATAGGGTTAAATAAATACAATGGTGTGGTTTATGTACATGGTGAAGGAAGGGTATTTTTGATCTTTTTGCTTTTCATCTTTTTATTTTGTTTTTAATAGAATATATACAAATACTTACAACATATTTTTGGGTGAGGAAAATATAATTTATTGTATTTACAGAAGTATATACACATGAGCTCCTATCTCCCTCTACTTTGGCTTTTATGCGGTCAGGCCCATGCTGAGCCCTCCCTTGGGTTAGGTTGCTCAATATTTATTCTAAATATTTCCCTCTTTTTCTTTTTGCTCTTTATTCTTTTATTTTGTGCACAAAAACATGCTAATTATAGGTTTTTACACAATGCATGCTTTTGGTAATTATTTGTATTTACACATATCTACATGTATTTGCAAAGGTTTTTGTAGCTAAAATAATAGAATAAAGAGTGATGAATGGGTATTCATCACCCACACCTCACGTGTACAGGTCACGTGAGGTGACGTGGCGAAGGACCAAAGTGGAAATAAACAAAGACTGGGTGTCTTTGTGCAAATATTACAAAACTTTTACACTACAGACAAAAGTTTAAATACTAAATATTAAATACAAAAAGTGCGAGGGTTGGGATGCAAAATACCCTCGCTCGGGCGATCCGCAGGTGACGCGTGGCGCGAATCCAACGGCTGGTGGCGGGAGACGATCCAGGGGCGGGGAGCACGCCACTTATCCACGTGGCAGCACGGGAACGGCCGATGACGGTTGGTGTCGACGTCTGAGATTAGATCTCCGAAAGAGATCCGACGGCGGTTGGGCTGGGAAGATCGGACGGCCGACACGCGAACTGGAGCTCCGCCTCGATCCAACGGTGCTGAAGCCCGGAGCAAGAACCGCGACGAACTCCGGCGAGCCGAGGTTCGCCGAGGTCAAGCTCCGTCTCCGGCGAGCTTTTTGGCTTCAAAAGCGGGCTGGAGCTTCCTCGGGTCTTCGTCTATCTCCTGGGGGCACCAAAAATGCACGGCGGTGGCCGTGCCGCTCGCAGGTGGTCGGCGGAGCTGGAGAGCTCGACTGATCTCCGGCGAACCTCAAAAACGCGCCCAGGCGCGAGTCAACGTGCTTGGACCCTGCAAAAGGCGTTAGAAGGTCCAGGGCAAAGTGCCTGGACCTTGGGTGGACCTAATCGATACGCGAGGGGGAATGGTCGATGGTGGCCGGAGGTGCGCTCCGGCGAGGATGCTTGGATGGGCGAAATAAGCGATGGAACGTATAATTTTTTTGGGGTTTTTGAAGCTTAAGCTAACAGGAACTAAATGCAAGAAAGAAATACGCGGGGGGGATGTCCTCGATGGCCGGAGCCAGAGGAAAAAGAGTACCTCGATGCCGGTTGTTGGCGGAGGTGATGGAGGCTCCCTCGACTTCGTACGCCTTGGCTGAGGAGCTGGCGATGGAGCTGTCACCTCCAAGGAGCTCAGGAGCACGAAGGTGGCGCTGAAGGGTGGACCAAGGGGACTCAAATTCGAATGGGAAGAGGGGGAGTTGGTTTTAAGTGGTTTGACCCGAGGTGACAGGGGTCCAAAGACCAAGGAATATCTTGCAAATCTTGGGTCCAACGACCAAGATTAAGCTCGGGCGAGTTAGGTAGATGGTTGGTGGACAATGTTGCAGAAGGATGCAACACGAAAAGATGAAAGAATTGGCCGGGAAAAAGCCAAAAAGATGGCTCAAAAACCGAGCCTGACACGGGCTACAGGGGTAGGGCGACCAGTTGACTGGGGTCAACTGTTGACGCCTCCTGGTTGGTCCACGTGGACCAACCAGGAAAAACCCTGAGTTATTATTTTGTTAATTCATTTAAAAATACTAAATGGCCGAATTAATTAAAAGTTATAAAATAAAAAATGCTTAAAATTTTATGTAGTATTTTATACTGATTTTTATTTATTTTTATGAGATTTATTTTTACAAGTTACCTTTTTACCCTATATAGGTATAATACCTATGTATTTTAGCATTCTATTTTTATTTTAGGTATTTTCAATATTATTATTTTTATTTATGATTTTATAAAATTGTGAAATATTTTTATATACACATATATATTTTTATTTTATTTTTCTGATTTGTTTTGTATATTTAATAAAATACAAGTGTCTTGTATATAGGTATAAGTATATGTATAATACCTAAGTAGTCTTTATACAAGTATTTTTATTTGTGTTTTATTTAAGTTTTTATTCTGATTTTAATGTTCACAATTATTATAAGTAATATTTACAACATTATAATAAAATAATAAAATAATAAATAAATAAATTGAATATTTTAATATGTACAAGTATACAATGAGGGCCCAAAACTCAACTTTCAAACCGTAACTCCGCCAAATACGAAACCACCGCCATTAAATAGCTTATTTTCTTCTATATACAATTAAAGGTGAGTATGCTGCATTTGGAGTTTTTATTTGTGAGATACGGGTCTGGGAAGTTGGCATTCTGGAACTTTATTTAGACCATAACTTTTTATCTGTACATTATTTTTCAGTGAAATAAATTTTGTATTTTTCTTTATTAAATTATCTACAACTTTCATGTACAACGTTTCTTTATTTGAGGTATAAAAAGTGGAACCAAAAATAGGTCCCAAAATGAATAAGAAATGAATTAATAAATATAGGTATTTGGCCCTTATCTCCCCCTACTTTATTCCTTGTCGACCTATTCATCAAGATGCTTAGGTCTCGGGGTTTCGGGTCATAAAATATTTACAATATTTTATTCTTTTTCTTTTCTTTATTTATTCTATAATTTTGGCCTTAATTACAGTATTTTACACACTGTTTGGATGCACATGCATGAATGCTAAGATGCTCTATTTAGTGCTATTTACAGGCATTTGCTAGGGTTTTTGGTGCCAAAATGATAGAATAAAGATGATGAAATGTGGATTCATCAAGTACCCGGTTTCACTTTCTGAGAGTGTTTCCGATCTGGCGGAACCGAGTCTTTAGATCATTCTGATTCTGAATCTTCTCACCTCGACGACCCTCGCGAGGATGAGCCCATTTTGGAGATATTCGATGATTTGCCTGATCTGATTCTATTACATGCATCGGATATCATTCTGCTTAGAGAGTCTCCTGATCCTGATTGCCCATACCTGTTTGAGACAATGATTGACGTGGAGGATTCCATGACTGATCCATCTTTCTCCACGTTTGATTTCTTTGGCTCTATACTTTCACTCCAGTCTGATCCAGAGCCACTGATTTCTTTTGTGCTACCGGATCCCAATTACTTATGCTCATATCATTGGCTGGTAGCAGACACCCGCCTGATTGCATATCTGGGTGTCTTACTTTATACTGTTGAGTTCGTCGTTGTTCTCACACCGAGACTGCGACGACAGTACGGCATTCGACTTACCGATGCCGTCCTGAACCTTGATACTGCGTTGTCCTAACCTTTGCGCCCAGCTAGGGGCGTAAAATCTAGCGCTTGTTGAGAGGCACCTCAACATTGTACTCTTTTGTATATACGTGTTTTGTCTTGTTTGATCTTTCTTTCTTCCGTTCTTGTTTTCACCCCAGGTCTCGCATAGGATTATCTTTGCTATACTTAGGATATTGCTCATCCTAAGTATAGGGGGGTGGAAACACCGGGTTGTTCATTCGTCTGTTTCATCACTTCTGTTTTGTTGCCTATACTTAAGGTTCTCCACCTTAAGTATAGGGGGAGTGATGTCCTCTTTCTGTATATATTCGTGATTTTCTTCGTGTCTTTCTGCTCCTGTTTTGCTGCCTATACTTAGGGATATTTTACCCTAAGTATAGGGGGGGTAGACTCTGTATCTTCTTCACTCGGATTTCCCTTCATGTACAGCTTGCTATACTTAGGATTAGTTAATCCTAAGTATAGGGGGAAACCACCGAGTTCCTCTCCTTCTATTCATTTATTCATTCCTGTACTTAGCCATTCCTTTTCACTTCCCTTTTACTAAGCACGAGTTATGTCTTCTTCATCGCTCTTGATCACTCTGAGGACATCGTTCGAGCTAAGTATAGGGGGGGTGTGTATATATTTCATATATACTTTAGCCATAACTCGTACTTTGTGTGAGTGTGTTAATAAATAAAATGGCTAAAAATCACAAAAATTAAAAATTTTTCATGTACATAAAATTCTTTTATCATGCACATACATAGCTAGTGTACAAAGTATTTTTGTAAAAATGATTTCAAAAATCTTTGGTGTAAAGTTTGTGTAAATATTTTTGTATCAAAATTATGTATATAATACAAAATTTTTCCAAAATGTTTTGAAAATCAAAAGTTTGCAAAAATCTTGTAAATTGTTGTAAATATCTTTTTGCAAAACTTGCACTTCATGCATCATCATCATCCATGATTTCAAAACATTTTTCAAAAATTTTTGCATGATTGTAAATATTTGTAAATAGCATCTTGTGTACATATATGTATATAGTTTTTCTTGGATGGGAGTTGACATTTAAACCAAGCCTGGAATTAAATTGAGAAATGGAGCTTGAATAAGATCTTAATCCACCTAACTTTAAGAGGAACCTTATAGGATTTAGGTTTAAGGCTTTTCAGGTCCATAAGGACTTAATTCTTTGAGTCCACTAGGCTATGAGCATATGTCATCTTGATGAGCTTAAGTAGAACACTTAACAACACACGCATGACTCTTAGAGACAATGGCTTGACTTGCACCTGCACTTTACACATGGCTCTCCACGGATGAGGTGGTGAGGAGGCAGTTTCCTTTGGCTTGGGGTAGCATATGAGGGTAGTACTTCTAGGCGGAACCTCTCTTCTTCTTCTAGTGAAGGAAGTGCGCCTCAACTTGGTCTAGTGGTGATGAAGGCTAAAGACAGAAGCTGTGGGTTGCAATAAAGCTTCAAAAGAGGGATAGTCTACTGGCTCAAGAGGAAATTTCTTGTATATATGCTGCACCATGTAGATATGCTGTACAGAAGTCCTTGAAAAAAAAATGCAAAAATGCAAAAGAACTCCAAAAAAGTGGTGGGTCGGATTGAAAATTTAATAACCCCACCGGAGTGTATATAGTCAAATAAAGCAAAGCTTATGGTATCCATGTTACATCTCATGAAGCTTGCAGCGGAAGACTTAGCTACACTGGCTAGGCCTTCCAAAACTCTATACTTCTTCCCCCTCTTCTTGAGCCGGTTGCACTTGAACTTAGAAGGGAATACCCCGCTTCTCGAGGAAAGAGTTGCTAGACCGAGGCATTAGAGTTACCAGGTTGAGGGAGGCTGTTTCTTTGTTACTTCTGAGGTGGGGAGCCACATATCACTTACACTGCATGGAAAGATTCATGGTCATTAGAGTTTGCGTATGTAGACTTGTTCTGATCTGGTTTATTGAGGAGTCTTGTCCATAGATTGGTGGAACTTAGAGGCTGTTGAGTTTTAAGCTTAAGTCCAAATAAGGTTCCGACACATTAATAATCCAAAGATCTGATCGAGCTCCATATTTCAATTTAATGAGGGAAAGTTTAATAATTCAACCTTGATCCATGTACATCCTCTTTTTCTTTTTCTTTTTCTTTCTTTTTCACTTCTTTTTCAAATAAGTGTTTGCTAAGGGACTAGCAAAGTTAAGTATAAAGGGGTGATGAATACCCATTCATCACTCTTTATTCTTATATTTTAGCTACAAAAACCTATGCAAATGCATGTAGATATGTGTAAATAGGAATAATTAGCAAAAGCATGCATCTTGTAAAAACATATAATTAGCATGTTTTTGTGCAAAAATAAAAGAATAAAGATTAAAAAGAAAAAGAGGGAAATATTTAGAATAAATATTGAGCAACCTAACCCAAGGGAGGGCTCAGCATGGGCATGACCGCATAAAAGTCACAGTAGAGAGAGATAGGAGCTCATGTGTAAATATTTATGTAAATAAATAAAATTATATTTTCCTCAATCAAAAATATTCTTGTAAATATTTGTATATATTTAGAAACTCTTAAAAACAAAATAAAAATTTAAAAATCAAAAATGCAAAAATATCCCTCCACCATGTGCATAGACCATCATCCTTTATTTATTTAACCCTATAAATAAATGTATTTATTTTCAAAACTTTTTGTGAATATTCTATGGTATATTTTGTAAATAAAATAAATAAAAAGAAACAAAACAAAAATCAAATAAAAATAACAAAATTAAAAACACAAAAACATATTGTACATATGCCATGTACATAGTTGTATATATCTATTTATTTCACCTATGTGTATAAATAATAAAAATAAAATAAAAATATCCTTTTATTCCTCATTTTATACTATAAATAAATAAAATATAAAATGGGAATAAAAATGCACAAAAATAACAAATTAAAAATCAAAAAAAATTAAAAATAAACATTGTACAAATACCTATGTATAGCTATACTATGTAAATATCCTATTTTTATTTCCAAAAATTAATTAAAAATCACCAAAAAATAGAAAAAAATAAAAGAAAAATATTTCATGTTGAAAGTTTTTGCTGATTCGGCCCCTAGCTAGGTGTATTTGTCACCTCAAGATCTTGCCACGTGGCCTGATTTCATTGGGCCCTGGGGATGTTGACCGCCCGGTCAACTGACCCCCCCAGGACCATTCTTCGCGGATTCGAGCGCCGGACCTTCTTCTCGGATTTATACCCGCTCGACCCGATTGCCTAACACCTAAACCCCGGCTCCGTTTGACACCTCCCACATCCGACACCCTCGCCGGGCATCTACCTCGGGGTCCGCGCGCCACCGTGACCCTACCCGATCAGCCCTAGTCGGGTCTGCACTCATATATAACCTGAGCTCCGCCGCATTTTATTGTCATCTTTGGCTCTCCACTCTCACTCCCGTGACCTCCATAGTGATCCCTGAGGTGACAGCTCGCGATTGCCCTTGTAGCAGTGAGGAGGAGGTGGCCGGACCACTGATCCGGCGACGTTGCGCCGCCGTGCTCCGCCTCGTGCAGGAGCTCGAGCCTCAGGCCTTGACAACCTTCGAGGCAACGACCAGGAGCCACCTTAGCTCCAGCACAGTCTTCCACTCCACCCAGGTAGCATTCTAGCTCGCCTATTTAGCTTAATTTCTTGTTTCCCCCAAATTGTAGTTCTGTCGAGTTCCTTTGATTCCAACCATATCGCGTATTTTCTCGATCATCGGAACGCACAGTCACCTTCGCCTTTCCTCCACGCACCTTCTCCGCCCCTTCGTTCAACCCAGCTCGCACAGGAGCTGGGGTTCGAGCTCCACCGTCCTCCGCTCGCCGGAGCTCGCTCGCCCCGACCCACAGCTCACCTTCACCCCACCTAACCGGGTCGAGGCACTTTGCCCTCGACCCGCGAAGCTCTTGAGCTACTTTGCAGGTCAAGAGGAGGCCATCTGAGGCCTCCCCACATCCAGGTCAGGAGCTCCCCTCCGTCGACCTCGCCGGAGCCCCTCCAGGGCTCGGCTGGACCATCGGAGGGCACCACCAGCTGCGGGACGACATCGTCGACCTTCTCCGATCTTCAGAGGCAGCTGAGGAGGAACACAGTACGCGCACGAGGCCAGCGAAGCTCGCCGGCTGAGTGTTCTTCCAGTATCCTCCACCGTCGTCCGATCGCCCTCATGCTCCAGGTTTCATCTTGATCGTCCATCCACGAAGGAGCAGCCACCGCCCGATCATCCAGAGGGGCGATCTGGACCGTTAGAGCAGAGGAGAGAACCACCAGCACCCGAGGCCGTTCGATCATCCACGTGTCCTCCTCTGCGCCGTCGATCAGGCTCACGTGCGGACGCAGAGAAGCGCCAGCCATCCGAGACCGTCAGATCAGCTACGTGGCGCTCATCCAGCCGTCGACGTAATAAAGGGGTAAATTACCTTAGGCCCCCTCTTAGTTTCTGTTTTACGTGTCAGTCCTGTAAATATTTTAGGAGCTTTATTTACGTTGGGTTATTTGCACATTGGACCTTATCCTTTAGTTTATTTGCATTTATGCCCCTGTTTGTGTGAGCCACGTGCATCGTCACGTGTATATTTGGTGTATTTGCGACATTAGCCCTGTAGTTCTGGATGTTCTTTAATGAATGACAACTTTTTGATAATTGCATTTATGCCCCTGTGAGTGTTTTATTTGCACATGTGCGTCTTTTAGTGGGTTATTTGCATAACAGCCCCTGGACTTTTTGGTACGAGTTACCAAAAGGTCCTAGGACTTGTTTTTATTACCAAAAGGTCCCTGAGTGCCCCAGGCACGCGCCACGTGCGTGACTTGCTGGGAAAATTGCACCTGGACCCCCAGAGCTTTGGGTATTTGCACTTTGGTCCATGTGCACAGTATCCCCTTGTTATTTTTTAATAAAATATCAATTCATCTCCGAATTCGATAAAAATTTGACACATGGCTCCTGCCATGTTGTCGGATTTTTGAGAATTTTGGGGGACAATTCTGAGTTTATTTGTTATTTTTAAAAATTCAAAAACCATCATTTTAGCCACTGTCCAGTTTTAAAAACCCCAAAAAAATATAAAAACTCCTTGAAAAATTCTATAAAAATAAGGTACTGTTTATTTTGTGTCCTTTGATTTTCTAGCCAACTTTGGCTATTTTTCATTGCTTAAAAACCCTAAAAATTCAAAAACACCTAAAAACTCATAAAAATCATATTAAATAATCCAAAAACCCAAAAACAATAATTTTGGTGCTCAAATTTTCCTTGTTTTCGCTAGTATACAGGAAAATTACCTCCAGGTCCCTCTGAGATCCTTAGATATTTTATTTTTGGGTTTTGGACCTGGATGGACAGTACCTTGTCTTTTTAGCACTGTTTGATTTTTAGAAAATAAAATACACTTCAGAAAATTATCAAAAATTCACCAAAAACACTTAAAAACCCTATAAAACATAAAAACATTTTTTCTTGAATTTTTTCTTGCTTCTTGATGCATTAAATAATTTGTTGAAGAGTGCTTGCTTTTAGTCTTTCTCATTTTCTTCACATATTAAAAATCCAAAAAATTTAAAGACAAGTAAAAACCACAAAAAATGTTTTCCCTCTTTCTTTGATTCTTCGACTACTTCGTAGGCCTCTGGCCAACCCGTGCTCCTTGTGTTCGACCCTGGGTGCTATACCAGGTTAATCTCATAGCAGGGCCGCTGATTTTGTGCTTGATTGATATTACGTGTTTCGAGTGGTTCATCATTTTTCTTGATTGACTTAGTCTGAGTGATTGAGGTCGCAACGACCTATATTTCTGTACCTTTACCTTAGTCATTCGGACGGTCATCAGAATGGCGCCGTTGCCGGGGAACACGGCTTAGTAGTCGTTTTTAGCTTTTTCCGCGGCTTTTCGAGTTTCGCGGCTTTTTGTATAGAATTTTTGTATATATATTTTTCTCATATTTCTGCCAATAATTTTTGGACTGACCACTTTTCTCTCTGTTTCTTGCGAGGGCCCGAGGAGCGAGGGCGGCATTCCTAGGAGCGCCGGTGCACCCGAGCGAAGCGGAGGCGGCTCGTTTCTTCATCGAGCAGCAGGAGAGAGAGCGAGAGAGAGTTGAGTGGGTGAGGATAGCTTAGGACTTTATTTCATTTATTATTACTGTAATAATACAGGGACTTGAACTCTTGGACTGCTTGGACACTTCTACCGTAGCGGGTCTGTTTCGCCGAGCACCGGTGTGCTCGGGGGACCCTTTAGGACCTTAGCGGTTTTTCGTGGTTTTCTCGCGGCTTTCTTTTACTTTTTTACTGCCTTTCCGGTGTTTACGCGGTTTTTGCTCGAGCCCCTAGATTTAGGAATTTCTGGTGCTTGTGACGTAATTAGTAGGATCCAAACACCTAATTGCTTATCTGTTCCCATAGAACGTAATTGGACATACTAATAATAAATAATAAAAATAACTTAGTCACTTTCCTGAGAGCCTACGCGCCACGAGCCTGCCCCGTCAAGCGCTACTCCTGAACTCGACCTGTCGAGAAGAGGAGGGGTGGGTCTAGACCGGACTCTTTGGATCGAGGGCGAGTGACTGAGTTAGACGGTTCTGCGCTAGAAATTGCTCATCTAGGACTCGGTTTTTCCTGCTTGCATCATTTAGGTAGTTTATTTCCTGTCTTTAAATTCTGCGCGGATCACTTGCATGTAGAGTGCTGGAGACAAGGTACGCATTTCTATCTCAGCATGCATCATTGATTTATCGCGCATCGGCTTTTTCGGCTTCTCCCCCCTGTTTTCGGATTAAATAATCAGGAGAACCGAAAAATTCGTTAGGAGTTTCTTTGAAAAATATCTAAAAAAAACAAAAACAATAAAATCGGGACTGTTAATCATACTTGACCTAAAAGACACTTCACGAAAAATCTGGCTGGACAGTACCTTGTCTTTTTAGCACTGTTTGATTTTTAGAAAATAAAATACACTTCAGAAAATTATCAAAAATTCACCAAAAACACTTAAAAACCCCAAAAAACATAAAAACATTTTTTCTTGAATTTTTTCTTGCTTCTTGATGCATTAAATAATTTGTTGAAGAGTGCTTGCTTTTAGTCTTTCTCATTTTCTTCACATATTAAAAATCCAAAAAATTTAAAGACAAGTAAAAACCACAAAAAAATGTTTTCCCTCTTTCTTTGATTCTTCGACTACTTCGTAGGCCTCTGGCCAACCCGTGCTCCTTGTGTTCGACCCTGGGTACCAGGTTAATCTCATAGCAGGGCCGCTGATTTTGTGCTTGATTGATATTACGTGTTTCGAGTGGTTCATCATTTTCTTGATTGACTTAGTCTGAGTGATTGAGGTCGCAACGACCTATATTTCTGTACCTTTACCTTAGTCATTCGGACGGTCATCAATTATTTGTATCAATAATTTTTGAGATAGGATATGGATGCAAAATGGTGGGAGGGGAGTGCAAAAGCGCCCATCCAAATTGGCACTTGAGGTGCCGTTTTGGACATTCTCCCCAAATCGACACCTCCTAAATTTTTAAATTTTTTATTTCCGTACCCATCTATTTAAATATGATTAAGTTGGTATTTATTTTAAATAAAAAGTCCTAAAGAAAATACTATTTAAAATAATTATAGTTCAATAATATTTAATATCTAATATTAGAAGAAGTTGTGATGGAGTAGTTAATTGATGTTTATAATAGGCAATGAAAGGTCACACAGCAGTTTTATTTTTAATAAATTCAAGTTTACTTTTTATTTCATGGAAGGTCGTATCGATATCGATATCATTTCAATATCGTATTGATACGATATTTCGACGATATATCGACGATATATATCGCCCATATCGACGAGCCTTTGTGAAAAAAATGTCTGAAAATCGGGATATATCGCCATATTGGTGTCCATATCGGTCCCATATCGTTATCTATTCATGGAAGTGCGGTGCGTCCCAGCTCGAGATGTCACCCTTTTTCTTTCAAAAAAATTTCCGTTGAACTTGGTTAAGATGAGTTTGAAATAGTTAGTTGAACCGATCCCATAAAGATTGGTTAATAGGACATGTCCAAGCATCTTATTCCACAAATTGGGGAAATGAATTATAACTGATGGTATCAGAAAAATTAGTGAAATGCCACTCCCCAAGGAAGTCAAGCTCAACCATAGCAAAAGAGCCTAGTCTTTGGATCCCCAAGTAATATTACTTTTACTTGGATGGATATATGTAGAAACTAACTCTATATTAATGCAACATGAACATGCCAGCTGAAGATTCATTAATAAAATTGAACAATTAAAATAGTCTGACGATTAAATTCGAATTTTTATCTTTTTTAATAGAGAAAGGAATGAGTAGGTTTTATGAAACATAGGAGGTGCGTGCATAAACATTAAAACTGCAAGTATGGGCCAGTGGAAAGGAAGTCTATCTGTCTAATACCTAGGCCTGCAAACTACTGAATTTGATATATCGTAGTATCTAGTACCTAGATCGTAGGATATATCCACGTAACTTATTCATCAAAAGAGAGAAGACAAAAATTATAGCCTTCAGATAGATCAAGGTATGTGTGTGATCCCCTAATCTCTCCATCTTAACTGCAAAAAAATGGTCTGTTATTCGTGTTTTTAATTTCCACAATATGGAAAAATGATGTAAACCATGTTTTGCAATCCTTCTATAAGTAAAAGACGCTGCAAACACTTTATAAAGCAACAAAAAAACGTGAACAAAAACGAAGCTGAAGTTCAGATTGTTGCTTATTATTTATAAACATCAAAATATCATATATGCAATAACTCGACTCAACATATAAAACAGCAAAAAAAAGCTTTCTGCATAACATATACAAAGCAATCCTTCTTCTCACTTAATCCATGTAAATCGGATACAGAATCCACCAAACAATCTCAGACGTGCTGCATGTTGCCTCTACGACAATGTGTGCAGGCTAGAAAAAAAATCAAATTCATATGCATTGAAATTTCTTGATCAGAATCCGTTTGACTCATCGCGGGATCACATGTCCGGCAGTTTGACTGAGGGATCTCCAGTTCAAACGGTCAGAGTTCCCAAGATCTGGTGGCTTAAAACTGCTCGTGCCTGCTCGTACCAGAGCCGGTGCAGATGGCGCTGGAGGAGTGAAGGAGAAGCTACTTAGCATGTGCACGATTGCGGTGATCCCTGGCCGCTTATCGGGATCTTCTTGGACGCAGAGCAGGCCAACATGGATGCATCTCAACACTTCGTGCTTCTTGTACAGCTCTCCTAGACTCCAGTCCAATACCTGGACAGCCTTCTCATCTTTCCAATATTGCCATACCTATTAACGTATATCCATAAGTAATCAACTTGTTCAATCAAGAGCAAAAGAACAAATTCACAATAACAAAAGAGCAAGTGACACCTAACATATAAAGTACAGATTAATAAAGAAAATTTAGTGGCATCTTTGACTTTGTTATGCCATCCAAAATGTTAGGCTATATATGTTGGACCATTGTAACTGATAATAGAAAGCATGACAACTAAGACCATTTAATCACAGAAGTCCATAGCTAAATATCCTATTTTGAAGGTTTTGGCTCTATGTCCTGCTATCTTTCTTTGCATTCTCTGCGGAAAGGGATGAGCAAAAATGCCACCCTATTTCTCTGAAAAAGTATCCGAATTTCCAGTTTTTACTTGATTAAATCATCATGATATTGGGAAATGCAAACTTCTTATAACAATCGGCATACATATCAATGGGGGATTGACATTACTTACATAACTAAGAAGGTTGACTGCATTATTAGAACCAAGGAGTGCCCTGTTCCTTTGACCAGTAATTATTTCTAATACAAGAACCCCATAGCTGAAGATATCAGTCTTAGCAGTGTAAATTCCATTTGTAGCAGATTCTGGAGCCATGTATCCACTGCATGCCATGAAAACAAAGTGCTATCAGGATTTCAGTGTAACGTAATTCTGACATCAGTATGCTATATATATACTGAAACCATCTATTTGGTTGGAAGGGGTTTGATGATGAGAGGAACCTTGAGGGGCTAGGCTGTTTGGTACTATCTGGACTCTCGCAGGCAGTGAAGAACCTGGGAAGGCAAAAGCCTGAGAGCTTAGGTGCCATGTGTTTGTCTAGCAAAATATTACTAGACTTCATGTTTTGATGTATAAGATTCATGCCGGAGTCGTCTTGAAGGTATAGGAGTCCTTGGGCGATTCCTTGGATGATCTTGAACCGTCGTCCCCAGTCAAGGAGTACCTTTTTCTTGTTATCTACACAAGTCAGGTTAATCATCGTGAGAAAATCTCTTCCTAGAAAATATTCATAAGAGGAAAGCATTCCCTGCGCACATTTCACATTATAAAAAGGTGGATTTTGGGTTTTACAGGTACCATTAAGTATTAGATCAAGATGGAATTGCTTTGGAAAAAATGATATGCAGGGGTCTAAATCAAGAACAGGAAATGATTCACCCTTTCCGTTGGCATTAAACGAGGAAAAAAACCTTTGTAAACAAACTTCATTCATTTCTAGAGGTAATCTGAGTTTGATTTTCGCATACAACAATGGTTGAAGAATGCCATTATGAACTTATAGCTTAGTATCAATCCATGAAGGTGACGAATTTCCCACTAGAAGACCTCTATGAGGTAAAGTATATGCTTATTCTCATCAAGCTCCCTTTTTCCTCATTGCCTATGCATGGTTGCAAGTGGTGATTTTTTTATACAGAAGGTACTACAAAGATGGCACAGATGCTACGTATGCATATATACGGCAAAATGATGAAACAAAATTCGAATCGTGATTATCTAAATAGACATAATTTTAAACTGAAACTCACCAAACAGAACTTTGTCAAGGCTGGTATTAGGCAGATACTCATATATGAGCAAATTTTCTTCTGCCATGTGATAAGAGAAGAGCTTCACAACGTTTGGGTGTTGAAGCCTACTGAAGGATTTGAATTCTCTCTTTATCACTTCTATATCCAGTCGGGGGATCGCTGTAATTCTCTTTACGATAAATTCCTGTCCTGGTAACTCTCCCTGCAAGTTATCGTTTGGAGTATAGAGAGTAAAATCCTGTTACCGAAATTTATGTTGGCATTCTTTGGGAAATGGGACTTGTTTACCTTGTAGATAACCCCATATTCTCCGGACGCAAGTTTTTTCACTTCGGAGAAGTTATCAGTCGCAACCTTAATCATCTGCATGTCAAGTTTCTTCAAATCAAGAACGCCGGATTCAGGATTTCTAGGACTCATTTGGTAACTTATCCTCCTCGAAGATAAACGTCCAAACATTAATCCAGTGTTCTCATTAGGATCCAAAGCTCTGTGACCTGAGGAAACATAACTCCGTGAGTAGTTATATATAGAATGGTTCTCGATGAGGAACTACTTTTGCATTTATTCAGTGAAAACTATTTAGTATAAGCAGTAATAACATGCTATAATGTTCCGACTCTCGAACATACACGTAAGTTGTTATCGAGGAAAATCGGTCTTGACAAATTGTTTGATTGTGGCCGAATTAGACCAATAAGTAATAATTCAAAATACTCAAGTCAAGTTGTTACTGATAATAACTGACTCTCATATGCCATGAATATTTCATGTAGGAATATGTTCCTGGTGCTACACATGATTATTTTGCCAGGCATTCATGTAACATAAAGAAACTTGAAGTAACAGGAAAACCACTTTCAAAATAATAGTGTGGTAAAACCAACGCCCTTTCAATAAAACGATGTCTTACAGAAATAAAATACTTGAAACTGGCACAGATATCAAATATTATCCCATAGCAGAAAAATGAAATGGTGAATTTTTTTTTGCAATACCTAGTATAAGTTGCCTTTTCTTCCTTGTCTTCGTTTTAATTGCAATCAGGACCAAAAGGACCAAAAGAATAGCACCAAGCACGATGGTTACGACCATTACTATGGAGTTCTTTCCACCTGCAAAGAAATCATAGAAGTCTATCAGAATCGAACAATCATAGTACAAGGTCACATGTGTACGTCAATCACATCTTTTTTGCAGTGATTGTAGATGTTCCATTGATATTTTATTAATGTAGTTGATCAGATAATAAAATTATATATTGTAACCTCAGGGCACCTACTTTGATTTCACGTTATGAATATAGACAAAGGAACAACTTATATTTGTTTTATTATTGTTTTGAAAAGGAAAAGGCTCATTACAAATGTAGATATTATACGTAATGCATAGTTGACTTGTAATTGGCAACTAACCTAATCGTGATTTATCTTCTTGCTGCCATGAATAATACACGTATAAGTGGCAATGAGCCTCGTCGATTAAATCACACCACTAATCTATCATCTTAAGCATAAGCCACTCCCTCCGTACTGAATCACTTGCACGATGCTTCAAGTTTATTATTGCGGAATCCGTCAATAATGGGATATTAAATTCTCTTGATTTGCTGCAGCGTCATTCTACATTTGTGTATCCCTAAAGTGCAATGTGCCCTCAGAATCGACTCTGAACCCTCAACACCGCATTCCATCTAGCAGAACGTGTTTACCAGTTGATGCAAATTAGCAAGGTCTTGACTCTTTCAAATGGTTCGATGTTTGTCAAATTTACTACAGGTCTATTTGGTTACCTAGTTACCTCACGGTAACCCGATATACTCTACATTTTCATCACAAATCAATGTAACATCACATCACATTCCTTATTTCAACCACTTCAACCTTCGTAACTATCCAAATAGCTACTATTAACCGACCATTACCCTCAACACACTAACCAAACAGACCTTAAATGTTATTTTATGTTAATCTACAACTACTCTGACTCTTGGACACCCCCAACCCCTTTATGCAACATAATTTTTCCAAAAATAAGATTAAAATAAATAGGCATCACCAATAGCTAGTTTTGACGCATTCAAATATGATTATATTATCCCAACGACGGTGATAATGGCGTCAACGTCTCAACGCGTGAAGTATAAAATAATTAATTAATTAATTAAATAGACATCATCAATAGCTAGGCCCAGCTACCAGTGAATTGTAGGGGCCGGAAAAAAGAGGGCTGTGTTGTCCAATTGCAGGAGGATGGAATGAGAGCACGATCCCACAAACCCATCGAAGTCGATCCATGTACCGGTGTTTTTGAAACCGGACCGGACCGGTCCGGTTAACCGGTTATGCCGGTTCGGTTTAATTGTTCAAATTTTAATTAACCCGTCCGGTTCAACCTATTTTTCTGACCCGGTTTAACCAGGTTCAACCGAAGTTGAACCGCATTTAATTTTTAAATTATTTAAAAATATTGTTGATAGTGGGAGTTGAACCCATGACCTTTGGTTACCTTTTTCACACTTCCAACAACCTACACTAGCACAACTTTTTGCATGTGTTGGGTTTTAAAAATAATTAAACTATTATCATGTTATAGAGCATCTAGTCGAAATAATATATATATATATATATGATATGTATGATATTTGATGGTGTATAAGAAAAATACTTTATGTATACTGTGAAATATATACATTATCTATGTATTTTATATATATCTCAAGTATATTAAGTATATATTATTTATATATATATTATTTCATTTCGGTTTGATTAGCCGGTTCAACCACTTTTTTTTCACCGGTCTGGTTTAATCCGATTTTAAATAATGATAACGTCATCATCCGGTTGAACCGGTTTGATTACATGGTTCGACCCGATTCGACCATTTCAACAAAGTTTTCGATTTGGTGTCCGCTTCGGTTTCAAAAACCTTGCCATGTACCCACTTTCTTTTGATGGATCATCTAATAAATAAGATGCAGCTGAACCTACATGTCAACTTCTACATCAATGCGTTCACATTAAGCAGTTCCCAACCGTATTCCTCTTTAATATCCCATCATGTGCCTCAAGTAAATGATCACATCGCTGTTATATCATCTGTTATATTTTTATAATCGATATTTGTTACTTGTTACCATTGATTCCACGATTTACTCCGATTTACTAATCATGGTATTACAAAAATTATAATGCAATAAAGAAGTCAAGAGATGCTCAAAATACCTCCTTCTTCCTGAAGGATTGCCCCCACCTCCGCCGTCGCGTTACCGGCGATTCCCGGCCGCAATAAGGGAGGCGGGGCTAAGACAGATCCGTTGAAGAACAACTGGAAGGAGTATCTGAGGTAGCAGCTGCCGCCCTGATAGGTCATGTCCACGGAGCTTTCGCAGCATGTGATCCTCCTTATGGGACCCTCCAAGCACTGCGCACAATCCTCTCCGCTCAGATCCCTCGAGCATTGCACCAGTCCATACAGCTCGTCCCTCGATCCGTACTCCACCCAACCGGAGGCGAACATGCCGCTCTCGTTCCGGAACGCCGCCCGATTGCGCAGATCGGCCAGCAGGTGGCCCACCCGATCTCGGAAATAGTCCGGTTCGTCGACAAAATTGAGTGAAAAGAAGTAGGGATCGGGCGGGTCCTGGGTGACGGTAGAGAAGAATCGCGTGTCGCTGAACCGGATGCGGCATTGCTCGTAGAATATCGCGGCGGATCGGCTGCCGGGGCAGAGGACGTCGGCATCTGCGGTGGCGGTGGTGAGACAGGATTGGCATGTGGAGGAATTGGCGTCGCCGCGACACTGCGCGAGGCCGAAGATGCGATCGGGGGCGGTGCCGATGGAGAGGTTTGCGAAGCGGGAGGGGACGGTGGCGGAGGGGAGGGAGGAGAGGAGGGAGCGGAGGTTGGATCTGTAGATGCTGTTCGGGGAGATGGCGTTGGTCTGGGAGCACGAGAAGAAGGTTGTATTGGAGGCGGCCGGGCCCGCGAGTAGGAATAGGACCACGGCAAAGGCCAAGGCGGCGGCGGAGTTGGTGGTGGCAGCCGCCATGGTGCTGGCGGTGGTGGGGGAAATGGGCGTTGAATTTGGGTGGGAAATGTCTTTCGCTTAAATAGGACCATGTAAAATATCGGTGGGACCCCTTTGACTTTGTATGATCTCTCTTTGTAATCCTTTTGGAGAAATTGTAGTTTGGGTCCTAGAGTATTATTCGTGGCGCTGTTCGGATGTTCATAAGCAATCCCGATGGCATAATATCAGGGGAAGGCGAATTCTTCCTGTCATGCCCACCACTTGTATATATATTTATAACATTTTATAGGAAGAACACGATAATTCTATCTGTAACTTCTTAAAGCCTCTTCTAATTTTGAAAGGCACGTTCTTTTATTTGACTCGATTTTTCAAAATTTGAGTACTTGCTAATTCAATCTCTAACCTCAAATAATTAGTAGTTTTTCATAATCCAGTAACTTGTGGTGACAAGCCCAGTAATATCATTTAATCACTTGGCTGCAACTTTCAAGGACGTGATGAAAATAAACAAATTGTCCATATACTTTAGATTCTGTGTCCCCCGAGATTATCCATTTTATAAATAGATCGGCTCAATCGGGCACTTTGAAATTCACAAATTGGAGCAGACAAAATCAAACTTGACCTCTTCCAAATGAATTAAGATAATAAGCAAGTTGCTATCAATTAGTATTCTGCAATTTGTACCATCTCACGGAACTCGTATTAATTCTTAATCAATTAAAACTTGCAGCCACATTTTGTTAATAATATGTACACATTTCAAAGGTCATGGATTTGTCGTTCAATCTAAAGTGACAATAAATAAGACGATAACAAATATTATAATATATCTTTGTATTCTGAAGTCTTAGATTTTGAACCATCTATTGGATATATATATATATATATATATATATATATATATATATATATATATATATATATATATATATATAGTGGGGAGAAAATCTGCTACTCCGTCCACCTTATAAACAAATAAACAAGGGACATATAATTTAAGTAGTAAACCATTTTCTCTCAACAAATTGTTGGGTGGATTCCATTATGGCAATCCAACCTTTAAATCGTTTTGTCATGATTGTAAGAAGTCTTAATAAGATAAATTAGATAACGAATTCAATTACTTATTTTTATCAGGAGTGATCTAAATATATTCTTATGTCATTTCGTACTGTATGACGTCGCATTCTCCCATACACAAACAATCTAAAGGAGAATATAGTATAGAATCGCATGAGGGTCTGCTATCCCGGAAAAGGCCTCTCATATAACCAACACTTTACCCTAAATTATGTATATAAGGGTACAAAAGAGAGAATATATACCTTGCAGCATCTCATCTCTTTAGGGTTCACCATCTATATCTTCATGATTTCTTCTTAAAGACATTTTTCCAAAGTCTATCAAACTTTTAGGGGGAAAAAAGGTATGTTAGGATTTTTTTTTAAAAAAAAGAGTTCTACCGAGAATAAAATCTTCCCCTATGATGGATCCAAAGGGCGTTGGGAACCATCAATCCCACAAATAATGCGGAAGCATATTGAATCGAGCAACTTGATGGATTACGAGCAATCAAGCACTTCAATCGCAAGCACAACCACAAACACGAGGAATTTTAACGTGGAAACCCTCAAAATGAGAGGGGCAAAACCACGGGTCTACTCAACCCGATCAAACTTCTTTACTAGATATGGTGATCAAAATAGTTCTCCATAAAGGCTATAGAAAGCTAAAAAAACTTCTCCCCGAGGTATATCAACAATGAAACACACCAATGCAAATAGAAGGGGAAGAATGTGGAGAAATATCATCCAATGATGATTGTCCATACTCGCTCCACAACAACAAGTATTTGACGTATCCACGTCAACATCTCCAATGGAAATGTGGCTTGATCCAAGGGAGAACGGAGAAGAGAAAGAAAGGAAGATGGTTCCCTAGTTTCTCCCATAATATAGCAGCAACGACAACACTTCTTTTTAGAGAAAAAAAGTCATCAAATTCATTGGGTTTTGTACGTCGAACCCTTGGCAAATTTCTTCCATGCCCATTTCTGAGCGATTTTGCATGTATGCCCAATATGGGCCGGAATTAGTCGGAGGCTACAACCCAACAAATCTCCCCCTCCGGCCCATGAGAAGGAGATCACCAAACAACACTCTCCGTGTAAAGAAGATGACCGCCTAAGGTACAACATAATGGTTGAGTCCCCACATGGAATAGAATTCACAATCCAAACACTCATCATCTGCAAAGAGGAGTCTGATCCAATCCAACAATGGAGATGTAATCTTCAAACTTTCCAAATGGCAATGCCTTTGTCATCATGTATGTACCATTATCATTTGTATGTATTTTGTCAAGAACAAGTTGCTTCTTTTCTATGACGTTTCGTATACAATGATACCACACATCAATGTGCTTCAATCTCGCATGAAAAGTGGAGTTATTTCCAAGGTGAATGGTATTTTGACTGTCACAATAAAGCATATACTTCCCTTAACCAAAATAAAGTTCCTGCATGAACTTCTTCATCCACAAAAACTCCTTAAAGCAACATACTTCTAGAGACAAGAACTCCCTGCATGTCTCTATAGCTATAATGACATCATGTAACCAGATATGGATCTTCTTCCATCAGTGTCGCCTAACATGTCTGAATCTGTTTATCCAAGAAAAATAAGCTTCTCTGCTCCAAAACAAAGAGAGTATCTACCAGTACCTCAAAGATATCTCAAGATCCACTTGATTATTTCCTAATGATGTTTCCCTAGATTTGAGATGAACCTACTAACAACTCCAATTGTATGAGAAATATCTAGCCTCATATAAACCATGGCATACATGATACTACATGTGGCTAATGCATAAGGAACTCTTTCCATATCTTCTTCTCTTCATTATTCTGTGGGCTATCTTTGGAGCTTGAATTGAAATACGCTTAAAGAGGGTGCAAGTTAGCTTTACTTTCTCCATATAGATTCTACGAAACACCTTCTCAATGTACTTCTCTTGAGAAAGCCATAACCTCCTTGCCTTTCGATCTCTTTCGATCTTCATACCTAAGATTTTCCTTTTCCTTGCATGTTCAAGTTTTTCATAGAAAAGGATTTGCTCAATTTCTTCTTCACGCAAGAAATTCTCCCACTATTACTGCCAACAATCAACATATCATCAATATAAAGTAACAAAATATTGAAGTCATCACCTACGAATTCTTCATGAAAAAATAATGGTATAAAGTAGTCTTAGAATGGCCATGCTCCCCCATTAATGACTCAAACTTCTTGTACCAATGTCTTGGTGCATGCTTTAAGCCATATATTCTTTCCTTTAGTCTGCAAACATGGTCTTCCTTGCCTTTAACTGCAAATCCCTCCGGTTGAAACATGTAAATTTCCTCCTCGTGGTCATCATGAAGAAAAGTTGTCAACATGTCCATTTGTTCAACCTCTAGGTCAAGGATAGCTACCAAACTGAGAACCACCCTGATAGAAGACGTCTTCACCATAGGAGAGAAGATCTACTTAAAGTCAACTCCCTTCCCTTGGTTAAAACTTTCCACTACCAACCTAGCTTTGTACCTTGAGTTTGTAGAGTATTCATCATGTTTCACTCTATAAACCCACAAGTTAAACCCACTTTTTAAACTAAAATTTAATAAAATCATGTATGTATTATTATCTAATTATTTAAAGGATTTAACTCATTTTTCTCAGTTGCTCCTTGTGGACCAACCAGGGTGCTAAGATTGTTAATTTAGTTGGTCAACTATCCTGGCATCTGCCTCCTTCTTTTCAGAGGTTATGAGACCTCTGATTTCTCCCCATTTCCATGCATCCTACACTCCATCTTCCTCCTCGAGCACCTCGCCTTTCTGAACCATCATCTCCCCTACTCCACGCCAACCCTATAGCATTCGCCTACCCCCTTTATCTTCCACGTAGTCTCCATTCCCCTTTGCCCTTCCACTAGTGCATAAATAAGAAGCTCCTCCTCCATTTTGAGTTTTGATCCTTGATTCTACCTTGTAACCCAAATAGGACTCGTTAGGTTGAGTTGTTCAATGATAGAGGGGGATTCCCTACCCTTGTTGGCATGGATAAAGGAGTAGATCGTGGTGGTCTAGTTCACTAGAGCTCCACCGGTTGAGCTTCTTTTTCTCCTTGTTCTTGAGTAGGTACGAGTTGTAGCTAGATTTTTTATTCTCGCACTTTAATTCAGTATCTTAGTGTAGTTTTTAGTGTTAGTAATTAAGTTTTCATCTAGTTTAAATTAGTAATTTAACATCTATTATAACTTTGGCTCCATCTTGAAATCCACCGTGATTAACCTTATTTCGACTCGCCTCTTCACAACACTTTCATTCCTTGATACATTTCCCCTTTTATTTCACCCTCGATTTTGCAAGAATCGAGGTTTGATGAGATCACTTTGTCCCTTATCGCTGGAAGTTATCTACCTCGTCCATCCATGTTGTTCCAACTTCAGATTTTGGATCGGGGATCCAATCCAGACTTTGATCTCCAAGTGATCATGGATTCCAAGCCCCCTTTGATAGGGCCCACACTGTTTTGAAGCATCCTACAGATGCGTAAGGCCTCCAAGAAGCGAAGGACTTGATCAGAAATGAAGACGGTGGTCGAAGGCATGAGCAATCATCGATTGAAGAAATGCCAATGTTGAGTTCTTGGTTGTTCTTCCAAGCTGCATCAGAATCGTAGGATGAAGAACATGACCCATATCTAATCTAGGAATCCAATATTTGGCGAATCGTCATCTTCCCCCATCGCTCGATCAGCTACGTAGTGCAAGGAGAAGCATCAGATCGAGCCACTTAAGGGGAAAATTATATCTCTCCCCCTCTGCATCTTTTGTATTTCATTTAAATCTTGCAAATATTTATGACAATTTAAAAACTTTTGTATATTTTATGAAAGGTCCCATGTACTTCTCGAATATTGCCAAGAGGTCCTGTAAATATTGTAGTGAAGCCCACACAACTTTAGTTTATCAATATATACTTTTAAATGTGTAAATTAAGTGTAAAACTTTTAGTTTTTTTTGCGTGGAACACCTTGTATTTATTTTTAATTGCAAAAATACCCCTATCAATACTATTTATTTATATCTTATCTTTTTATTTTTATTAAATAGTTCCATCACCTTAAAATTATGGGAAAATTATTGTAGGTGCATGATATATTGCTCATGCACGCTCTATTTTTATTTTGGCATTTACTTGTATTCTTCCATTTATTAAAAATAGAATAGGAGCTATTTATTCTTTATTTACATAAAAAACATATAAAACACACAAAAAGTATAAGAAAGAAAATTGCTAAAATCAGTACAAAAGGTAAAATAGCAAAATTCAAAAAAAATGGAGTATATATCTATATATTATAATTCCATACCAAAAATCACAAAAAAGTACAAAAGAAAACTGCTAAAAATAGCAAAATCTGTAAAAAAACTCATAAAATCAATATATATAATTTCAAAAAATATTTTTTATTCTATATTTTTATGAATATTATTTTATATATAGTAAATATAGTTTTGAGAATTTTTGAACTATTTATCTATTTTTAAACTACAAAACAATTCGACCTACTTTTAGGTTTGGGTCCGATGTGTTGTGCATGAGGGACCTATTGGTTGAGGCAATTTAGGCTCATGACTTAGAGCACTAAAATGATCAAGACAATCAGAAAATATGTATCAGATTCAGGAAATGCTTCAGTGCTCGAGTACTCTATAAAATCTCCCAAGATGGGGGCGATGCGAGTAGTTAGTGAAATGAGTAGTTAGATATTTTGGCACTCTAGATCCCGATGCCTCATCCATTGTGCCTTGGTACTCTTTGGAGTTGGACAATGTCTCTAGGTTTGATAATAGTGACTGACCTCTCTAAGGGATCACCATCTATGGGAATGGACGACCCCTTCAATAAGTCAAAGTGTAGGTGTTGAAGGGTACGATCTCATCTTCCTCTTCATCTGTTGCACGATTTTCATTACCCAATAGGGTTGTCTTAAGGTGCAATGTGTCATCAGAGGCATGCTTTGGTATGCAAGTACCATGTGTTGAGAAATCTATTTTCTACCTCTAGCAATCGATAGTTGCCTTATCAGAGGCTAAAAATGGCTTCGCAAAAATGATGGGAAATCGGCTAAACTCTCAAAGGTAACCAATATAAAGGACAACAAAAGTCCATTATGAGTTGATGAATCTCAACTTAATCACCCTTATTCTTTCTTTTTGGCCTTTAAATCAAGCTAAATACATGTAGATAGCATTATTTTGCATAATTAACATCTATTATTTATTGTGTAAATTTTTCTAAAATATTGTATTTAAAGCTAAAATAAAAGAATACATAAAAGAAATAAAATACCAAGGGTATTTTATGACCCTAAACCCCGAGACCTAGGCATCATGATGACTTGGTCGACAAGGAATAAAGTAGGAGGAGATAAGGATGAAAATACAATAAAACCTTAATTATTTATTCTTTATTAATTCATTTTTGGGACCCATTTTATTCTTTATTATTTATAAATAAAATCAATAAAGTTTGTACATGTAAGTTGTAGATAAAAATACATAGAAAAACACATAATTTATTTCATTAAAATTAATATACAGTGTAAATTCTACACTAGAAATAAAAATTCGAAATCCAAACTTCCCAGATCCATATCTTCTCCACATGAATTCAAAATGCATCAAAATTACTTTTAGTTATACATAACTAAGCTAGCTATTTAATGAAGGTGGTTTCATTTAATTTGAAGTTAATATGCAAAAGTTAGGTTTTGGACCCCTATTGTATAGTATACATGAATAAAATATGTATTTTATTTATTATTTACATTTTCATTATTTTATATTTTTATAATTTTGTAAATATTATTTATAATATATGTACATATTTACTATATAATAAAAACATAAAAACACAATAAAATAAAATAGTATACTGAAATAAATAGATTAACAAACTTTAAATATACCTATACAATTAATACCCATATTAATTAATGTACAAATAAATCAAAAAATATAATAAAAATATATTTGTGTATATTTAAATAAGTATAAATATATAAATTTTGTATTTAAAACAATAAAATATAAAATACCAAAAACAAATAAAATACACATAACATGGGTAAATATACTTATAAATGAGCCTTTAAAAAGTAACCTATAATAAATTAAGTTGTAAAAATAAATAAAAATTACAATAAAATATGGCATAAAATAATAGATATTTTTCATGTTCTAGATAAAAATTAATAAATTCGTATTTTATTTTATTTTGAATTGATAAACCTTTTCTTCATAGTTTTGTCCTGTTGCCGTCTACGTGGACCAAAGGGAACTCAAACCAGTTGACCTCGGTCAACTATCTGACCCCCTAGTCCCATAGGCGTCAAATGATTTTTTAACCTTGCTTCTCCCATTTTTTGGAACCCGATCCTTACACCCATTTGGACTGATTTCTTATTGATTTTTACTTGATTATTGTTCTTTCACACTGTGATTTTTCATCGATATGAGGTTCCATCTATTGAGCGATCACCTTACTCCAAGGTCGTCGTGTATAGGATATCACCTCTGTCTTCCTATCCTTTTTTTTATTCCTTTTCCATTGCAGAACCCTAAATCTAACCTTGATTGAGCCTATTAGTGATAGCAAGAAAGTTTTCTAGGGTCTAGGGACGAGTTTGGTATCAATCTGAGATGGGTCCATACTTTGCCGGAGTTCATCCATTGTGTGCCTTTGATTAGCCGTCTCATACAGATATTCCCCTTTTTTCTTTCGTAGTTTTTTATTTATAGTATAGGTCTTACTATAATCCAGGATTTTCTTTCATCCATTTCTTCTTTAATTCAAATAAAATCCAAAAAAATCAATCGTCGGAGCTTCAAGCTCCGGCCACCCTCCTCACTGATTCAGACTATCTCCACCTTCACTGACCACTCCATCACCTTCGCACATACCCCTTCTATACTCCAAGCACCTTCATTCAACCAAATCTTGCAGATCTTTGCAGGATCTGGAGCTCAACTCTCTCATCTCCGTCGAACTCTGGAGAGCTTCTCCCCACCTCATCCTCGCTCATCTCCACTACCTGAAGTCATAGGGAGATTCATTTTTGGTTTTGGTCCCTCTTTTTAACGTTCCAGAAATAGAGCCGAAGGAACTCCATCTGGAGGGTTTTCGAGGCATGGAAGAAGCTCCAGGTCCTCATGCGCTCCAGGGCCCCTTTGGCAAGCTCTACGCGATTTTGACATCCACATTCGATTCGGAAGATCCCTCGGAGCATTTTGCTCTTCACCCACCCAGGCTTCTACGGATGAAGAAAGACAGAGAATCGATAGATCAAAGCTCCCATGTTGCATGTTCTTGAGTTGCTCCTCCATCGACCTTTAGAGTCGTCTGATCGCGGACACATCTCATGCTGAGCGGCCATCGTCCGATCAGCAGCCATGCAACCATTAGATCCAGGATCTCGATCTAATCATGGCCCTCCATCCACGAATCATTGCATGTCGTTGCGGTAAAGCCATGTGGATAAGTGAAGGAGATCTGGCAATCGACCCGCACACATGGGGGCATTTTGCAACTTTACCCCCTAACCCCCTCCCCTTGTATTTTTTATTTTTTGTTTAGTCCAAAAAATTTGACTGTAGTGTAAATTATTTTGGTTATTTTCCATTTCAGCCCACATATTTCCCATATTTACAATTAGGTCCAATCCACTTCATCTCACATTCTTGTGCACGTGAGGGGACTAGGAATTCGCATATACACCCGTGGATTTTAGTTACTTCATTTTAGTCCCTATTTTTGAAATAATAGTGTAATATTTTCTAGATAAATTACATCTAACCCCTGAACTATGTACTAATTACATAAATACCCCTCCATGTATTGCTTATTGGAAATATTTTGGAAAATTTGTATTTCTGACCCAATGTTTCTCTAAGGTGTTTGGGATTAGCCAACAAATTTAAATATTTTCGTAAATTCTCTTGTTATATTGTATTTTCTTTTTGTGGATTTTATCTTCTTAGAAATAGCTTCTGCCTCTAAAAATTCTTAAAAAATTACCATAAATACCTGATATATAAATCTATCATATATAATTTTAATAAGGTATTTAAGGTTGATTTTCCTTTTATTAAAAATAAACGTAGAGATATTTTCCATGTTCATCTTAGAAAAAATAAAAAACTCTAAAAAAATGTTTTGGAAAATTCTAATATATTATGTATATTATTTAGTATGTTATTTCAAACCTATAGATCAAAAATCCCTAAAAAAGGAAAATAAAAATTCTAAAATTTAAAAGCTCCAAAATCCTCATAAAATAAGAAAAAATCTCAAAAACTCTAAAAATATTTATTTCTGAATCTGAATTTTGTCAATTATATTTATTTCATAACAAAAATAGTTTTGGAAAATTTTGAGCTTCTTTGATATTTTTAATTTCCAAAACAACCAGCCTATTTACCTTAGGCACTGTTTTACCTTATTAATTCAACTAAAAATATAAAAAAAATTAGTAAAAATTTCCAAAAAAATACCAAAAATATAGAAAAATATAAAAAGAAGAAGGTATTTTATTTTGTGAGTACTTTTAGCCATATTTATTAATGTAAAAGAAATCTTTGAATATATATATCTATTAATACTTATATTACACTTATCAATTATTATAAAAACTAAAAATTGGAAAATGTAAAAATAAAATAAAAAATATAATTGAAAATATAAAAAATATAAATACCAAAATTCTAAAAAATGCATAATTAAAAAACCCACAAACCTAAAGGCCCAAAAACATTCATTGCCTTTCTTTAGCCAATTTTGTTATATATCCCCCATTCTTCCTATGTTCGACGTCGTACTTGTACTTGTCCACATGTATTTATTGTAGGGTTATAATAATTCTGACCCCTTGCTTGATTGATTTAATTCTTATGTGGGTTTATTGTTGATTGAAAACGGTTGTTGAGAGATCGTCATAGCCACTGAGTCCTCACCTTGTGAGGATCGTTTTAAACCCCTCGATTTCTTATGTCATCATGAGTGTTTCACCTTGAAAAATGACAATAATCGAGATAAGTAATTCATCACGACCTTTTGATTGATCATTCAACCAGTTGCAAGATCATTCTCGATTTCTTTAGTGGCTCGAGTTTGATGTCGTCAAACTTAATGGTCGGGAGGATATTGATTGAAGAGTCATCATCGATCCGAACATGAGGGAATAATGTGTCTTGGATATTACACTCTACCATGTGTAACCTCTTAATTCTTTGGCTCTTTGTCACTCTACTCAGTACTAAGAAGGTGGACATTGAAACTATGTGTCTCTTAGTCCCATTCCTTTTGTTACCCGTGCTCCTAGGCATGAATTGATTCCCCACAAATCTTTAGAGGCTGGATAGTGATTTACTGCCTTTACTAGGGGAAGCTCGAGAATGAATTCCGTGGAAATTGTCTATCTCTGAGAAAGATCTATTTATTAAGATTTTCAAAATTTTTAATCTTTTGATACTTTTTGGATATACAAGTGAGGGATTCAGGGAATGTACAAACTGGACTAGTTTGAAGGGTAGAGGGTTAATAAGATATAGAAGACTCAACTCGAATGGTAACCTACGTGTGGCTCCTTAGGTGTCCTTAGGTTTTTCCTTCAATAATTCATTGCTTTTATTTTCCTGCACACCCATCGAGCTTGGGAGATCTGGTCAATGAATTCTCTAATCTTGTCATTGAATGCCTTTGCTCTCTTAAGAATCATAGAGATTTCATCTTCAATAGAGTTCTCATGATACATTAACATAGGCATGGGTTAATGTTACATGTGTCTACAAAAATAGTGGATTCTCATACTCGGCATACCAAGACCCTAGTATGCAATCATGATCTAAGTATTAATCATTCAAGTGACAAGCACTGTCAAAATGAAACTGTTAAAAGAGTGGGTTCTCATGCTCAACATATCATAACTCTGGCACATATTCCTGAGTAGAGCATGGATCACCCTTATGGCAGTTGCTGATAAAATCATATATGAAATTATTTCTATTTACATTTTGACTGTCAACAGTGGCTCACTCATGATAAGTCTTTGGGATACTAGAGAGCTTCGAGGCATACATGCTAACCCCAGGACTATAGGGGGTCAATGGAAGACGGTGAAGGAAGTGGGTAAGGTGAAGAAACATAGAAGTTGGTTGAGGTTCCGACTTCATAATGTGTGTGAGGTGGAGTTGACCACGGGAGAGGGTCACCCGCGGTTGGATGAGAGTAAGTGGTAGAAGGAGGAAGCGAAGAATGTTGGTTCATAATTGAGAAGTCACATCCCATGAAGTATGGTTATTAAGATCGATGTGCAGACATCTTCCAACAGAAGGTGTAAATGGAAGCAAATCAAGAATGAAAATGTGCTAAGTGCATGGAAGGAAAACACATGCATAAACAATACACAAGAGCAACCCCAAATTGACCAACACAACGCATGGAGATCGCAAAGGTTCGACTAATTATCTTTTCAATTCTAAGTTAAATTTTGAAATTGTTATTTACACTGGCACACAAGGTGAGTCGCTTAGGATATCTAGGGAACAAGTGTGTCACCTCCCACTCAGAGGATTATTTGCTCGTACCACTAGGTTTCGTCCCACTCAGAGGAATATCAAGTCTTAAGAAGGTTTCTGGATCTCACAGCTCGAACACATTTTTACTGTCAGAGGCAAGTGCTTGTATCTCCAAGGACCTGAGGGTCAAGGTCTAAGTGATTAGGACATAAGTCCATGGATTTGGGCTCTAAGTCTTAATCTATGTCTTCACTCTATTTGGGAGATACATGTATACAATATTGGCATTTCATTCCCACAAATAATCACTGATTTTATTCCTTTTTTTGTCAATATTGTTTAGCAACCTCGATTTTAAGTATTGTTATCATTTCTTGAGTCCAGATCAAGCATGTTGATCAATCAATCCAATTTTCTTTTAAATCCTAGATGAGAAAACACAAGGGAAAGGAGATAATCCTCACACTCTTCATGCAAATTTCCCGACAATGGTGGCACTTAAAAACACAGTTTTACCACTCTAACAGGTGATAATGACGTGTAATCAAAACCACTCAAAAATGTGAAACAAATGACTAATTTATTATTTTACTTGGGTAAGCTCAAGGTCGATATTAGGAGGCAAAAATATTTTTATGTGAACAAATGAGCTATGATATGCAAAATGTAAAAAATAGATATTATCTAATTAAGTTTTCCAAAATATTTTTTATACCTTTTCTTGCGAACAAATGAGATTTGATATGCGAAATATAAAAAATAATTTATGGATGGGGTTTAATTAAAAACAAATATAAAAAATTAAGGAAAACAATAATATATTACGCATTAATCTATTTTTTGGATTTCTAATAAATAAGAAAAGGATAAATTAAAATAGAAAAAGAATATTTACAAAGCTATATGTACGAAGTTAGACACATTTATTTGATTTGTATATTTTTTACACAATTTATTAAAATGCAACATAAAGAAAACAAATAGAAAAGAAACTAGATGAGTTAATTACGTACATAAAATAATAGGTCAATGTCAATGGATATGTACAATATGCAATGAGGCTCCAAAATCCAAGTTTCATATATGACTTCCGATTCTTTTGAACTTAATTTTGCACAAATAATTAAATGTACCTTAAATCAAATATGAGTACAAGTTCATAGGAGATTGTATGTGACATATATTTGATATTATGACTTTTTCGTCTCAAAATAGGGTTTGAGTTTATTACACATATATACAATGTAGTATTCTTCTACTAATTTTTACTAGTTAATATTAATCATCTTTACGTAATGGGTTTCATTTTATTTAATTTATAGATAGTATGAATCTATTAAAAACATGTAAGGTTTAGCTAATATCCAAGTAAATATATACAACATTTTCAACAGAATATGAATGCTAATGCTAATTTATGCTTGTTATTTACACATACATGGGTATTAATTATGCAATATAAACACTATATGCAATTATTTACTCAAGAGCATATCTTTACTTTGAACTTTTGAGTGATGAATCGAATATTCATCATAGATTAGAGCACAACTTTTCCCATCAACTCTGAAGGCGCTCTAGGATGGGTGAGGGTAATCTAGAAGTCTGAAAATGCCCTGAACTACATATTGCAGGAGGCATACATGAGGATAAAAGGCAAACAAGAGGATATACCTCTAGAGCAGCTCGAATGGGTCTTCGATGTTGGAATTGTCGTGACCATGACCAATTGGTATGGCCGTAGGGGTCTTCCCGCATCATGATAATGATTATATTTTGAAGATTAGGGTAGAAATCTCCAAATTGAAGAAAACTATAGTGCAGATGGAAGAAGCGGACGATGAACAAAGAAAGAAGGAAAACATATGATCTACAAGCCACCCTCAGATGTAGCATATCAACACCATGCTTAGGAGTGCACTCACTATTTGAGAAATTGGAAAAAGCAAACAAACAAATTACATATAAATCTAATTGTTTTCAAAATTTTCAACAATCGATATATTCATTGTCGAATCCATAGCAATGAATATCATATACCTTGAGTCAAGTATTTTCTAACTATGCCCAATTAAGAAAAAAATCTTAAGGTCATATCCTGCATGATTAAGTTAATCAGAGAGGAGAATAGCCATATATTCGGGATGTCTGAAACTCGATGCCGCCCTATACGGAGAGGGACAAAGAACACACAAATCCAAGGCGAATGCAGATATCAAAAGGCATTTTGGCAGTCTCTAGTTCATATTTCTGGTATCAAGCAGTCTTACGTGAAACAGAGCAAGATATCGGCTCAGAATAGTAGATACCTACTCTGAATGATCGTTTCATATTGACAAAGACGTTATTCTATTAATAGTCGAGAGGTAGAGATACAATTTGACATAAACGTTAGCACTTTACAGGGAAATGATGTGTACTGAGATAACATTGAACTTGGTATGTTCCCTCAGTGTTAATAAAAATCAAATGAGTTACTATATACTGATGTGGGATAAAGGAAGTGGAGCAAGCAGTTAGGTCATGTTAAGTCCGATGATTTTGGGAGCCCCTGAATTTGTTCGTTGATGAGATCAAGAAGCTCCTGTCTACAGCCTGGCCGATCATCGCTTAACATGAGATGCAAGACCTGCAGCTCTTCAGAGTTTACTTTCTTGAAAAGATTTTTGAGTATGGTGACACCAGGACCAAGACTTGAAGTTCGATCGCTGCTCAAAGCTCCCAGATTAGGATCAGAATTCCGGGATTTCCAGTATTCTGAACAGGTGCGGCCAGGATCAAGTGCCTCTATTGCCTGTACCAATTAAAATGAAACATGAAATAATTTGTCAATAATGGTGAAATTAAAAATTATTCACAATATTTTATAAAAGTGAACTCCACCCTGAGCATAATGACAGCAAACTTTTTTTAATCAAAAGAGGGGAAACACACGGAGGTGTCCGCCCTAGAAATTTTATTAAAAGGTTAAAAAAGCACTTACAGGACAAGACCCGAGGAGTAAGAACAAAGGATTACCCTTTCTATGACCACACAACACTAAAATCCACCAAGAACTCCTAACACTGATCCTCCCTACTACCAAGATATCTGCAACGAAAGCCCTAATCAAGCATCAAACAACACATCATAGACTGCCTGATTATATCATAATGCTCAAACCACCTATAACAATACAAGATCAGGGGGCCCCACACCCCCACACCCTGAGATACATGAGGTTACCTTCTCATTTAAATGCTTTCTTCCCTGAGGCTGGGACCAACACCATCATTTGTGCTATGGACATTCGAAAAAGAACTTTCTCATTCAAAGTTGTTATGGACCACCCCCATCTTCTCCAGGTTTCTTTGTGCTCACCTGATCACTCTTATTACGACATTGAGCAGAATTTTGTTTTCTATTCTTTTTCCTGGAACGTCCCCAACGATCAAGCTCTCATCTGAATCTCCTGAAACAGTCGGAACCACAACTGCAGTGACAAGCTCGGAGGAGGTTGTAACCGCAACAGACTTCACCTCATCAAAAATGTCAGATGCGGGTGGAACCTTCACCTCAAGGGATTGGTCTTCCTCAGAAAATGGATCACAAGCCCTTCCCACAAGCTTCGGAGAGCTAGCATCTGTGATAGAGCAAAGAAGCAATCCACTGGAGGACACATCATATCTCCCCGCAACGAGAGGCACGCCACATGCCAAAGAGTGTCTTCTGTCATACTCGGAAAGGTCCAAGGTAGCGGAGAGACCTAAACGAAGCTGTGGATCCTAGCTTGGTTCGGTGGAGCCCGAGTCACCCACAAACGAAGCAACTGGCATGCCTAGGTCCTTAACAAGACCCGCCAAGTCCAGAACCAAACAGATCGAATCCAATCCAAACTCCGAGCACTCCTATGGGATCAGATTCTTTCCACAACCAGAAGAGACTGCCTCAAACTGGGTCGGATCCTCCCCCATATCCGAGTACTCCCCTTCCAATACCTCATGATCAACAAGGGCATCAAACGAAACCCTAATCTCAAACGCCACCTCCACCACCTCCGAAGAAACAAAACCCTTTTGCACTGGGGATTTGACTACCGGGATCTTCACGAGTTAAAATGTTTTGAGTGATTGCCCCCAAATCCGCACCATGGGACGCAGTCTCCTTCGTGATCTCCAGGAATTCGAATGAAGCCTCCAACGGCTGGTCCAAAAATACCTCCCTTGTGGAAACCAACGGATCCTCTGCCAGCCTTTCAGACGACGCTTCTACGATCTCCGCCGCAAACCCTGTGAAGGAAAAAAACGCCAATTCCGACCGTTTGACCAACGTCATCGGCCGAACAACCACCTCCTTCGACTGCACCATAATGACAGCAAACTTGGCACTCAAAATAATTATGCATGATTTTTATATTCAGAAAAGGTCAGGTCATGATGTCCATTTGGAAAGAGCAATGTGTAGTCTTAACAAACTTTATCCATTTGTTTATTTATTAATTGTTTTATCCTAGATCATTCCAAAACAATGAACTTAACAAAGCAATTTATTCATACGGATCACATTGTGTGGACCACTGCTTTTCTTGCAATATGGATTCTGTATTCTAAGAGAAGATATATTTGAAAATAGCCAACTCGATGTTTGTAGCATGGGAGTTGATCACCCAACAACTTCCCAGGAAAAATTAAAGAGATCTTTGTAACAAAAATTATAAGAGGTTGTATAGGTGATATCCAACAGGTTCACATCCCCCCAAAGAAAACCCTGATGGTTTGAGGACCCTTAATACCATACTCTGGACATTTCCAACCACCTTCACGCCAACTAATAAACATCCTAGTCCTTCAATTTTTTTCCCAAAGGCACCAAGTGATATAATAACCAATCAGAGACATCATTCTGTTTAGTGGACTACACTGCAGTAAATTTCGGTCACCCGTACTATACCATACTTCAAAGAATGTTTCTTTTCCAAATTGATCATATATCTTTGTCATTTGCATGTATAGCAATTTGGTTGCAATCTTATTGCCAATGATATTCGTAAGCCAAATCACCACAAGATATTATCATGCTCTCGTTTCTTAACGCCTTCATCAGTAGGTGTAACAGTATTATTCAATAGAGTATTAATAAAGAAAATATAAAGATTTTCATGGCATCCAACAAATAAATTTTTATTAAGAAATGATGGAATGAACCTCCATTAAAGATCCATCCAAAAATTATTTAAATGAATTTGTTGATGTGGATGTATGGACATGCACGAAAAGATCGGATTCAAAATGATGTGTTCAGAAGGAAAGTTGGCGTAGCTCCTATAGAGGATAAGATGAAAGAGATCCGCGTAAGGTGATTTGGTCATTAGTAAAGAAGGTCGGTTGATCACCAATCAAAAGACGTGACATTTGGGATGTTGAGCCAGCTAAGAGAGGGTGATGAAGGCACAAGAATTGTTGGAAGGAGACTATCCGAAGGGATCTTAGTTATTTGGATCTAAGTCCACGAATGACATGAGATAGATCTGAATGAGGCAAAGAATCCACGTAGCTGACCCTATTTAATGTGAGAGAAGGCTTTGTTGTTGTTATTGTTGTTGTAAGAATTATAGACAAAAATTACAAATGCCAAGTTTCATAGAAAGGTTATGGCATCCAACAAAGAATCTAAGCTCCATAAACAAAATACTGTAGTCGGGGGCATCATTGTTCTTCATGATAGTATAACTTCAAGTTTCATGACATGTATTATGCCCCAACATTGCCAGTACCGATACACCCAAAGTGTTGTTTCTCCAGGGTGTTGTTGGCACTGTCGCTTTGTACCATCAGCATACAACCGGCATGCCACATGGGACATGAGCATGTTGTTGCCAAGCCATGGGTAAAATAATATGAGACATTAGGGGCATCATGCTCCATATCAACAATTTCCCATATTTACTCTGTTCTCTATTTATGTAATTTACTTGTTTAAATATATTTTGTTTAATACTTTATAGTTAAATTACTTATTGAGTGAATTTATAATCTAAATTCATTTCCAAAAATTTGCAGTTAAATTTATTTAAGAGCCTCTCTAATTGTCTGGTGGTAGAAGCAGTAGCTCCCACTTTAAAGGACCAGGGTTCAAACCCCCCACCCCACCCCTCCATTAACTAGTAAAAAATAGCTTATTGTTTATACCATGATTATTTTAGATATATTAGATTAGTGAAGACTACAGAGCCTATAATCTTATATATTTAAACTATCAACATTCATAAATTTGCGTTCCCACTTTGCACAAAATTTTTATGTTCAACAACAATTTAGAAAAAAAAAGGATCATCTATTTAGAATGGGATGTAGTGCTGAGGAGGTTAACGATATCAAAAGTTACTTCAACGATTTGATTCCCATTATTGACAAGAAAAGATAATATAGTTGATCAACATATTACTTGTTGGTCATCTTAGTTGTTAAGAGCTGAATTAATTACATAATTGACATTAAACACCACATATTTAGTGCATGCTATCAATACTCAATAGAATAGAAATTAAGACAGATTTTGCATATTATTATAATCAATTTAATGGCGGTATGTGATTTCTTTGGCATTGGAAATCTAAAAATCAATGAGTTTTCGTCTATTTAACCCAAGAGTTTGTTAAGTGCTCTATGTTTCCATGCTCCAACAACCTTAAGTTTCTTTATGCATTTGGGAATAATTAGCAATTTCGTATCTCTAAAATTATTTATTTTGAGCATTTTCCTTTTGTTGCAATGCCCTTTTTCCAAACTTGACAAATGGCATTAATATCGACACTACTCATCCTTTATAGTCAGATCATGCATCATATGAGAAGACATGAAGACCCATGCTTTAGATTCATAGTAGGAAGTCTCTAACGTGGTCAGCAAGTAGAACGGAGAATCATAACAATAGTCGACACAATATTAGACATCACAACGGTTGCAGGACACCTTAATGTGTGAACACTTTTAAGTGGTAAGTCTCCAGGGCAATGCTACAAGTCTCTAGAGGCTTAAAAGGACACGTATGCAGGATGCATAGGGCAGACTCGAAAAAAGCCTGGCTAGATGACCAATGTCACACCAAGATCACAAGGAAGAAGCTGCAATTGGTGATGGTCGTAATGTCACAGCGGAAGTATGTGCCTCTGGAAGTTACGATACAGGGTGCATGGCCGCGGGAGGCAGTAATTGGACCACTCCATGGAAACTGCACGAGGTAACATGGAAAGTCGTAGGTGAAAGCGAGACAGCAAGCGGCGATGTGGCTGATGGCAACGGTGCCACAGGAGGTGGCTAGGGTCATTGACGACAGCGTAGATGGCTATCAAATGGGGCTTAGAATGTTGCAGGCGATGTGGAATAATGGAAGGTTGCTGTTTGAGGTGGTTAGGGTCTCATCGGTCTCATCGCTCATGTATTATGTTGAAGAGAATCCGTTTTTTATATTGACAGTGCAACAGTGACCCATATTTTATAAAAGAAGGGTGTTGGGTAAATTACAATAAACATTGTGAATACAATGTTTATGGAAAGTCGTAGGTGAAAGCGAGACAGCAAGCGGCGATGTGGCTGATGGCAACGGTGCCACAGGAGGTGGCTAGGGTCATTGACGACAGCGTAGATGGCTATCAAATGGGGCTTAGAATGTTGCAGGCGATGTGGAATAATGGAAGGTTGCTGTTTGAGGTGGTTAGGGTCTCATCGCTCATGTATTATGTTGAAGAGAATCCGTTTTTTATATTGACAGTGCAACAGTGACCCATATTTTATAAAAGAAGGGTGTTGGGTAAATTACAATAAACATTGTGAATACAACAACAAAGCCTTTTTCCACAACTAAGTAGGATCGGTTACATGGATGGATTTCCTGCCTCCATTCAGATCAATTTTGGATCAATCTCGGGATTAAATCTAAATAACTAAGATCCCTTTGGATAGTCTCATTCCAACACTTTTTGGTCCTTCCTCACGCTCTCTTAACCGGTTCAACATCCAAAATCTCACATCTTCTAACTGGTGCATCAACAGATCTCCTTTGCAAATATCCAAGTCATCTTAAGCGGTTTTCCCCCATCTTATCCTCTATCGGAGCTACACTAACTTTCCTACTGATCGCATCATTCCGAATACGATCTTTTCGTGTATGACAAGACATCCACCTTAGCATTCTCATTTCTGATATTGTCATTCTCTACATATGTCTATGGTTCGCAGGCTAACATTCGGATCCATAAAACATAATAGGTCTCACGGCAGCTTTTTTTAGACCATCTCACGACATCTTTGTAATACTTTCATTTGACTTTTAAAGGGATTTTCTTATCACAGAGAACAGTAAAGGCTCCTCTCCATTTTAACCAACCTGCATTTACTTTATGGATAACATCCCCATCAATTTCCACATCTTGTTACAAAACAGATACCAAATATCAAAAAGAATCTTTCTTTTAAATGTTATCATCTCCAATCTGCACCTTGAGTCCTCCATTGTTATTTCCATCAAATGTGTGCTCCATATATTCAATTTTAGCCCTACTTATACGAAATCCTTTAGTCTCTAATGCATGTCTCCAAACCTATAACTTCTCATTTACTCCATCTCTTATCTCATCAATCAACGAAATATCATCAACAAACAACATACACCAAGATCTATCATCTTGAATGTGATTAGTCAGCTCGTCCATAATCAAAGCGAAAAGGAATGGACTCAAAGCTAAACCTTGATGCACGTCAACTAATAATCAACCACCTTCCCCAATGAAAAGCTTATGGAAATACTACTTCCATCTAGTCTATATCCTCTTGAGTAACAAGCACGTGGCCTTCCTCATCATTGATGCATCTCACTTGAGACAGATCTTTGGTCTTTCTTTCTCCTTTTGTCAATCTAAATATATCCTTCTAGGTTATGGCTCTACTTCGAGTCAAGCTTTTTGTACAGAACTTCCTAAGCTTTCGACTTAGCTTCACTTACATCCTTCTTTGCTTCCTTCTTTACTATTTTGTAAATTGTGATAGTTTCCTCAGTTCGATCCTTATACATAGCTTTAAAGCAAGCTCTTTTAATTTTGAGATTCTCTTGCACCCTTCCACTCCACCACCAAGCTTCCCTTTGGCATGGAGCTCCTCCCTTTGATTCGCCCAGCATCTATTTGGCTACACTTCGGATACAAGATGTCACCGCCTCATACATCTCATTTGCACTTCCTTTTCAATCCCAAGATAAGTCTTCTAAAACCTTCTCCGTGAAGCTTGATTGCTTCAATTGAAGATTCTACCATTTAGTTCTAATGATCTGGGGAACCATCCTCTTTGTCAATTTTTTTATTTGCACACCCATGACTAGCAAGCGATGCTGAGATGACAAGCGCTCTGCTAGGATTACTTTGCATGCAACACAGATGATCTTTTCTCCCCAACGCAAAATAATCTATCTGTGTTTTAGTCAGGCCACTCTTATAAGTAATTAAATTCTCCTCCCTCTCCTTGAAGATAGTGTTTACTATGAAAAGGCCATAAGCAGTTACAAAATGTAGGATTCCTTTTCCCTTGTCACTTCTATTCCCGAAGCCATGGCCTCCATGAACTCTATCGTACCTTGAAGCATCCTATACCACATGTTCATTAAGATCACCACCTAGGTAAATCATCTCTTTGTGGGATTCCTTGCAAAATCTTATCCAAATCCTCTCAAAAAAGCTTGTTTAATCCTTTCTTCTAAATCAACTTGCGGTACATAAATCATGGTTTCAGATATCCCGATATATCGTCCATTTATCGGTATCACCAAAGGATCGATATCAATACCGATATGGCAATATGTGCACCTTTTTTGGCCCTTTCTTCACAAACTAGCGTCAATATATATCGCTGAAATATCATATTGACATTTAAACCCTTGGCATAACAGAGATTATATTCATAACTTCTTCCGGCACTAATTTTAGCAAAATAATCCGAACCCCAAATCTTTCCACTTCAACCACACTATCCTTCGAATCCTTATGGAGAACCACTCCAACACCATTTCTACCCCTCTTTACTTGAGTACCATAATTTATAGCATGTCTTCTCGATCTGAATGGAGGCAAAGAATCCATGTAGCTGACCCTACTTAATGTGGGAAAAGACTTTGTTGTTGTTGTTGTTGCTTCTCGGTCTCCCTTTCTTTCTCTCCAATAAATTTTGTCTATTGGAAACATAGTATTTGAATCTTCCTTCTTTTCATCGTATCTACAATCTCCATCAATTTGCTAATCAAATTGCCAATATTCCAACTATCTATCCTTGACTTCTTTTGCAACCTCTTTTTGGACTAACTTCTTTACTCGCATACGTCCATCATAAGAGAATCCTTACAAAATTTATTACCTAGCACAATAAATATTGCGATTAAAACAATAAAACTTGTACAAAGCAGATAACAAATAACAAAATCTATTAACTATTATCAAAATAAAATCCAACAAAATGTAAACAAATATTTACAACAATCTATTTTTTTAGATTTTTAATAATTAATGAAATAAAGAAATAAAACAAAGAAGACATATGTACAGACTATATATACAGACTCGGGTTGATTTATTTGCTTTGATTTTTGATTCAGTTTTTATTTGGATTTTATACATTTTATTAAAACAATAATCAAAGAAAACAAATGCAAAATTAATAAATCAAAAAGAATTATTTTTGTACATAAAATAATAAGGTCATAGTCTCAAACTAGGGTTTGGGATTTATTGATCAATTTTACAAGTATTTTTTGATATTTTTCTTTATTAGTGTTAGTAATATGTACACTATAGAGTTTATTTTGTTCAATTCTAAGTTAGTGAAAAATAAATAAAAATAGGAAAAGATGTGGTAATATGCATATGCTACTTAATGGAGAATTTGGCTTCTTATTTAATGAAAATATGCATGCTAAAATGCAGATATTAACTCTACGTACATGAACGATAATAATGTAGAATAGAAGATGAAATGCAACTAATTACTCGAGAACGAAGCTCTACTTTCAAACTTTAAAGTGATGAATCACAGAGCTCATGTACGCTCATGGAACATGGAGTTGTTATTTATTCAAGGAAGTTGTGTTGTCGCATCTTAAATCCATCAATCTGCCTAATGGAATATGGTATCAATCAGCGCTATATGCATCCAATGCATCTTTGTAGCTATTTAAGTCATAACCATGTATTTATTCGCTCCCAGCATTAGAGCGAGATACCACTAATTATTTCTTGCACCCCCAGTGACAAGATTGCCTACAAGTATGTTTAAAAAATGTTAATAGACTTGTGATCTGCTAGAAACAGCATAATTTGCATCACAATATAATGTAACATCAGTGACAATCCTAAGGTAAAGTATAGCCTTTTTCTAGGTACAACCTTGATATGCCTCAAAAGCATCATGACACCATCCCAGTTGACATGTATAGCCACGTTATGACTTAAGTTTCCCAATTGCTAGGGAGATGCTATATTTGTTGAAAGCAAGATAGAAGATTCGTAACTAACGGAACGGTACTACCCCTCATCCACTACCATGTCTTCATTCAATCAAACAGTAATCCATATTAATTTGAGCCAATTTGGCACATGTCATGCCATCACAACAAAAGACGAATTGCATACTTACTCTGTGACATAATAATCCTCCAGCTGTATCCAACATCACAGACAAAGATGAATTGTATACTTACTCTGTGACAACAATCCTCCGCAGATACAGTTACCTCTAGCTCAAGGATTTAACACAAAGCCCTATATCCCTAATCATGAAGTGATCAACCAGTATCTGCTCCAATTCTATGATCTCATGTTTGTAATCACCTATTAAGATTATGTGCCTTCCAAGCCACCCTCCAAGACATGTTCTGCATCAGACGTGCATATATGCATCAAAGAGTCATCTCAACTATATGGTAATTCTTGCATAGCACATTCAATTGTGAGTAATATTACACAAGAGGTTTACCTTCATGTCGAAACTGCACAAGATCACGATAGGTTCGGAACACATTACTCGCATTCACCTTCTGCGAATACGACACTTCTAGATTGTTCATTACCGCACATGATGTCCCATAGTGGATACATTGCCTGTAATCTAAGGAATGACTCCACTCAATAGCCATATACATACCATGTCATCACCCTCCTCTCACATGCCACTCTTGTTTGTCATACCCTTCGCATATGGATCCAAGAAAAGATACAATTTCCCCTATCCTCTATACCATGTCATCACCCTCCTCTCACATGGCATTCTTGTTTGTCATGCTCTTCGCATATGGATCCAAGAAAAGATACAGTTCCCCCTATCCTCTGACTGGCATTAGTATCTTTACATTTGTATCTATAATCATCAGGTATAGTTGGTCTCATCCAGTTTGATGATTTGACCATAAAATGAATTTCGCATACTACCCATATCCATCGTCGGTGGTGTCACCATAGATCATTATGTTTGATCATTATGTTGGTGGACTCTCTAATCTTCTCATATGTAGAAGCACGTCAAAAAAATTAGGTCTAAAAATAGCTAGAACATGGTGTTATCCATTATAAACCCATCACTAATCACCACTCAATGGCCAAGAACAAACGGCATGTGAACATGTAAGTACTTCACAGGAAATGCACAAACAACATGTGGTGGCACGAGTGGGCAATGTAGTGTTGCATTGTGCATAGGCAACACCACTATGGTGGGCTCAGATACCATGTGGAAAGATGTACTTTGATATAATGACTAATGCATCATATGTCATTATATAGAGGCTAGGTTTAGGGTTAACACAAGCAAAATGCATAAATGCTTTAAGCAGGTGAGCACTCAAACCCTACCGGGATGCTCACAATTTAAAACATTATATTCTAGTTATATTATGTTAGTGATGAAGAGAAATCACATGCAGATGTCTTGATATTATAATTATCATAACTAAATATATAATTTGAAAGCAAATGTCATGCCTTCTAGTAGACAAGGTCCTTAGTATATAGCATGCGTGGCCAATTTTTGCAACAACAAGAACACCATTTGCCAGGACCTTAGTCAGGATTTTCCATGCCAAGTACTGCCAACTTTAATAGCAAACAATACGGCAAAGGATCCTATACTATTGTCTCCCGGGAAACAAAACCACCCTCCAAAATTGTTCCAGATGACCTGCCACGAACCAAATCCAACCTTTTTCAGTATCTGTCCATAACCTCCACACCATATAATATGGCCAGGAATAAATAAAATACTTCCGCAGACTATTTGCAACTCAATAAAACCAACAGCATTTTCTTTGCAAATTGCGAAGTCAATTAAGAGACAGGAAAAAAATCAAACCATAAGCAACCAGATATTTCAATAAGGGCTGTGTCATCAACTCAAAGAAAATAAACAATTGGAAATAAACAAGTTGAAGCTAGATAAAGGATTAGGATCTACAACTACATTTTCAGTTATTGCAAATTGCTCATACTTATAAATACAATACATTACTACGTTATAATTTACCTGGATAACCGAAGAAGATAATAACCCAAACATTTCAAGGCCATCAACTGATCCTGGAGGCTGCAGATGTGGACCATTGAACTTCCCAATACCATGCTGCCGTCTAATCTCATAATTTATCCTTTCTCTTACCATGTCCCAACATTTAGTGGCAGAGAAGTGTATAAATACCTCATTTGAGCAATTTTCTACTTGTACCTAAATTTACAAGATAGGAGAAAGAATTAGCCATGAAGGACTCCTAACAGATGATATTTGATAAGGAATAATTACTTGCATTATTTAGGACCCCAAAGGTTCTCTTATATAGGAGAAAACCATTGGGTAAATTAAATAAAGTGGAATAAAGAATATAATAATACTAAAAATAGTTAATTATCTCAAGATCCCCTCAAGCTGGAGTGTATATATCAATAAGACTCGGCTTGGAACAACATCTTTGATAAGGTCCTCTTGCTAGAGCCTTTGTAAATACATATGTTGTCTAGTCTCCTGATCTGACATGGTTGGTAGTGATGATACCCTTTTGTATCATGTCGCGAGTGTAGTGACAATCTACTTCTATATGCTTTGTCCTCTCACGAAATGCCGGATTATTTGCAATGAACAGTGCAGCTTGATTATCACATTGGAGGTGCATGGGAAGAGGTACTTCTATAGTCAGGTCAGTAAGAAGTAAGAACGGATTTGACCCACATCATCTCAGTACTGGCTTGTGTCATGGCCCTGTATTCCGATTCAGCACTCGACCTGGCAACCACAGTCTGCTTCTTACTATTCTATGAAACAAGAGAATCCCCTATGAACACAGCAAAGCCAGATGTAGACTTTCTATTTTTGGACATCCAGCATAATCTGCATCTACGCATGTTGTAAGTGAGAGAGATATGCCTCTGCTGAAAAGGAGTCCAGTACCAGGTGAAGTCTTTAAGTATCTCAGAATCATATGGACTGCATCCATATGTGCATGTCTGGGTTGCTCCATAAACTGACTTATTTTGCTTACGACAAATGATATGTCAGGCCTGGTAATAGTTACATATAATAGCTTGCCAACAAGCTCTCTGTACATCCTCTTGTCAACTTCCTCAGTATCATTATCATAGAACTTCATGCTTGCGTCAAGCAGAGTAATGGCAGGTCTACAATCTGTCATGCTTGTCTCTGACAGAAGATCCATAACATACTTCCTCTGGGTCATTACAAGACCCCGTCGGTTCCTGGCAAATTCTAGTCCGAGGAAGTAACGTATTTGTCCAAGGTCCTTGGTCACAAATCCTAACCTAGGAAGTAGGAAGTCCTTGGTACTCTGAATACTCTGCTCATTATCTCCTATAATAACAATGTCATCAACATAAACAAGAACAACTGTAGTACCTCTCTGGGTCTTCTGTACGAACAAGGAGTGATCAGCAGTTGATCTCACAAACCCATGTTGCTCTATCAAGTCTGAGAGCTTTTAGAACCATGCTCTTGGACTCTGCTTGAGGTCGTAGATAGCCAGTGTAACCTACAAACCTTCTGGCACTCCCCCTCAACAGCAAACCCAGGTGGCTGCTGCATGTAGACCTCCTCCTGTAGATCACCATATAGGAATGCATTCTTCACGTCAAGCTGGTAAAGGGGCCAATCTCGTGTTACGGCAACAACAAGGAGAATACGTAAAGTAGAATGTCTGGCAACCGGAGAAAAAGTATCATGATAGTCTACCCCATATATCTGGGTGAACCCTCGTGCCACAAGTCTCGCCTTATAGCGATCCACGCTTCCATCTACTCGGTGTTTTACAGTGAACACCCATTTACACCCCACAACCGACTTATCAACTGGAACAGAAATAAGACTCCACGTACCACGTGACTGTAGTGCAGCCATCTCCTCTTCCATGGCTATCCTCCAATGGATATCTTTGAGAGCCTCTAGATATGTTTGTGGTATTTGTATTGCTAAAAGTGCCAAAGTAAATCTCCTGAAATCCTATGATAACCTGCTCAAATAGACCTGGGTTGCAAGAGGGTAAGTAGCACATGCTTGTTTTCGTTTTCGTAGAGCAATTGGTGCGTCAAGGTCATCTGCTACGTCCGGAGCATGTAAATTTCCCTCTTGAGAGGGAACCTGCTCATCATGTTGCACAGTCAACTCAGTAGTGCCGTCAGTAGAAACATTATGCTTATTACATACCTAAGGCATGCTGGATGATGGGCAAGGCCTTTGAGCATGACGAGTAGAGCAAGACCTGCGAGGAAAAACATGAGGCAAAAACTGAACCAAAGGAGGAGGTAGAGGAGGTGGTGGAGGTGGTAGAAGAGGAGTGGGTGAAGGACTAATTGTAGGAGGTGGTGGTATGTATATCTCATCATCAGAGTCGGATGAAACAAGTCTATCACCTGTAGGAGAGAAATACATGACAGACTCAAAGAATGTAACATCAGCACTAACAAAATATTTCTGTCTTAGAGGATCAAAATAGCGATATCCCTTTTGGGTACAAAAGTAGCCTACAAATACACACTTGACAGCTCTAGGAGAGAGCTTGTCACATCCTGGGGAGACATTATGAACGAAGGCAACGGATCCAAAAACACGAGTAAACGAAAAAAGATCCTTCTCGAGAAACGCAATCAAGAAAGGAATCTTCTCTCCCAACACGGATGAGGGCATACGGTTTACCAAATAGCAAGCAGTAAGGACAGCATCACCCCAATAAGCATGAGGAGCACGACTTTGTATTAATAATGTTCTGGTTATATCAAGTAAATGACGATATTTGCGCTCGGCAACACCGTTCTGCTGGGAAGTGAAAGCACATGAAGTCTGGTGAACAATACCATGGGATCTAAGAAACTCAGAAAGTTGTAAGGTGCGAAATTCCAAGGCATTATCGGGACAACAATACTTGATATTGGCAGAAAAATATTCTTTAATTCATGAATAAAATACTTGATAATGGATTCAGCCTCGGATTTATTCTTTAATAAGAAAACCCAGGAAAGTCTAGAAAAATCATTGACAGCTACAAAATAAAACTGGTGTCCCTGGTGATCAGGAACACGACTTGGACCTCAAATGTCTAAATGAAGGAGCTCAAATAACTGAGAACTGCTCCGACTCTGACGAGATGGATATGAGGAACGGTGATGCTTCCCTAGTTAACATGCCTCATTGAAAGGAGGATCTCGTAGAGATCTGAGGGAGAACATGACATAGCTTCTGCAAAGGAAGATGTCCAAACCTAGGGCATGTTTGGTTGGTGGGTTGGGTTGGGGTTCACTGGTGTACCCCTCCTTCCAACCCTCCCAACCCTCCTCACAGTTTACTATTCACAGGGGCAACCCAACCCAATCCAACCCAGCAACCAAACAGGCCCCTAAGGTGCCACAAATAAGGAGAGACCGATCCAGCAGGTACGTTAGAAACACTAGCATGAGGAGATTGGATCAGTCTGTACAGTCCCCGCTGCTCACGGCCATATCCAATCACCCTGCCCGTGAGTATGTCCTGAAACACAAGAGACGAGGGGTCAAAGATGGCACAACAATGCAGATCCTTAGTGATCTGACTAATAGAAAGTAAATTCATCTGAAAATTAGGAGCATATAAAACGTTCTTCAGGAGCATTGATGGTGTCAAATGCACCTCCCCCTGTCCTGTAACAGGTAAGTGTTCGCCATTAGCAATGACAACCCATCTGCCAGGTGGTCTGTACAACCTCAGCTGCATTTTGTCTCCACACAAGTGGTGAGAATCACCGGAATCCATAATCCATTCTATCATATTGGTATTCGTATTACCAGTAAAAGCATAAGTGATACCTAAGGAGCTCGAAGAGGCTCTGGCTGCTGTGGCAGTATCTGTAGTGGTATTGTCAATATTAGGAATCATGATCTCTCGGGACGAGAGACAATATCATCCAGACGAGGATCAGCCTGTGGAGGTAAAGTCTCTGAAGACACAATCTGTTCTACAGCTCGACCAGAAATCGAATATCCATGCTTCTGATAGCATGTATCTTCTGCATGTCCAGGCTTGCGGCAGTAGGTGCGGGGACCACGTTGGCGCATGCCGCCTCTTCCTCGAGGTGTGCATCCTCTGAACTGGGTCGCCCCACCTCGATCTCGAGAAGCGCCCATTGCTGATGTGTGCGAGGATGTGGCTGCTAAGGAATGATGAGCCGGTTGAGGCGGCTATAGGCCTCCTCTATAGGGGGAATGGTTGCTCCAGTAAGAAGATGAGTGTGTGCAGCATCATATTCTGTATCTAATCCATCCATGAAAACTCCAACCATCGTGGAGTTCCTATACGTCTTTTGTTTCTCAATAACCATTGTAATGGGCACGTAACTATGAAGTTTTCAAACATGCCACGCAGCGAGTAGTAAACATGCAAAAGACGGCCATTCTGCTTGGTGTTGTAGATGTCAAACCGTAATTAAAGAATCTTGGCATCATTTTTTGCCTATGCATATGTAGATGCCAAAGTATCCCACATTGCCTTAGCGGTGGGCTGAGTTAAAATGTCATTGGCAATCTCTGTGCTAAGAGTTCCACAAAACCAAACACGTGCATATGCATCATCTTGCTTCCAAGAAGCATTTTCCCAAGTCTTATCCGTTGGCTTTGGATATATCAGAATGTGCTCCTTGTTGTTCACTACATGTGGGTGAGACTGCATAAACCATAGCTCATAGTTGATTCCATCCATCTTAGCGATGGGGGCTGGCCCTTGAAGGCTCCAGACGATAATATGTCACCCTTGTTATCTGACATTATAACGGAATTCAGTTGGGGTGTAGACTAATGAAAACGAGTCTACAGAATCATAGAAAGGATTGGTTGTACGTGTAGATTCATACAACCATCCTTACTAATATTTTGTTGCTTGTCGGAAAAACGTAATTTAGATGCCCAAAGTCACGTTCTTCGGCGCAAACCTATCCGTGGAATAGTGGACTCGTGGCTTAGGGTGTCAGGACACACAGGGCCCACGTCCTGGATGCGCAGCACGTACAGGGACCAGGAGACGCGCAGGGCCTTCCTGGGCGCGTAGAAGGCTAGGCAGAAGCCGAAGGCGCGGAGGGCGTTGAGGCGCCTGGAGAGCGTTGGGGTGCCTAGAGGACACTGGGGCGCGGGCCGCCTAGAGGGCGCGGCGAGCCTGAGGCGCCAGTGTGCTTGCCGCCTGGAGGACGTGAGGCCCTGAGGCGGTGGGGGTGCTTGCCGCCTGGAGGGGCAAGTCCCTAGGGCGTCAGGTTTGGGTTTTGATTCCTGTGGCGGCGGGTTTGGGGGTGGGGGGGGGGGGGGCAGATGATTAGGGTGGGTTAGGGTTAGGGTGGCTCTGATACCATGATAATGAATAATTACTTGCATTATTTAGGACCCCAAAGGTTCTCTTATATAGGAGAAAAACCTATGGGATAAACTACATAAAGTGGTATAAAGAATATAATACTACAAAAATAGTTAATTATCTCAACAATACTGAACACTTGTTCTACTGATTCTGAAAATTTCACATATGAACATTTTCAAACAAAAAAAGCACTTTTCTTCGCATGGTAAACACCCTCGACAAAATTATGTAAACAAGGTTAAGAGTTGGAACCCATATATTTCACATAATAATACTCAATTGAAGTCATCGCCTCGGATATCCTTTTCCATGGTATCAACTATCAAGTGATATCGAGCAATATATAAGTGATGTCATCTTGTATCACCGTTATTGGCAAAAATTGAAGTGTTTAGTATTTGACCAACATCCTCGATATTGATGCTTTATCATCAATATCAATCTCTGTGCTTCAAATCGCATCTTGTTTCTTTGAGGGAAAAGGTTTGCAATGTAGTTTTTTATTTTTCTACGTGTCAAACAAAATAAGAAAAGCAAAAGAATGCAACTACTTTTCAGTCCTTCCAAGTTCTTGACAAGAGTATGGTAAAACAAAATAGACCAGTTATGATATACACAAATAAAATAAGATGATCATTATTTTAATGAAAAGAAGACAATATGGAAAGAAATAATAGTAGTCGAGCCACAATCGCAACTACCCAAGTTAACTTACCCTCACAGGTAAAGCATCTCTCTCCTCCTGTGAGTTTCTAGAAGATGCAATCCAAAAACTCTCCTGCAAGCTCTGAAATACCACATCCCCTTTATAAAATTTCCCATATAAATTCAAATGACCTCCTCATCACATAAAGGTATGAAAATCCGAATTGCATCTAAGGACTTGAGTGCCAGTTTCAACTTAAAAGTTTACAACTATTGGCACTTAATAACGAAATCTGGATCTAATCTCTTGATTTTCCATAAAAACATATAGGGGTTGTTCGCTTGAGGAATAAGGAGGGATATAATCTTCCTCCATAGACGATCAATGCTTTGGTCCTAGAGTTAAAATGAGGAATAAGATTTCCCTCACTATTCCTCCATCGAAGTCCTCTCTGTCAAAAAAAATACAAATAACAATTAAAATCTTATCTAACATAATCCAATATCCATCATTATCCTCTCCCTCCTACCAAACAAAGTATAGCCAATAAATATCATGTATCCCTCCTTATTCCTACTTATGATCTCCCTCCAATCGAACAGCAACAATGGCTTATCCTCTTATCCCTTTCCCTTACTCCTCTATTGAACGGCCCCATAAGGAATCCAAACGCCTAAAAATATCTTTGAACCCTTTTACGTAGACATTTAAAAGAAAGTTCGTGCATACACATGTTCAAAATATTTGTGTAACGTGTCATAGAACATCTTTTCTACAATTATTTTTTCACGTAAAATATAATAACACATATGATATATAGAAAGATAAGACAGACTTCTTAATGAAGAAAGAAACATATCAACTATTATTAATTTATTATAATTAAGACCAATAATTACATAGAGTATCAAGGACAAGTGGAGGCAACTCCAATTTTCTATTCCATAAAACCTACTGCGGTATTTACATTAAAAAGGATTTTTTATGCTTGTGCTCCTCTAAGATTCTGTAATTATAATTAAGCTCCTACCATTTTTGCAATATCACTTGTGCCCCTATCTTCTTGGGCCATTAAAAGTTATGCCCCTCGGGTTAGTTGTCACTCATTCACCTCCCAAACAAACACTAACCTATGGGCACAAGTATAATTGGAAAGAAAACATGAAGGTACAAGTTTATTCCTCCACATCTTCTTTCTTCTTGTTCTTCCTTCCTACCCCCATCTTCAGCCTCAAGAAGAACCCACTGCCCTCTTCGATTCTAGCAAGCATCACCATATCGCTCACCAGCTACCTCTGCCTAGCTTTTCCCACGATCCCCCTCCCCCACCAGTCCCACCTTTCCCCTGCCAACCACCTCCGCCCAACCCCTCCCTCGATCCCTCTCACCATTGCTAAGACCTCTTCCGAACCTCCCTCCTGATTCCCCTCACGACACCTCTGCCTAGTCCACCCACATTCCCTGTCACCAACCACCTCTGCCCACCCCCTCCCCCAATGCCCCTCATGGTTGCTGTCACAGGGTCAAAATCCCGGTATCGATTTCGACCGATCCTGTGCGGCGTTAGCTAACCCGTAGCTAACCAGCCTTCCCGAGTAGAATGGTCACGGACGCGCTCCAACTCTTCTCGTACTCCTGCTTGCTAGCGCACCGACGCTTTCAACACAAACACGAGCACGAACTCCGGATCGCTCAAGAACACTCTCAAGAACACGCTCAAGAACTCAACACAGCAATCACACGAGCACGGGCACAAAGCTCTTCTCTTATTAGAAGGGGAACTCTTAGGAGTGGGGTGACACACTCAACTCTGTGTTGTGTGTTTACAAATGAGCCACCACCTCTCCTTATATACAAGACTCAAGGCAACCCAAGGGACACTCATTATTACATTTACAATAATGATATATAAAGATACAAGAGACCCTTCGAGTTCTTCAGCAACCCTTCGCGTTCCTCAGCAACTCTTCGTCTGCTTGTCTCTTCGACTCCCTTGTTGACCTTTCGTCTTCTCGCACGATTGACGCCCAGTCAACCGCCCAGTCACCAGCACGCATGCGCTCCAACGCCCTGCTGATGCAGCTTTGCCATAATTCACCAAGTGCCACCGAACACTTGGTCTTGTGCCAAAGGGAACCCGCGACCTCCAGACCCTCGTGCGGTAAACCCTTCCTTAGCATTCTCCATGCCAAGGGGAAGTCCTCCAGAACTTCGCTATCGTGGCCAAGGTTTGAAAAAACGAAAGGCGGAACGAGGCGGTCTCCTTGGAATCGAGGCGAGGCGTAGCCTCGAGGCGGTCGAGGCGTAAGCCTCAGTTTATATAGAAAAATATGTATAAAACTACAAGTATATATATCTCTATGTAATTATATGTTCTCTACCCAATATATAATAATTTACACTACAAGATATGATGAAATGATAAAGATAAAAACCCCAAAATAGAAGATAGAACAATATCATATACACTTCTACATATTTTCATCCAATCAAAGAGGAATTCATTGACTACAGATATTGTGAAAGAATTAAACAACACATATATGTCTATGAAATATTGTTGTAATTAAAGTATGACTAAATATACATCGAAGAAATTTATGTTATCTGTCTTAACATATAATATATGATAGCATGAGAAACCATGAATCATATCCATTTCGAGCAAATCTTTGAAATATTGTTGTAATTAAAAGTTCGATTAAATATATGTCGAAGAAATTTATGTTGTGTCTAATATATAATATAAGGCAACATGAGAAACCATGAACCTTATCCATTTTGTTTTCCTTGATATATTGCAAATCTTGTTAAGTTACAAGTATTGTTTAATTTAATATTTATGAATTCATTCATTAAGAGTGAAATAGTAAGACTTTGCCAAAATAGTTGGATACATTAATTGTAAATATGAAGTTATGGGCATGAAATAAACATCATATTTAGGCATTCATCGTATATAATCATTATCCTAAATAAACAGATATTGATAAGCTTCTCAAACTACTAAGGAAACCATGAAAATAATAAAAAATACTTCAAAAAAAAGCAAAAACGCCTCGACAGCCTCGAGGCGTTCCGCCTCGAGGCTACGCCTCGACCACTCGAGGCGCACGCCTCACAGGACAAGTCTGAGGCGTAAGCCTCGAGGCTAAAAGGGACCGCCTCGCCTCGAGGCGTACGCCTCGACCGCCTCGAGGCTAGCCTTTTCGAACCATGATCGTGGCCTCCGGACCACTCTCGTACGTGTACGACCGAGCATGCTCGACAATGCTCGTACTCAGCACCTGCAACGCTCCATGCCTCCTTGGACCGCCACGCATCAATACCGATACCGTGCGCCTTCGTGCGTACGCCTCTGTGACCGTACCGCATTGCTCCTCAATGCGTACTGCTTCACTACGTACCGCCCTTCTGCGCTCGCGTATATACGACTACGTGCATCCACTGTCATGTCTTGCACTGTTGTCTGTACTCGCTGTGCTCGCACTGCTACAAGCTTCACGACACTCTGCTACCGAGCCAGTATCCTGTGTGACGCTTCTCCATCACGTACGGTAGAGCCTCCAGACTCTCGTGGATAACCTCCCTGATATCCACACATTTTCGGACTCCTCCTGAAGTCCAGCTTCATCGATCATTCTCAAGTATCCAGCTACCGTGTCTGCACGATCGTTCTCGATCACGGAATTTGGGGGTGTGACAAGCCTCCCCCACCTGAAGAATCGGTTGTCCTCAACCGAGCATCTCCTCTTCAGCTGGCGTCCCGTCACGATCCTCCATCCGCTACGCACCTCTTGATGCGGCTCAATTGGAAGGGTGGTGCCGCCTTGCACCGCCTCCCTTCCTACACCTGGTCTTTTCACGAACCACGTCCCTCCATGACTTGGTCTTCATCGTGAAAAGTGGAGCTTCCTCGTCAGCTCCCATTTTCAGTGTATCCCTCCTGGATACAGCAGCTCCATCGCTGGTTTGTGGCAGCTCCAGCTCCACATGTGGAGTTCTCTCCTCCACGCACGCTCGTTGACGATCTCTATCGTTCCCTGTGGACGTCTCCACATCCTGGGAAATTAGCACCTCCTGCGCTCCGAGCATCTTCGGTATCTTGCCTCCTGCAAGATCGTTGGTGGTGTGGTTCGTCACCACTCCACCCCCATGGACATGTATCTTCTTGCCCATGCTGCATCGCCCTCCAGAGCTCTGTCTCGTCTTCTCGTACACGGATGTTCTCCTATCCGCGGCTTTGGTTGTGCGCCTCCTGCACACACGTTGGTGCTCAACATGCACCTGCGCACTCCTGTGCGTCCTCGATCGAGCCTTGGCACCTCCAACGCTCGCTGCTGTGGAGTTCCCTCCCTCCACTGAATTCGAAGCTCCAGCTCGAAGTGTTGTGAGACGTACCTTGGGCATAGCACCTATTGCTCCCAAGCGTATCTCACGTTCTTCTTCCTCCTCCTCGTCCCTACGAAAAGAGTTCAGCTTCTCCTTCTTTGGGCACTCCCGCGCCCTATGCGGTCCGTCGCATATGAAGCACCCCTTTCTCTTGGGTTGCTCCCTTCTCGTGGAGTACTCTCGTTCCTCCATTGGTGGATCATGGGCAACGCCTTTGCCCTTGTCCTTCGACCGCGCCTTCGGCTTGCTGGTGAACTCCTTCTCTTCAACATTGTGACTTGGTTGTGTCGCCCCATAATCGACCAACGCATCTGCCACCACGATCGCTGAATTAAGGTCCTTCATGCCCTGCCTCCGCAGTTCGGCTTGCGCCCAGCTCTGCAACCCGATCGTGAAGTTGAACAGCTTGTCCTCCTCTGACATACCCTTGATGTCCAGCAACAAGAACGTGAACTGCTTCACGTACTCACGAACTGTGCCTGTCTGCTTCAGGCGTCGAAGAGCCTCCCGTGCAATCCACGCAGTATTCTTCGGCAGGAACTGCGCCTTCAGTTCCGCGACTAGATCATCCCATCTGGATATCTTCGGTCTTGTCTCATCTGCTGCACGGCTCCTCCACCAAAGTTTGGCGTCGCTCGACATGTACATCGATGCCAAACCAACCTTCTCTGCTTCCGTCGTCTTGGTCGCCTCGAAGTAAACTTCTATATCCCATAGGAAGTTCTCCAAATCCTTAGCACTCCGCGTACCTGTGAAGGATTTGGGCTCGGGTACCTTGCGTCGCTGCACACCCATGGAGCTCCCGCTATTCGCCAATGCCTTCTTGATGAGGGAGATCTCACTCCGAAGATCCTCTATCATCGTGTTGAACGCCTCCAGTTTGTCCTCCAAGGACTTGATCGGCTCCGCTGAGCGTTGGGTCTCGTCCCCAACATCCGATCCTTCTGAATAGCGCTCCTCCAAGACGGCGATGCGATGGGCATGAGTCCCAATGGTGGACTCCACTTCTGCCATCGCCTGCTCCAGTGCTGCTACACGCTCGGTAACACCCACCATCTTCACTCCGATGATTGAAGATGTACTTGCACTGACAAGTATCCCCTGTTCCCGCGATCGACTGCTCCAACAGTCGCACGTAGCTTTGCCCGCTTTCTTGGCACCGACCAAGCTCTGTGATCTGCTCCTTGGCACCAACCTGGCTCTGATACCAAATGTCACAGGGGTCAAAATCCCGGTATCGATTTCGACCGATCATGTGCGGCGTTAGCTAACCCGTAGCTAACCAGCCTTCCCGAGTATAGCGCACCGACGCTTTCAACACAAACACGAGCACGAACTCCGGATCACTCAAGAACACTCTCAAGAACACGCTAAAGAACGCTCAAGAACTCAACACAGCAATCACACGAGCACGGGCACAAAGCTCTTCTCTTATTTGAAGGGGAACTCTTAGGAGTGGGGTGACACACTCAACTCTGTGTTGTGTGTTTACAAATGAGCCACCACCTCTCCTTATATACAAGACTCAAGGCAACCCAAGGGACACTCATTATTACATTTACAATAATGATACATAAAGATACAAGAGACCCTTCGAGTTCTTCAGCAACCCTTCGCGTTCCTCAGCAACTCTTCGTCTGCTTGTCTCTTCGACTCTCTTGTTGACCTTTCGTCTTCTCGCACGGTTGACGCCCAGTCAACCGCCCAGTCACCAGCACGCATGCGCTCCAACGCCCTGCTGATGCAGCTTTGCCATAATTCACCAAGTGCCACCGAACACTTGGTCTTGTGCCAAAGGGAACCCGCGACCTCCAGACCCTCGTGCGGTAAATCCTTCCTTAGCATTCTCCATGCTAAGGGGAAGTCCTCCAGAACTTCGCTATCGTGGCCTCCGGACTACTCTCGTACGTGTACGACCGAGCATGCTCGACAATGCTCGTACTCAGCACCTGCAACGCTCCATGCCTCCTTGGACCGCCACGCATCAATACCGATACCGTGCGCCTTCGTGCGTACGCCTCTGTGACCGTACCGCATTGCTCCTCAATGCGTACTGCTTCACTACGTACCGCCCTTCTGCGCTCGCGTATATACGACTACGTGCATCCACTGTCATGTCTTGCATTGCTGTCTGTACTCGCTGTGCTCCCACTGCTACAAGCTTCACGACACTCTGCTACCGAGCCAGTGTCCTGTGTGACGCTTCTCCATCACGTACGGTAGAGCCTCCAGACTCTCGTGGATAACCTCCCTGATATCCACACATTTTCGGACTCCTCTTGAAGTCCAGCTTCATCGATCATTCTCGAGCATCCAGCTACCGTGTCTGCACGATCATTCTCGATCACGGAATTTGGGGGTGTGACAGTTGCCATCCCCCTCCCAACTCTCCCCCCATCCCCCTATGTGTCACCTTTGTCTAGCTCTATCCTCACTCCCCCTCCCCACCATCTCTGTTTAGTCCCAATACACGTTAACACCTTCGCCACCTCTATCGAGCTCGATGCCTCTTTATGGTCACATTACAGTAACGAATGGATGTAGCAACAACCTTGAGAAGGTCGCAACTATGAAGGTTTGTGTTTGGTATTTACTTGTAGGGGCATGGGGTCAAGTATAGATGGGCATAAATGTACCTTTTTTAACTACACTTGGTTTGAATGAACCACGGTACAATTTATTGAGTACATGGCTAAGTATTGAAAGGGCGTAACTGTTAGCGGTGCGAAAAGGTAGGGGCACGAGTGATATTACAAATAAAGGACAACATTGTAACTATAGATTTTTGAAGAGGCATAAATATAAAACCCTACAAAAAGGTGGGATTATAAGGAGATAACGAACCAAAACGTATCCTATTGATTTGATTCCTAAAATTTTAATTAAGAGATCTTGATTGATCTCCTAAATCACCTCTAAAACAAAAAGATATTGATAAAAAAAGGAATTGCATAATAGCCTAACCTCTTTATTTGGTAAAATTTTCAATTATTGATTGCATTAAATATTGTAGCTTATTATTGACTTCATTAGCAAATATAGCCAAAGACATACATTTCAATTGTTTCTTTCCATGTTATATATTTCTATTTGCAATCATTTGGGACTATTGTGTAATTGCCAGCTACAGGGTCCTAGGGTTTCATGTTATATAAGAAGCCATGCTCCATGAATAGAATTCATTCCATTGTAATCTCAAGTTTTCTCCACATGATATCAGAGCAACAGTCCTAGACTAGAATTCATACTCATGTTCCTTGACACCAACACAAGCTTAAATCCCAGACCTCCTCCGCAGCACAAACACCCCGCACGGGCTCCCTCCTCGCACCCCCCACCATGGGTCTCCTCTCCACATATAGCCCACATGCACGGGGGTGCCCTAGAGACGTACAACAGTCCTGTCATGCAGGCTCTCACCTCCATACGCAAGTCCCCAACCGTGCCATCTGCGACCCCTCGCACATGGCATGATACGAATGACCCATAGTGTCGAGCCCACTAACGGTGCACATGGATTGGATAATATCCGTAATACGACGCAACCCGTTGTCATTGGATTGGATCAATTTGTATTTATAAATCTAATAGAATGGATTGAAATTTTAAAAACCATTCATTTATCGATTGGATCGGATTATTGTAAAAACCAATCGAATTTTTACAATAATCTGATATGATCTAATATGTTAACCTGTTAATAAATAAAAAATATATAGTAATCCATTTGTTGCCATTAAATCATATAATATATTTAATTTTATTTAAAAGTTATGTATAAATATCCAACCTACACACTTTATAATTTAAACCCATTCTAACTCAAGCTTTACCCCATCCTGTTAGAAAATAGGAATGCAGAAGCGGAATCATAAAATAAAGAAATAAAACTTGAATAACACCAGGAGTTTTACGTGGAACCCTACTCCCTAAGGAGTGGGATGAAACCACGGGAGAACGCCTCAAAGGGCTTATATGTTCATTGAACATTCTCACTGGATACCATGGGTGTGTTGGTATATATATAGCCCCCACTAAGTCTCCACATCTCCAAATTGGTAGATGTGGGACTAAACAACTGGATGGGGTAAATGGATTCTAGAGATATCCATTTACTCATCTACAACATAAGATGCGCACAACCAACTACTCCAACACTCCCCCTTAAGTCGGAGCATGCAATACTCAACTTGGACAAACAGAAAGAAACTCAACTCGCAATACATGACACTACAGAACCCTACTAAGGCGGATGGCAAAGGGTTTAGTGTTTAGAGGGTTCTCGCGTACTTTATCTCGCCCGTCCCATCGGCCTTCGTCCCAGGTAGGCAAATTGGGGACGGTTTAGTTATGACATCTGAGATTGTGGCAGACTGGAAGCAGCTTGGTAAAAAGGCTATGCTCTGGAAGGTAGATTTTGCAAAGGCATATGATACTCTTGATTGGTGCTTCCTATGGGGAGCAATGTATAGGCGGGGATTCCCAGACATTTGGATATCTTGGATGAAGCGTTGCGTTACCACGGCTTCTCTGGCGGTTCTTATAAATGGCCGTCCGGAGGGCGGGTTCTACCAGCCTCAGCGGGGGATCAGGCAGGGGTGCCCCCTGGCCTCTCTTCTCTTAGTTATCGCGGCGGATGCGTTGGCATGCATGTTGGAGCAGGTTCAACGTGGTGGCCTATTCTCGGGCTTCTCCAAGGACGATCTTACTATTCCCCTGATCCAATACGCGGATGACATTATATTCTCAGTGGAGGGCGGCAGGGAGGAGGTTGGGACCGTCGCTACCGTGCTAGAACTCTTTGGCGAACTATCGGGTCTCGTCCAAAATTGGGACAAGTCCATTTTGGTGTCTTTTACGTTCTCTGAGGAGGAGGTGCGATCTTGCTCTGCTGACTTGGGGGTGGGATGCAGCAAGATGTCGATTCGCTACCTTGGCATGCCACTCTCAATCGGGCGGACGAGGCTGGCGGACTGGCTTCCGGTCGTAGAAAGATGGAGGGCAGGTTGGCGGGGTGGAGGTCCTCCATCCTCTCCAGGAGGGGGGTTGGTACTCCTGAAAGCGGTTATGGCAGCAATTCCCCTTTTCTTCATGTCGGCAAGAATTTTGCCGAAGGGGATTCGCGTACATATAGAAGGGGTGATGAGGAGATTCTTATGGCGCGGGTGCGGGCAGACGACTGGGGGCATAGACCTTGTTGATTGGGATACGGTCACATTGCCGAAAGCGGATGGCGGTTTGGGTGTTCGAAAGCAGGATGCTATGAATGAAGCGTTAATCTTGAAGTGGATCTCCAGAAGTTGGGGGAGCACTGATGATGTGTGCTGCAAGTTGATCCGTCGTATCTACGACTGCCGGAGCCCATTGGCTCTTGTGCCCCCTACGGGTATGCGGCCTTCCCCGTTTTGGAGGGGGATTCTTTCGTTGCTTCCTCGCTTTCACGAGCTATTCCATCCCATCTTGGGTAACAGCCTCTCTTTTACCTTCTGGCTCGACAATTGGGCCGGCGAGGGGGCACTCGCATCTCGTTTTTCAAGACTTTTTGCCTTGGCGGCAGACAGGGAGGTAAAAAATGCCGATGTGTGGTGTGACGGGAACTGGATGCCCTGTTTTTGCGTAAATTTTTTCGGATCAAAGACTTGATGAATTCCTTCGGTTGTGCGATTCTCTAGCTTGTTGCGAGGGCCCCAGGGGGGGAGAGACCACTGGGTTTGGAGGGGTGCACCGATTTCGGTCAAGAAGGCTTACGCGGCTATTCGCAGGACGCTGGCTCCCTCCGAGGTCCTCACTAAGGAATGTTCTTTAATCTGGGGGCTTCATCTCCCTGAACGCATCGGATTCTTTCTATGACTCTTCAGGCGCAAACGCTTAATGACTCGGGACCGGTGCGCGCGGTTTTTGGGCTCTACTTCCGAATCCTGCTACTTGTAGGGTGGCCATTGAATCGGTGGACCATCTATTCTTTAATTGTTCGTGCACTGCAGAATCATGGGACGACCTGAGACTCGCTTGGGTCGATGCGTCATCCTTCGACGCCTTCTGGGAGTCGTTCCGGTCTGCTCCTCTCAGACCGCGAACGGAGGTGTTGGGTCCGCTATCTTTGCTATGGAGTATTTGGCTGGCGAGAAATGCCTTAGTGTTCTCGGGCTGCAGGTTCTATAGGGAAAATGTTTTATCTCAGTCCAAGGCTTTTGTGGAAGCATGGTCATCTCTGTGATTCCTTTTTTTTGTATTTTTTTGTATTTTTTCGTTTCTTCTTCTTTAATCAATATACTGGGGAGGGCACCTTAGCGTGTTACCCCATCTTTTGGTCTTCAAAAAAAATACATGACACTACAGACAATATCAACTCAACAAGCACAATTGTTGGTTGTTGTCGAGGATGTTACTTCTCATGTCGTGTAGGTGAGGAGGATGAAGGGCTAGAGTGTGAGTCAAACCGAGGACTCGGAATCTGACGTCAAGTCTGACACCGTGCATCAAACTGTGGACTCGGAATCTTAATATCAAGTCTGAAACTACACTGTAGAGTCTGGAATCTGAATGGCCTGGAGTCTGGAGTCTAGAGAATCTGGATCTGACTCGGACCTGTACCTCTACACAATACTCCCTCTTTCTCCCATACTTGTCAGAAACAATGACAACGACGATGTAGGGAGAAGACAAGAAAAATGGGAAAATCATGAACTTGCGACTTTTGGTCAATATTTTTTTAATTAGCCGCCATGATTTTTTTTAACATAAGCCATTCACATTTTTATCGGCTTTTTAAATAATTCTTTTGAAATATTTTTTAAGCCGTTTCATTCATCATTTTTTACGTTTTTTTCTTCTCAAACACTTTTTTGATTTTTTTTGCAAACATGTGTACGGCTTTTTATTTATTTGTACGTGCTTTTTTTTAAAACAGCTAATTTTTTAAAACATTCTATCGGCCCAATTGGACCCAACTCTCTCTCTCTCTCTGATTCTTTTAGCTTTTGACCCAGTCCTATTGGGCTCCCTATTTTATCAATTTCGGCCCCCGTAGGGCTCGATACAACTCACACACACTTAGGCTCCGCAATCTGGGAACTCTTTTTTTTCAAAGAATGCCACAACCGCCGCCAGGGCTCGCAAGGGAGGAGGAAGATGTGAGGAGGCGGTGCATCACCTAAGACGCAACAAGCAGGCAATAATGAGAGGTCGGCAGCGGGAGGAGCTTCTCGTGCAGAGGAGGCGATGCCAGGAGGCCCGCTTGGAGCAGGAGCACGGAATGTGCGGAGCTTGAGCGAGCAAAATGCCTAAGGCCTCCGCCTGGAGGCTGATGCTCGAGTGCCGTTGCGCGGCGCGTTGGAGAGGAAATGAGGCAGTGCACAGGGCAAGAGATGGGCTAGGGTTCCGTACCTGGGGAGGAGTCATTGGAGCAAGTCGCACGGTGTCGCCTGGATTTCGAGGGTAAGATGCGCCGCCGCCGCTCGATAGAGGAGGAGGGTACCGCCTGGGCTGCTGGCGGCCTGAGATCTGGAGGGGATTTGCTGCAGAGGTTCTACGTTGTTATGTGCTTGAGATGGACGCTCATCATTCACCACAAGATGATTAAAGCCTCAAGGTGCCTTTGCATCACATGTGCTTCTCCTTTCCGATATTGCATTGTGGATCTGCGCAAGGGTTGCGCCAGGTTCTTATCTCCTGCTAGGATGATACAAGCGCTGCCTGCGTAATGGAAGAAGACTGGTTTGCATGAGTTAGGGTTCCCTGAACCCAAACTTGAATCATTCTGACAAGGATTAGGATTTCCAAGAACCCTAAAACTTGAGAACCTGCACCGCCATCGGATTAGGGTTTGAAACCCTCCCAAATTTCTGGAACTTGATTACGAATACATGATACATAAACATCAAGAAATCTTCAAAAACATATTTAGGGTTTCAGTAAAAACACTACACCTAATCTCGAATCTCGAATAAATCGTAAATACATAATCAAGGAATACAAAATCCTCGAGAATCGAACCTGCTATGATACCATGTTAGAAAGTAGGAATGCGGAAGTGGAATCAGAAAATAAAGAAATAAAACTTGAATAACATCAGGATTTTTACGTGGAACCCTACTCCCTAAGGAGCGGGATGAAACTACGAGAGAATGCCTCAAAGGTCTTATGTGTTCATTAAACTTTCTCATTGGATACAATGGGTGTAGGGCTCTATATATAGCCCCCACTGAGTCTCCACATCTCCAAACTGGTAGGTGTGGAATTAAACAACTGGATGGGGTACATGAATCTTGGAGGTATCCATTTACCTATCTACGACATATGATGCGCACAACCAACTACTCCAACACATCTCGCTTGCTAGAAACCCCATTAACCGACCCCACATGTTGGTTTTAAAAAAATACCCACTCGTAGTGCCCTTTCGGTCCCTCCAATTTTTCAAACAAAACATCATTTTAAAAAAATTTAAAATACTTAAACATAAACCCCCTCTGAATCCTTCCAAACAAAACACCTACCACACTGCACACTTTCCACCCTCAATCACGCACATGTCCTTCAGTTGTCGTTCTCATCCCCAGTTGCGCGCACATGCAGACAGATCTCCCCAGCCCAGGCAGCCAGACCTCCCCTGCGCACACACAGCAAGACCGCGTCCTCGGCTCTCCCAGACATCCCTCACGCGTGTGCAGTCAGATCTCGTACAACCAGCTATTGTCCATGTCCTCGACCACACCCTCGTCGTTCTCAACTGCATGCACGTGTAGTTAGATCTCCCTTGTGCATGTGTAGCCAGACTTCATCTTCAGCTCCCCCAAACCTCTCTCGTACACGTGCAGCCAGGCACCTCAAGGGCATTCGTCCCGAAATGCTTAGTCGTGCATGGTCCTCGTCCTAGACATCCCTCGTGTACAGTCCTCTCCCATGCATCGCGTAGCTGAGAAGGTTAGTTGCATGTTACTTGTAGCTCCTATTTGATAAAGGTTCAGGAAAGCGGTATATGTATGCATTCGGGCAGGTCACCGAATACTGAATAAGCGGTATGCGGGGGCATATGCGGGGTATATCCGGTTCTACATGATTTTTTAATTTTTAATTTAAAAATAAATAAATATCTATGAATAACAATAACATTACTACTGAATTTATGTATCCAAGTGGAGTTAAAGAAGATCTAAGAAAAATAGTTCATGTTAGATGGGTGTATATATGCTTTTAGTTGCCTTATATTTAATCATAAAAATCATTTACCATAAAAACTCACATATTAGATGATTCGTAATAACAAAACTTCAATACACGTGCATGCACTACATGAGCAAAACCTCAATCGGCGTATATAAAAATATTCGACGATACATTGCATATACTCGTGAAAACAATATATGAGAAAACATAAAACATTGCATATACATAAAGGTATAATGCATTGCAGTTGTATACAAATGCATGCTATATTCTTACAATTGAATGAAGGAAGAGACAGAGCTACGAAATTAAGGACTTGAATGAGAATAATGAAAAGTTGGCATTGTTAGAGCAGTATACGGGGCATATGTGGGATATACGGGGCATATGCGGGAAGAGTGCATAATGCACTGATTCATGAAATCGGTGTGGTCTGCATGCCGCACGGACATATGCGACCGCATATGCGGCTCGTGCAGCCGATTTCATGAACACCGATTTGATATACACAAACTTACAATTTTATTCAAGTCAGTGTGTTGCATCTGCAGTATCTACTTATCACCAGTATGTTAGTTATATTTAGTTATACAATGTTCGTACTTCGTACTAAATCCATAACAAGCATATATTCCTTTTCTTCCCAAAAATTAACTATCTTTTTCTTTACATCCATACTCTCAATTTTAAAACCATGATTCAAATGTCAAGGTCTAGTGTGCTACAAATTTAATCATAACTTGTGAAGTGACAATAGGTTTGCATTAAAAATCGTATCCAATATGTAATCAGGTGGATTAGATTGGATTGGATTTCAATGTTTAATGGCTTGAATTGGACTAGAAAAATAAAAAATCTGTTAAATGTGGATTGAATACAGACTAAGCCAAAATCCAATCCATGTGCAACTCTATAGCCCACCATTGGTATCAATCTCATGTACAAGGAGATTGCAGATAACATGTGGGATGAACTAGCACAAACATATTCGCAGCAGACTATCAAGTTTCGACTTGTGAATATCTATATGTGGATTGGTTATGCTTCCCAAGAGAGTCCTCTCTTGTTTAGTACCTTTCGCAGCTCGCCGGCATTTACGAGAAACTTGTCATATTGCAACAAACATGTTGTACCAAATAACTGGCGGAAATCTGAATGGCAAGTTTACATTTTTGGTGGTCTTAATATTCATTATGATACTTCGAAGGATCAGTTTATCATATTTGATACTCTTTCCTTCATCAAAATCATCTTAGGGTGACTACAACAACTCTCAAGACCTTCATCGGTTATATACATCCTCCATGGATGTGGAGAATACTACATTTTTATCAGCATTTAGACAAGGTGGCCGCTATAGCTCTCCAAGAAATGGAAATCATGACTTTGGTCGTGGTCGTAGTTGTACCTACTCTCCATCCATTTGTCGTATACACAACCACCCATCTGAGAGATGTTGGGCAAAGTTTACTTAATCGTCATATGCCAATTTGGCAACATCGTCGGATTATGATGCAACTATGACAGAGATGATACCAGATTAACAGCTAATTGGACAAATCGTCCAACTTTCTGCTACATACTACTCCAGACTCATCCAGCTACTACGGAATTCTCCTAATTGTGAGAATCCTCCTTCTAGGAATTAGGTTACAATCTCAAATATCATAGCCAACTCTGCTTCTGCCTCAACGTCAACATGGAATTCAACTCTGACGCATCTACTCACTTCACTGGAGAAGGTAGTTTTTTGACTTCTTTAGAACCTTCATTCACTACGAAGTTGGTTTATTTCGTTGGCGGTTCCCATTCACCCATTACTAATGTTGAGACTATAAAGTTGTCTCCCAAAATGTAGTCTTCCTAGAGTTCTCTACACTCCTGATTTTTCTTTGAGTTCACTATATGTTGATAGATTATGTGTAGAACTGAACTACAAAGTACATTTTGACAAGTGCTATTTTATTTTCAAGACATTCGAATGATGCATATATTTGGTAGAGGTCACGGTAAGAATGCTTAATACCCTTGCAAACTCCCTTTTTGTTGATGTTATCTCGGTTTCTCCTGGCATGTTTCTATCACATTTGCGCCTTGATCATCCTTCTGATAGAGTCATCTCTCAGTTGTTTCCTGAACTGTGCTGGAGGCATTTGAGTGTGAAACTTGCCAGTTTGGCAAACATCATCGGGCCAATTTGTCCTCCCTCAAGGGACTGAGCCGTGTCATTCCACCAGTCTCGTAATCAGACCAGAGATTATAGGTTCAGAGCCTTAGTTTACTGAGCCTTAGTTTACTGAAGTTGACAAGCCTAAGTGCCCGCGGAAAGCCCGAGAATCATCTCGCAAGGGATTTGAAAGTAGGATGAGTGCTCGATCATAGTCTTATACTTGCTCGACAAAGATGTGGTTCCCTTTCTGGTCGAATTCTATCTCATCTAACTACAATTTCTCATGGTCATGCCCCATATATATTGACATTAGAACATTGTGACATTTGGAGCTCTTGTCCAGTACAAATATGGAAGGTCATAAGTATTTTGATATCTATGTTGATGATTATAACGGATCTTCTTAGGTGTATATACTAAAGGAATAGTTGGAGATGAATAACATAGTAAAGTCACTCCAATTCATAAAAACCTCCTTCTCTTCTTGTGATATGACTTTTAGAACTGACAATACGGGTAAGTTTGTTCAACGGAACTCTATCACTTTTTTGCCACTTAGAGCATCCTTCACCAAACTTCATGCTTGCCCATACATCTCACAACAAAAAAGGGTGGCAGCAAGGAAACTTCGTCGTCTTCTAGATATTGGCAAAACCCTCCTTACTCACATAAGAGTCCATGTTCTTACTGCTATGTACCTTATCAATCGGATATCCTCTTCGATCCTTAATGGGATTACTCCTCCCTTTTATATAAAGATGAGGGCATGTTCCCTTTGTCATAATGTACTTTTGATTGCATTGAATTTGTTTAAACTTCCATACTACGAACAATCCGTTCGCACGTGTCATCATGTCTTCTTTAGGTAAGACTCAAAAGGGGTACATGTGTGATATTCTCGTTAGTCATTTCTACCACATTATATTGATGTCACCTTCTTCAAACAAACTAGATACTTCACTCAATTTGCCACATGAGGGGTACAATTTTCTTGGAGTTGCCTCCTATTGTCTACAAAAAGGAAACACATTATACAGCCTAAGTTAGTTCCTTTATATGTTTCTTGCTTACAATACTCCACGTCTCCTTCAAGTGGTTCCACTATTGTAAATTTGGATGTTCCTTCAGAATTCCATGTTGTGCTATGGAAGTCCAAAAGGCAATTTACACTATACCCCTTGTTACATTTTACTTCTAATGTTTGTCTATCCAGTTGTGACGGGAATTTTACAAATGTTCTTAAGGTGACCATTGTTTCTCATAATCAAAAATGGTTGGAAACTTGACATGGATGAGAATATACGCTTGCTTCTAGGGGCATGTAGGACTGTATACCATGTTCTCCATGTGTGGCATGTGTTGCTTGCAGATGGGTCTTTACGATCGAGCATTCATCAGATGGTGCCACTACCAGATTGAAAGCAAGATTTGTAAGGAAAGGCTTCACTTAAATATACGATCTCAACTACTTTGAATCCTTCTCTCATGTGGCAATTATGGGATTTATTCGTCCAATTCTATTTGTTGCAGCCCAAAAGAATTGCTACATTTCTCAGCTAGATGTAAGGAATGCCTTCCTCTATGGTGACGTAGAGGAGGAAGCATACATGACCAGCCATCAAATTAGTCCGTCGAAGGGGAGTATGTATGCCGACTATATAAGGCCATTTATGACCTAAAGCAAAATCCACGGCATGGTTAAACAGACTTGCTTGTGAGATCATCTATCTTAGTTTCTACAAGACGGTATCTATTTATTTAGTGTTAATTAAACGAGGGTCCTAAAAACTGTGATGTGTATTGTTTATGTTGATGACAAGGTTATCATTGGTGATGACAAGGCAAGCATTCTTGAGACAATGTCTTCTCCGAAAGGTATTTATCACAAAGAACCTTGTTAAAGTTTCGATATTTACTGGGTATTGAGGTAATACACATAGCTGAAAGATTACATGTATCACAAACAAGTACATTCTGATATCCTTATGGAAGATGGCTTCGCTTAGATGCAAACCATCAACTATCCCAACTGAATTACAGAGACATGTCACATCTACCGATCTAGTATTTGAAGACACCGCATTGTGTAGAATCCTAGGGAACAAGCTGTAATATCTTGTTGTCACTAATCATATTGTATTATATGTTGTGAGCAGAGCTAGTCAGTACATGGAGAAGCAACACTAGTCATTGGCAGGATGTTCTTTTAATCCTTCAATACCCAAAGAACTCTCTAGGAAAAGACGTCTATAAGGGGGTAAGAGTCATATTAGTACCACCTCCCATGTAGATGCTGACTTTGCTAGTTCTCCTGAGGAAAAATGATCCATTAGTAATTTCCCCATATTTGTTGTGGAAACATTCAGACATAGTGAAGCAAGAAGTAGACCTTGGTATCAAGATTAAACTCAGAAGCGTAATACAAAGCAAAGGCACAAGCTACATGCGAAATTACTTGGTTCATCTCTTTTCCATAGAAACGTGGACTTTCCATTACAACTTCAATTCATCTCTATAGTGACAATAAGTGGGTGATTTATATTGTTACTAATCCTATTTCCATGAGCGAATCTAGCATATTGCGGTGAACTTCCACTTTATTTGGGACATCAAACGTGAAAGCTTACTAATGAATATCCATGAATATAATTTATATTTCAACAATAAGAAAACTTATCCAAAATATAATTCATTCCATTGCATTTTCAATTTTTCTCCACGCTATGTAATGAAAGAAATGTCATTACATTTTATGTGGAAGATTGATATCATAAAAACCGAAATAACCTCGCCTAAGTTGGGTTGTATGCTAGTACTACTTGCACTAAAGGGAGTCTTAATGTATGGCTCCTGGACGAAGTCTTAAATCAAAACTGTGTTTATCTTGGTAATAACTGACGAATGGAAGACATGGGGAAGGTTGGATCCAACTCCAAAGGAAATTTCGTAGGATGGCTAATTGTGTCCATACTTTGTATCTGAAGGATGGAGTCCTTTGTTAGATAGGCTATATGAACAAAAGAAAGAGAGTCGATGTCTAATTTTTCACTTGTGACAACCCTCCATTAATGAATATTCTCATTTTGTAATATGCATGTTGGGATAAGAATTATTCGTATATGAGAAGTGAAACCAGGGCTCTTTTATATAGGAGAAGAGCCATGTGTTAATTACATAAGTGATACACAATGAAAACATAAATAAAAAATTGATACTGTGAGATATAATTATATCAACACTCCCCCTCAAGCCGAAGCATAAATATCAGTCATGCTCAGCTTGGAACAACACCTCTGAAATGGACCTCTAGCCATGGCCTTGGTGAAGATGTCTGCCGTCTGATCTCTTGTGAAAACATGAGAGGTGGATATAAGACCTTTTTAGATCATGTCTCTGGTGTAATGATAATCCAGCTCGATATGCTTTATTTGTTCATGAAAAGCAGGGTTATTTAGAAATAAATAAAGATGCTTGATTATCACATAACAGCTTCATAGGAAGAGAAACCTCAATAGTAAGGTCGATCAATACCGATCTAACCCACATCATCTCTGCACATCCTTGTGCCATGGCTTTGTATTCAGATTCTGCACTAGATCTGACCACCACTGTCTGCTTCTTGCTTTTCCATGACACAAGTGAGCTTCCTACAAAGATAGCGAAACCAGAAGTGGACTTTCTGTCCATGGGACAACTAGCATAATCTGCATCAGCACACATTGTCACCTCAAGGGATGTATCCTACTGAATATAAGGCCTGATACAGGTGAAGTCTTCAAATACTTCAAGATCATATGGACGGCATCCATATGCACCTTCCTGGCCTGCTCCATGAACTGACTGACCTTGCTTACTGCAAAAGCAATATCCGGCCTGGTGATGGTGGCGTATAAGAGCTTCCCAACAAGCTCTTTGTCTCTTCTCCTGTCAACTTCCTCGCTGTCCTTATCGTACAATCTCATGCTTGCATCCATAGGAGTAGTAGCAGGTTTGCACCCTGTCATACATGTCTCAGAGAGGTCCAAAACAAACTTCCTCTGAGTCATTACTAGGCCACGTTGGTTCCTAACAAACTCCAATCCAAGGAAGTAACGAAGATTACCAAGGTCCTTAGCCACAAACGGTTGACCTAAGAACTCCTTGGCAGTAAGAATGCCCACCTCATCATCTCCTGTAATGACAATATCATCCGCATAAACAAGAATAGCCACAGTACCTCTCTGTGTCCTCTGAACAAACAGTGAGTGGTCCGCAGTAGACCACACAAATCCTTGTTTCTCTATCAACTCCGATAGCTTTTGATACCAAGCTCTCGGACTCTGCTTCAGGCCATAAATCATCTTATGAAGTCTGCACACCTTTTGAGACTCCCCCTCAGTAGCAAATCATGGTGGCTGGTGGTTGTTGCATATATACTTCCTCCTGTAGATCCCCATAGAGAAAGGCATTCTTCACATAAGGATGGTAAAGAGGCCAGTCCCGTGAAACGACAACAGATAGAAGAATGTAAAGTGTTGAATGTCTTGCTACTGGAGAGAAGGTGTCCTGATAGTCCACCCCATAGGTTTGGGTGAACCCTCGAGCCACAAGTCTTGCTTTAAAGCGGTCCACACTGCCATTTTCCCTCTGCTTAACCGCGAATATCCATTTGTAGGGCGCTGAGTGCGGGGCACGGGAGGGCAGTGGTGTGTCGCGGGAGGGGCACTGGGGCGGTGGCGCCGAGCGGTGAGAGGGGGGGCGGGTGTAGGGTTAGGGTTTTAGGGTGGTAGAGAACTCCGGTCGAGGACTGCTGCTTTGATATCGAATTGGGATAAAAATTATTCGTATATGAGAAGTGAACCCAGGGCTTTCTTATATAGGAGAAGAGTCGTGGGTTAATTACATAAGTGATACACAGAGAAAACATAAATATAAAATTGATATTGTGAGATATAATTATCTCAACCATTGTTGTAAAAATCCCCCGACTGGCCCGACTAGTAGGTCCGACTAGTCTAGTCAGTGGGGTGGCCAACCGAGTACTGACTAATTCCGACTAAGGCCAACTAGTCGATCGTTTTTTGCTTGGAGAAACCATTTATTTTTTATTTTTTAAAGCAAACTTATTCTAATATGCTTAATATTTTATTTAAATTCAATTTCTTCTTTTGTTTCATTATGATAATATAAAAAATGTAGAAATCTATGTAAATATATCAGAATATACATACAAAAATGATTTATATATTTAAAATAATTTAAAAATTTCAAAACCGATTAAAGCCCGACTAAATTCGATTAGTCGTCCGACTGTCGATTAATCCTTAGTCAGTGACTCAACCGACCGAGTACCGACTACCGATTTTTGCAACCTTGATATCAACAATGCAGATGATACAAGATTCTCAATCATGGCGCATAGGTGAGATGGATGATGGATTCTGACCAAAGGTTTCGGGACTCAATATGGATAATGGAAATTATGTCAGACATGGAAGGATAGGAGTGTCTTCCAGGTTTTGAAAGCTATCTTTGGTCATCCCATGCTGTACTGAAGGTCACGAACTTATTTGGAGGATTAAGACTCCATCGAAGATTAGGTTATGCAAATGTGGATGATAACGGAAGTGTAAAGTTCTAAGTACGTAGAAGGATCAAATACGTGCACTCGGTGCACCTGCTCATGACTCGTAAAGATGTTGAACACTCGTCCTTTGGTAGTCTTTTAAGATTTGAGTGCAAATAGTGTTGGAGTATAAGTTGTGTGCGTCACTTATGTGGGAGCTGGGTAAATGGATCTCTCCAAGATCCAATTACCCCGTCCATGAGTTTAGTCCCATATCTACCAGTGGTGGAACTTGGAGGGCATGAGGAAGCTATATAAGAAGCCCCATACCCCCTATATCCAGTGAGAAAAGCAATAGACTTTCAGCCCTTGAGATGTTCTCCCGTGGTTTCATCCCGCTACTTAGGGAATAGGGGTCCACGATAAAATCCCGAGTTCTTTATATTTCTTTATCTTTATTCTGATATGCTTCTGCATTCCTATTTTCTAACATGGTATCAAAGTAGGTTCGGATCTCGAGGGTTTTATGTTCTTCATTTCTGCTCAAGATTCGATTCAAGGGTTTATGTCAAAACCCAAATTCAAGATTTGTCCAAGATTTGATTCTTTGTTGATTATTTTGAGATGTATTATTTTGTATCATGCGATCAACTCGAAGTTATGAAGATTAACATCGCCAAGTTAAAGGATTTTTTAGGGTTTTTTGAAATCATATTCGCAAGAGCATGAATAACCAATCAGCAACACAATCTTGGTGGTGGTTTCCTCACAATCTGCATCTTCCAGGCAATAAAAGATGGGATCCTGTCAGTGAACCCATCTCAAAGATCCCTACACATACGCGAGATCCAGTAGCCTGAAGTGACCTCCAGCGTCGCCCAAGCGACGCACCTTATCGCGATGGCTTTAGAAGTTCGACCATCACCTAAAAACCGCCAGATCTCCGCGTCTCCAACACGTGCAGCTCCAGTAACATCACAGACGGCCACATCAGGTGGCGATAGTCACATCAGGCGGGACCACCTCGGCATCGCGCGGAGCAGCACCTCCTCGTCATGATCAGTTGTCCTCCTCCTCAGCGATCTCCATCCTCTCCCCAAGCAGAGGCGGCAACCTCCAGTGAAGGCACCTAGGTGGCGCAGTACCGAAGCGGCGAGCTCCATCGCAGGCGGCGATGCCGCTTTCTCTCCAGGCGTGCCCGGACTTCATCTCTCCTAGCTCCATGCAGCAACGCTCCAGGCTGAGCAATCGCTCAAGGTGGCCTCAGTCCTCGCGTGTGCCTCCTTCCAAACACGCATCTCCTCCCATCGGCGGCGCTCCTGGTCCCATCGAGGGGCAGAGGTAGTGGGTTCCCGTCAAGGGAATCCTAGGGGGGCAAATGGCCCTTTTAAAAAAATATGCTTCCTTGTCGAAGTAGGTCTTGTTCTGCTTAAAAGAAAAAAAAGGAGAGTTAGAAGAAGGGCCCGATAAAGAAAAAAAAGGGGGGAGAAAGAAAGTGGGGTCATTTGTTGTAAGGGTCCTATTTGGGCCGAATGAATTTTTTTCAAAAAAAAATGTGTAGAAAAGAAAAGTCGTACACAGAAAAATTGCAGAAAAAAAGAGTGCGTATGAAAAAAATCATACGTAGAGAAAAAATTTCAAAAAAATAAAGAAAATACATAAAAAATGAATGGCTTATTTTGAAAAAAAAGGATTTAAAAAAAGTGAGAAAAGAAGCCGAAAAAATGGTGTAGTCGTCTTACGTGATATCTGATGTTTTGCTTCCCATTTTCATGTCTTCTCCCAATTGTGTCGATGTCTCTGTTTTACGATAAGTATGAGAGAAAGAGGGAGTATTGTGTAGAGCCACAGGTCGGATCCAGATTCCATATTCTTCATATTCAGATTCTCTAGACCAGCCAGATGTCAAGACTCTACAATATTTCAGATGAAGATTCTTCATGCACAGTTTTACACTCGATGTTCAGATTTCGAGTCCACAGTGTGGTGTGTAGTTTCGAACTCGACGATTGATTCCGAGTCCTCAGTTTCAAACATACACATGTATGTGGTCTTTTCAGATGTGCACATGTACGCCATCTTTTGTTTGTGGTCCCCATCTTTTGTGTTTTGGCCAGGGTTTTTATGTGTTCCATAGGGACTCCAAAGTAGAGATCACATTCCCTATGTCATGTTGGCTAGAGTTTTCATCTGGTTTCATAGGGACTTCAGAGTAGAGTACCATTCTCTGAGCCAGATGGGAGAGACCCAGTTCTCCGACGAGGAAATTTTCAGACTCCATTCTCAAGCGATCGTGGACTCTAGTACGAGATCCTTCCGAGGTTCCTATGAGAGAGAACCCACTTTGAAGTCCCTATGAGAGAGACTCATCTTCAGGGATCTACATACGGATAATTAGCGGCATCCTTTATTTGACCCTTTCAGAGATGGAGTGGTTGTCCACATGTTGTGGCGGGCCAGAGTTCTCCATGTAGAGACTCATTTTTCAGTTGTAGTGACTCTGACAGATGCGGTACAGAGCACATGCTCTCCGACGAGGAGATTTAGTTGATTCACACTCCAGCCCATTCGTCCTCCTCACATGCACGACATGAGAAGCAACATCCTTGACAGCAACCGACAGTTGTGCGTGTTGAGTTGATATTGTTTATAGTGTCATGTATTGTGACTTAAGATTTCTTTCTGTTTATCCAAGCTGAGCATCACATGCTCCAGCTTGAGGGGGAGTGTTGGAGTATAAGTTGTATGCGTCACTTACGTGGGAGATGGGTAAATGGATCTCTCCAGAATCCATTTACCCCATCTATGAGTTTAGTCCCATATCTACCAGTAGTGGGACTTGGAGGGTCTGAGGAGGTTATATAAGAAGCCCCAACCCCATGTATCCAGTCAGAAAAGCAATAGACTATCAGCCCTTTGAGGCATTCTCCCATGGTTTCATCCCGCTCCTTAGGGAGTAGGGTTCCACGTTAAAATCTCGAGTTCTTTATATTTCTTTATCTTTATTCTGATATGCTTCTGCATTCCTAATTTCTAACAAATAGGTTATGAAGTTTCATTCACATATTTTTGGAGGCTTTTGGGGGATCTTCAAGCTAGGACGGGTCATTCCCAAAGATGTGAATAGGCAACGCAATGAGAAACATTGCGTGTAAACTTTTTCTGAGGCATTTGCAAACAAGGAAATTGTGTGGTCCCCTACCCTGGTACCCAAAATTATATAGTTGTTGACTACTAATTATAGTAGCACTCCTTTTATTCCGAACAAAATAATCAAAATGGTTTTCCTTACAATCACGGAGACATAAAATTGGCCCCTTGAATAACCAAAATGACAAAATAATGCAGACCTTCACATCCTAATTTCCCTTGTCCCTTGGACACTAACACATGCCTTCAATTACACAAGGGTATGGCACATGCTGTGTGACACATGCCCTCCGTCATTGCAACCCATAAAATATAAATCAAGAACAAAATTTAGTCCATACAAGACATTCTTTATTACACAAATGGCCGTTATTTCATATGTTAAGCTGCATCGTTCACATTAACCCCAATAGGCCAGTATGATAATGAAGGCATAGATCACGAATTCATATTTGTTGTAATAAAAAAAGAGGTGTCCATGTCTATAATTACCATTACCACCCAAAGGAGCACATGTACCATCCAAAAATCAGTGAACATAAAAAACTTAGTGTTACTCAAAAACGATGTTACCATGAATAGAGGTCCATGTGATCCTCCATCAAGAATTTCTGAAACATAGTAACACATCTGAGCTGGATCTTTAACGCTGAAATACCTTACTCTACTTCGATATCCTGCAAAGAAGCAATGTTAATTTTTGGGAAAAACTTGTCTAATGATGTAAAATTGGAATAAGCAGTATTGAAAAAATCCATGAAATTCAAATTGAATCTGTAAGGCTGCATTTCAAAGGGGATTTCCTTCTTCACAACTTATGTGACAGTCGCATCACGCACATTAGGTTTAAAAAAAAACAGCAAGAGAACCCCTTCGAACAGTTGCCTTGTCAATAAGAAAACTTGAACAAACGTTATTCTTCAAAAGGGAAGTTTTTGTTGAAATGACTATAAAATAAAGACATTTTTACATGGCATATTTGTTGGAACACAGCCTTTTATTACCATTACACAATGTTTGGAGTGAAAAGAAAATATTACCAAAAAAACAGTAAACTGCCTCCTCATTTTCCTGAAGAAAAAATAGGAGAAAAATCCATTGCATATAACATCATTTAGTAAGAACAAAAGGCAATATGATGCAGTCTAAAATTTTTATTTGTGTTGCAATTTTATTGTAATTTTAAATATTGTAAAAAAATCAAAGGTCGCAACCTTTGGATGTGTCTTTTGGATTTGGATGTGTCTTTAGGTGAAAGGACGCATCCTTTAATGAATTAAATCCCTATATAAAGCAACCTACTCGTTTGTAATAGGGAAATGAAATGAAGTAAAAGTTAATTAACCATTGGCTTTATCCTCATTACCCCTTTGAATTCCTTTCTCCTCTCAAATCTTCCATTCTTGTTCTCTCCCCTTATATTCTCCCTTTCCACACAGCTTAGTGTGGTCCTCCATATCCCCTTACCTCAATTTCTTCTCTTATCACCCCTTAGGAATTCTTCCAAATTTCAGTCTGCATCAATTAGTATCAGAGCATGCATGTAAATCAAATCGTTCCCATTTCGACGATCCCATCAAGTATTGATGCTCGAAGTTTCATGAGTCGTTTGGATCAAAGTTCGTGTTAATGACAACAAACTCAAGACTCGGCTCTTATTAAGTATCAAAGAGAAACTATGGTTGGATTCATGGCTAAAAAAGACAATTGATCATGTACAACATCAATATAAAACAAGTTTAATGAAAATATGTTCATTCAAAATGAAGACTTCATTGTTATAACTGTTATACAAGAAAACAATGAAGATACATAACACATCTTCGACGAAGGTCCTATTAATGAAGATTTTGAAGTTCTTGACTTGTTTGCATACAAAGTCTCTGTCTAAAAAACCATTGCTTGTTGGTACTTCCTTCATCGTGGAAACCCGACCCAGTAACGCCTATTCTCGTCATGGCACCAGACTCGCCATCACAACCACCCAAACATTGGTTGCTTTGCATCCCCCATTGGTGACGCCAACAGCACTCTGTCTCCGTCAATACCTCCTACGTGTGTGACCCTACAGATGATGATGACAAGCCCCGTTCAGCCCTCTAACAAAGGCGTTATAACCGACATAACTCTCCATGTCATCGATACAGTTGCAATCAACCATCCCAATGCCACCACCACGGTAAATTGAGTAGCACATAATGGTGCAGTCAGCTATCGTCAAAGAGATTAAAGCCCTAATCTTAGGATGTGGTGTCGTCATCATGAAACCTAAGCCGAAGGAATGCCCGAGCAATGACATCCCAGCATCCCCCTCTTGCGCAATCATCGTCGTCGCTCTCAACGGAGTCCCCTCAGTCCCCACCATCCGCTCTCCAAGAGGTGTCACCATCGTCGCCACCATCCGCTCCTCAAAAGATGTAGCCGCCTCTTGCTTTGGAAGAGAGAAACCCTAATGAGAGGAGGTGCTTACAAATTGATCGGATGTTTGCTCTCCAAAAAAAGAGTCAAAAATATCTTGGAAGAATTACAAAGAATTCCACCACCCCAAAGTTATTTATCTAAAGGTTAAAGCTGGCGAGAATTCGTGAGATGTAATTATCTAAAATGAAGGGGTAGAAAAATTGCGGAGACGTCCTCTAGTGGGAATAAGTTACAAACATAATGCTGAAAAAAGCAGAAAGTGGTTTAAATTTGGCACATTGATCTGACAAATTCAGATGGATTTCTTCTCTATCGAACATAATGATCAAGCAACTCATCAGGAGACCAAGGAAGACCATACCGATTTCGATATCATTTCGATATCGTGTCGATACAAAATATCGCCCATATCGACGCTCTTTTGTGAAGGAAATGCCTGAAAAGGAGGAAATATTGCCATATCAGTACCCCTATCGGTCTCATCTCGATATCGATATATCAGCGATATATCACCGATATATCGCCCATATATCCTTCCATGCAGGAGACGACTTTTTCAAAGCTGAGGAGAATTAACAGTCTAAAATATTTGTTTTTGTTGCAGTTTTATTGTAATTTTAAACTTTGTAAAAAATCAAGGGTTACAACTTTTGGATGTACCTTTTGGATTTGGATGTGTCTTCAGGTGAAAGGTTGCATCTTTTAATGAGTTAAATCCCTATATAAAGTTAATAAGGAGATAAAATGAAGTAAAAGTTAAATAGTTGTTGCCTTTATCCTCCTTTCCACTTTGAATTCCTTTCTCCTCCCAAATCCTCCAATTCAGTTCCCATCCCCTATCTTTTCCCTTCCCATGTAGCTTGGTGTGCTCCTCCCTCCCCGTTTTCTCTTCTCATCCCTCAACAGTTCTTCCTGAATTTCAATCCACGTTCACAATAGGAAACTTGAAAAACTATGCATCCTAGTCATAAGGGAAGTAGAATAAATTCATGATATATGGAGTACAAATCTACTTAGAGAGAGGATAGGAATGTGATGTTGTGAAACTTGAGACATATATGAATCTGTGAAGATTCTTTATTATATATAGAATTAGCTTCTCAATGTTATGGAAGAGGTGAGGGCCGAGGCTGATGGTATACATACAACTATTGCAAACTGGTCGAAGAAAAAGGTACTTCAAGCATTCAATGAAACAAGGATATGTTACAAGCTAGAAGATATATGTTGACCTTCAAACGTGTTAAGGGGGAAATTGGGCATGTTTGGTTGTCAGGTTACCCCGAGGTAACCTGGCATACCCCATGCTCTATCCATGCATTCCTGGATTGGAATTAATGGTACGGACCATAAAATTTCTCTGTTATAAATTTTTTTAACCACGTTCACATAAAAATTTAATATAATAAACATAATATCATCATTAAAAAGTTAATATAACACATAATTTATGTCACATCACATCACATTTATCATTCCAACCCTCCCAACCATCCAAACAGCTACTATTTATAGGAGGATACCCCAACCCAGCCCAGTTACCAAACATGCCCATTAGGTTTTGTTCTTGTTCAATCCTTTATTTAGACTTCCTTATTATTATTATTATTATTACTAATAAAGATCTTGTGGTTTCTCTTTTGCTTTGTAATTTCTTTAGTTTCATGACTGGAATCCAATTCTGGACAAATTTGAGAGTTGATTGGTTGGTTGGAAAGCAAAGACTCTCTCCCGAGGCAGGAAGTTGATCCTTCTCAAGCATGTTCTTTCAGCAATCTCCGTATTTTTTTGTTCCTTCAGGATGCTACCGGCGAGGGTAAGGTTGAGACTCGAAGCTTTGATGCACAATTTCTTCTGGACAGATGGTAGACAGGACAGTCGATGCATCCACCATGTGAGCTAGGAGACCTTAACGATGCCAAAGAAGAATGGTGAACGAACCTGGCATCCTGAAGCTTGAATGTATGAATAAGGTTCTTCTATACAAGTAGATCCTTCGCCTATGGGGAGAAGGTGATGAGTTAGTTTGCCGATTAATGCGACCAATTTATGGTGTATATGGGTCCCTAAATGTACATGTCATACGGTCCCCATCATCTTTATGGCAAGGTATTACGAAGACTCTTCCATAGGTGAGCTCATACTTACAGCCGGTGGTGGGAAGAGGGGATGTCTTTCGCTTCTGGCTAGATGATTGGATGGGTTTGGGTGCACTTCGTGCGAGATATTCTCGTTTATTTTCTCTAGCGTATGATCAAGGTGGTGGTGTTCACGATGTGCATTGCCCACAACTCGTAGTCGGTACCGTCCATCTTGACAATAGGTGTGGGACCCTTAAAGGCACATGTAGATGAAGTATCAACTCTACTTTCTAACATTGTGAACACTCACTGAGATCTTAGACCAGTCGTGCAATGTCTAAACGGATATGAAACGAGATAATTGTGATCTTAGACTCATACCACAACCATTTGTACACAATCGTGGTCTGATTTTGATATAAAATAGGGTAAATCGGACAAAAGACTCTGAAATTAGATCAAAAAATACCAAATCAGAGTACCGTTAGAAGCGTGAGGGCTCATTGGGCGGCGTCGGGGCCGCTAGGGCAGCTAGGCAATAGCGCATGTGCTACTGGTCAGTTGGGCGGCATTGTAGGAGCATAGGGAAACATCACAGGTGCTACTGGGTGACGCCATATGGTCTGGCAGTGCTACAGGTTGCAGCTAGGAGCGCCTAGGGAACGTCATAGGGCCTATGCGGCAATGTAGGTTGTTGTTAGGGGTGGTGCATGACCCCTATGAGGGTGTTGGGTGGCAGGTGGTGCCGCTAGCGATGGTGTGAGGCCGCTGAGTGGAGTGGGTTGTTGTTGCACGAAGAGAGGAGGCGTACGAAGAAGGGATGGAGGTAGGGTTAGGGTTTCTTCGTCTCAAGGTTCCGGTCTAGGTCTGTCATTCTGATACCACGTGGAGAAAGAATACATGTTGTGCTCATTGATAGAGCCCAAAGGTTCTCTTATATGGAAGAGAGAAATCCTAATGGATAAATTACATATTACGAACAAAAGAAATAAATAATTGTAAAACAGTGACATAACATAATGCTCTTCAATAGCCTTATAAGCAGCAACAGAAAGAATAGTATGTATGGACTCATTTCTGGCAACTGGAGAAAAGGTCTCAAAGTAATTAAACCCATAGGTTTATGTGAAGCTTTTTCCAACTAATTTTATTTTTGAATCTGCCTGGATCCATCAGGAAATTGTTTGGTTGTAAAGACCCATCTGTAAGCCACATATCGAACTCCCAGGGGGATGGCACAAGATCTCACATGCCCCGAGAGGTGAGGGCATCCATCTCCTCATCCATGACGTGTCGCAGCCCTGGTCTTGCATCGTACTATGATGATCTCTAGGGACATAAACGACATTTATGGCATCTGCAAACCTCCTGTCACAACTAAATAAATCATCAGTAAAAGTAAAATGTGACAGGATAAAAAGTACATTGCATCCTTTGCTTGTGGAGAGATATCGGAAGCTCCTCAGGGATATTTGGGGCAATAGTGGTAGGAGCACTTGAAGAGGGCATATCATCCAGCAAAATAAGGAACAAGCAAAGGAATAGAAGCAGATGTAGTGGTGTGCTTGCGTTATATGCGATTGATGGAGGTGGAAAATCCAAAGGAATAGAAGTAGGTGTAGTGGTGTGCTTGCGTCTCTACAACATTATTTATGTATTTAAATTAACTAAAAATTTTAAAACCGACTAAAGGCCGACTAAATCAGATTAGTCGTCCGACTGCCAATTAATCCTTAGTCAATAACCCTGCCAACCGAGTACCGACTACCGCTTTCTGCAACCTTGAACAAATATAAGGTAAACAAATCATGTTTTTCTTTTTACAGTCCTTTCTTCCATTTTTATGGATTCTCTCTCCATACATTCATATTTTGGTTGCATATTTTAACGTTTTTTAAATCATTTCTTTACAAAAACTCTTAGGCCTAAAACTTAAATGAAACAATAAAAACCAAGCAGATAATTGGGGCATTAGCCCCTTTCTTCTTTTACGAATATAGGGCTCCAAGAGGAACCCAACTTCTCAATAGGCTATTTCACCTCCACTTCTAGAGTTATTACTCCTCATGTGCACCATATATTGTATATATCCTTCACTTGCCCTCAGTTAGGTCTTACCTCAATAATTCTTCCAAGTGTATACTCCATCTCCTTATATGTCTCGTGCACTACCTTCAGTATCGGGTACGATCTCATAGCCTTGACTTGAGCCAATAACATGTAATGTCATTCACAAAAAAAACACCATTCTCAATGTCTCGTCAAAAAACATCTCCTATGCATCATACAAATATCACCTCATTTGCTTGTTGCAGAAGAATCTTTATTGCAAGCACCATTAAATATTTTCGATCGTAATTAAGCAAGCCCTAGCATGTCCTCGCCATTCATGCACTCACAACCTCCAGGGGAATTCGCTACCTCCATGTCTTTTGCTAGATGGAATTAAGCCACACGTACTACTAAACTTTCTTGCATATTGTTGCCATCACCAAATGAAATCGTGCCTCTTCGCAATTATGGTTGTTGCCCAATCACCATGACCCATACAAACATCAAGAAACTCTAAACAACAACAAAGCCTTTTCCCACAATTAAGTAGGGCCGAGTACATGGATTTTTTTCTTCCATTCAGATCTATTTTGGGTCATTCTTGGGCTTAAATCCAAATAGATAAGATCCCTTCGGATAGTCTCATTCCAACACTTCTTGGGCCTTCCCCGCCCTCTCTTAACTGGCTTAACATCCCAAATCCTGCATCTTCTAATGGGTGCATCAACCGACCTCCTTTGTAAATGGCTAAATCATCTTAAACGATTTTCTCTCATCTTATCCTCTATTGGAGCTACACCAACTTTCCTTCTCAACGCATCATTCTAAATCCGATCTTTTCGTGCATGACCAGACATCTACCTTAACATTTACATTTTTGCTATTTTCATTCTCTGCACATGTCTATGGTTCGCATGCAAACATTCTTATTCATAAAGCATAACAAGTCCCGCGACTACTTTGTAATACTTTCCTTTAATTTTCGAAGGGATTTTCTTATAACAAAGAACAGTAGAGGCTCCTCTCCACATTAACCAACCTGCATCTATTCTACGAGTAAAATCTCCAATAATTTCACCATCCTATTGCAAAGTAGATCCCAAGTATCTAAAAGAATCTTTCTTCTGAATGTTTTTGTCTCCAATCTTCACCTCGAGTCCTTTACCATTGTTTCCATCAAATGTGCACTCCATATATTCAGTCTTAGCCTTACTTATACAAAATTCCTTAGTCTTTAAGGCATGTCTCCAAAGCTCCAGCTTCTCATTTATCCCATCTATTGTCTCATCAATGAACACAATATCATTCACAAACAACATACTCTAAAGTGTCTCATCATGAATGTAACTAGTCAATTCGTCCATAATCAAAGTAAAAAGGGATGGACTCAAAATTGAACATTGATGCAGACCGATGTCATGTTAAAATAGTCAGTATTCTCATACTGGATCCTTACACAACATGAAGCCCCATCATATATATCATTTATAAGGTCAATGTATAGGACAAGTACTTGTCTCTTCTCCACAAATTCTCCACATATCAAGAAACTTTAAAGAAATAATAAAATAACAAAGATAAAATTAAACCTCAACAATAAGATAAACAGTAAATCTTCTACTCTAATGCCACGATGAAACTGAATGAAGATAACAAAGCAACAACACAAGCATTGAAACATAGACTTGTGTGGTTCAAGATGATCTTACAGCACGGAATAAATGAACCTATGGTTTAATCTATATAGTAAACTTCTCATGGAAGTTGTGACCCACACAAATCCTGCAGCTAAACAATATGGGATTAAAGATACGATAGTTGAGTAATCCAATCTAGGACAGATCCAATTATCCAATTGTCTATCTTTAACTATTATTAACAATTGGTATCAATGGACGAGAAAATATATATTTCAGGTCATGTGAGTTAATTTAGAGAAGCCTGAACGACAAATTTATAGAAAGAAGTGTCAGGTTGAATAACAATACCTACATTGAAGTTGAGGCAGGCCAAGATTGTGTGCCCAAGTCCACAAATACATGTAGTTCAGTAGTTGACACCATTTCGGTGTGTTAAAGTTTTGGATTTGGTTTTACTTAAAACATTGAGGATATTTAAACATATATATATATATATATATCAAGATTTAATGGAATGATGACAAATTTAATCATATTAATGTCATAACTTCCACCTTCTCCTTTTTATTGATTAAAACATTAAATCAAATTTTACAGGAAAGATACTTGCCTTTTGGAAATATAATCTGGCTAGTGGACCATAATTTTCCAGAAAGAACTATCCCAAATTGCAGTGTCTCAGGGGCACAGTTGAATCTCCTCACTACCTTCGCCATACGAGGGCCCTTTTGCAAATTAACTCCTTCAACGCTACTCGACGAGCAGGATGAGTTATCTGTCACTGATTTCCTATCTATTACCCTAGTTAAAGAATCAGAAGGGTCATTTCCATCTGTTGTAGTGACTATTGGCAGCGCAGAAGACTGTGCTTTGGATCTATTATTAAAATTATCTAAAATATCCACTCGATTTGGAGTTAAAGGACCTCTGACACGTTTCATAATATTAGGACCAACAGCATTCATATTCTGGAAGTTTTTCTGGGAAGATGCAGATGGCATTTGCTGATCCGACAGCATTAACCTGTTTTCTGTTAGCACTGTTCCTTTTGTTCTGTCCTGAATACTTGAATTGGAACCTACATGGCCAATCTGTTCCACATTATGGAGTAAGCAAGCATCAGTTTCCTTCATCATGAATGCACTAGTTTCAGGGGTTCTCAGAACTTGATCTTGACGATCACAAGTAGTAGCTATGTCATCAGGAGCTTTAGTCCGTGCAAACACTTCAGGAAACCTGGTCAGTTCATTCTTTGAATCTGAGATAATCTGTGGGGCTCCCTGGCTACCAAGTTTCTTAATATCACTTACCTTGGGTTGTCCTGATTCATTTGCAATGTCCGTAAATTTTAAATCAATTTCTGATGATAATTGCCTAGCTGAGTCTAGCACATTATGGGATACTTTTTGTATTGTATTATCTGATTCATGCTCATGAGATGATTTGTGAGCCGTGATGTCTGATAACTCCGATAATTTCTGCGCTTCAGCATCAGTTGTTAGGTCTGATGGTCCTTTCTCTTTAATAGCCCCTTTTGAACTGAATATCAGCGAATCCTTTTTGACGTCAATAACATGGTCTTCTCTCCCTCCCTCTTGAGAAGACTCTATTGGCTTGCATGGGCCATTTCCAACTTGTTTCTCCTTAAGTGCATAAAGCTCTTGACTCAGGAGAGCGGCACCAGATGAAATGTCTCCAGTCTGCTTCAGTTGTTTGTCTTCAGCTGAAACTTGACTGGAGAGTGAACGTTCACAAGGCTTGTGTTTAGCAACGTAGGAACTTAAACTTAAACCAAGATCTGAGATTCCCCATCTATGAACAGCACTCAGCTTACCTCCCACTGCATCCATCAAAGTATTCAGTTCATTTATCTCATAGCGGAAGAGAAAAATTCTACAACTGCTGTCACAAGAACATAATTGTTTTGCATGATTAAAACATGCAAATCTGTCAGTAGAGCACATGCATCCAGTAGCAGAAAGGTGAAGATCATAATGGCATATGAAGCATTCCTTGTCACCACTAGCATCAAAATTGGCATCCATTTTCCGACATTGAGAAGCATGACAAAGCTGTTCCCTCCAATTGCGTTCAACCTCAAAACGTGCCTGAATGTTACAAAAAAAGTTAGCACATCAAAAGTAGCACATTACACTTGAATTTCAAGTGTGGAGGGGATACCTTGAGAGCCTTGGCAAGAACTTTATCCAAGCCACAAACATTTTTCCACAGCAAGCCCTCTGATGTGGTTTTCTTCAAGAATAAAGCTTCCCACTGAGCCTTAACAGCCTGCCTTGCAGCTCCTAGTAATAGCTTATCATGTGAAATAGTTATCTTACGACATTGGTTTCGATAAAGCTCGACAGCTGTTTGACCATGAGGTAACCAATCAATAGGAGCCACATTCACAGCCTCCGCACAATTGAACCCACAATTAAATCCTGAATGATACCCTCGAGGAAAAGTAAGAACAAACTCCCCAGAATTCTGAACGCACCTATAGACTCTCACGCCCTCAGATTTCAGTATAGAAGGTGAAAACTGGGTGACCTACAAAGAGGGAATAATGGATACCATTAGAAGGTGAAAACTGAGTGACCTGCATAGAGGATATAACAGTTATTGCTGACCAAAGAAGTTAATAAGTGAAATCAAACAAGATTACCTTGTGAAATAACCAAAACTATATCATGATATTCAAAAATTCAATATTCAAATATTCCAATTTCCATTACATATACCGCATATGTTTGCCCTTGGAACTATGACGCAGAACTGTAAATTTCTCAAACATAAAAGAATATACTATAACACTCACAAGTTTGTGAAGCAAATCAGGCTGTTCTTCAAATAATTCGTGCAAATGATTCTTCATCGTCTCCTCCAACTTCGATGCATCTTCACCCGGTACCCCATACCACATTTTCGGAGCACCAAAATGCATATAATTTAAAGAATAAAGATGATGATCTTCGACATGCTGTTAATAACAAATTATTGTATTTTAAAAAACTATTCAAAATGGAAAGTGAAGCTTTTAAGGCAGAAGTCATGATCAGATGAGCATCAAACAATATGGACAATATCACAAAAAAATATCTATTGCATAACAATGAAAAAAATATATATTCTGCAACTTCAAACCGTCTTCACTCGGTGCCCCATAACACATTTTTGAAGCACCAAAATGCATATAAATTAAATAATAAAGATGGTGATATTTGACATGTTGTGACTAATTGTTGAGATTTAAAAAACAATCACTATTCCTTTGAGTCATTGACGAACCCGAAATTACCCTTCCTAATTCAACCGAATTAACGATTAAATTTAATGATGTCGTTGTAGTCGGGTAAATTTGGATTTACCAAAACCACGTTAATTAATATATCAATTAATATCGAGCAGTAATTTTTATTTAACTTGGGCAAGCCCAAGGTTGAACTCAAGGACACGAGCCTCTTAAGTATTATTTAGACTCTTATTACATAAATTGAGTGTCCGATTAACTGTTCATAGGTCAATGAATGAAAAATGCACACAAAGACACAATGCAGACACATAAAACAGACACTTTTTATTTGATTTTTTGTTGCAAGGAAATGCAAGATTAGAATGATGCGAATATGCCCAAATCAGGTATAATCAATGAGTAATAAATATGTAAAGAAGTTCAGAATCCATTTACGAAGCAATATGCGATGACAAGTAACATAATGCCATGATGATCATTTAGCAAGTGACACTATTTCATTAGAATTAATCAACACAATCCAAAGTGTCCAAAACAAAGCAAAAATATGCCATTAAAAAGAGAATCAAACAAGCTTCAAAATGCCACTGAAATTAACTGAAACGGAGCTCGGATGATCAATATATGCACAAATGAAACTAGGGGCATAAATGCAAGAAAACATGAAGATAACTAGCAAACAGGTCCCTGGGAAGGGACTAAAATGCAAATAAAATTTACCGTGGGTCCTTCCCTGTAATTTACCCACAAGCAGAGGGTATATTTGCAATTATTAAAACCCAGAGGGTTTGAATGCAAATTTACCCCAAGCGCATGTGGACGACACATTATGGCAGGACCTATCTGCAATTTGGAGAAGTTCCGAGGGCATACCTGCAAAACACCCGACCAATCACGTGACAGGCACGTGATGGCAGGTTTGGTGGCTTGCAGGTTCGTAGGGGGTTCGGATTTGCTTCGACTAGGTTTGGGTGCTCCTCAAAGGTTTGGCAGAGGTTCGGTATAGGCTCGGGCGACCCAAACCTGCAGGCTCCGATAGTAGGCTCGGCGCTGACGCGTGGATGTATCCGGACCGTCCAATCTTCGAAGATCAAACGGTGGTTGGACGAAGATGGGGTGGCGACGTGGCTCTGTAATGGTCGTTCGATCTAGAAGATATGACGGCGGCTGTAGCTTGCGGTTGTGGGTGACGTGGCCGAAAGAGGGTCGTTGGATGGACACCGGGGAGATGCATTCAACAGCAACTGTAGCTCTAGTTCTTCTCCTCCGTCACGAGGCTGGCGGCGAGTTCTATCCTCCGACGACATACTCCAAGCTTCGCCTCGCTTGCTCGGGCCCAATGGAACTCCCCGGAGCATCCTGGACATTCATCGATGAAGCTGGAAGACCGGGCAAGATGCTGTAAGGTCCGGAAGAGGCCGTCGACGCTCAGATGCTGGAGTTGGAGCTCGCCAAGGAAGCTCCATCTCTGGCTACGGCCATAGACGATTGAGTACCTGTGTAATTAGTCTACATAGCCGAAGCACAAATATATGGGGAATGAATGGAACAGCAGGCCTGGTGGGCGGAGAACGAGCTCGGAGGAGATGGGCAGCAGAGTGGTCTGAGGTTATGAAGGAAGGGGAAATTGCGTGGAGGGTAGCCCGTGAATGGTAATGAATAGATGAAGCTAAAGGGATGAATCATGGAGAGTGAAGGAGCGTGAGAAGGCCTAATTAATTAAGAGAAAAGGAGAAAATACAGAGAAGGATCAAAGAGAGATCGGAGGTGCTTATCTGAGCAATGGAGGATGAACGGCTTGGGCTTGAGCTTCTTGGAGAAGCTCGAGGTCTTCGCACGTCGAGGTCGGCCGGCCTTGGAGCTCGAGCGGGGCTGAGCCACCGCGACGCATCCGCGAAAGCTGCGGGTCTTCACCGGAGGCATAGGTCATCTTCTCTCAATCTATCGCACCTCCCCCTGTCACGGGGAGGTGGGGGAGGGATGGGCCTAGCCCCTCGTAAAGGTGGACGAAGAGGAATGAAGGTGGTGGTGGCGTATTTGAAGAAGCGAGGTGGCGGTTCTGATGGTAGAGGTCGTGGATTGAGTGGTCGATGTGGAGCAAAGGATAAGGGATCGTGGGTAGCGTGCGCGCCCGCGAGGAAGGTGGAAGATTGGTCTTCGACGTGGGGTAGTTAACGAGTGGAGAAGATGGCTGATACAAAGGAAGAAATGGAAAGGGGACGAAGGGTTGGAGAGGTGGACGACGTGGGCGAGGGAGTAACGGGAGGAAGACGACGAGTCCTCCGTCGTTGGATCTCGCAATCCAACGGATGAGATATAGGCGCTAATGAGCAGACCCGATCTTTGATGGGGGCTTGATCGAAGGATGAGAGTGCGACACGTGTTGTGCGGAGATGAAGGCGAGAGCAGACGGCTGCGATGGAGTCCGAGGCTCAATCGAAGGGTTGATGGTTGAAGCGGAGATGAGCGGCTGGGATGGAAGCATCTTAGAGATGATCGTGTGACTGGAAGTGAGATACGTGGCACAAGGAGGTTTAGGCGGCAACGAATGACGGAGATAGATTCTAAAGGTTGATCGGATGGCTGAGTTTTGAAGAGGGAAGGAACGACTATGATGGAAGGATTCAGAAGGCCATCCAACAACTGGAAGTGGTGGGCGCGTGGCGCGAGAAGAGACGGGCTGCGTGGCGCAACCAGAAGGCGCCACGTGGCTCAATCAGATTATTTAAAAGAAGAATGTAAAGGAGGGAGAAGGATGCCGAATTTGAAAAAACTCACAACATGAAAGTTGTAGATCTCGATGAGATCTACAAGTTTCATGTTGACCAAAAACAGAGATAAGGACGAATGAAGGGAGAAATGTTTTTGTGAGCGTTTTTAAAGGCTTAAAAACACTACGATTTTATGTATTTTTAATTTATTCCATGACTCTAAAATATACAAGGATTTCTCTGGTTTTTATTGACAATTAGTCTAAGTTAGGGGGGTTAATATCTGCGAATTAATGACATGAAACCGGGTTTCATCAGTCATGAATCATAATCTACGAGCAACAAATAGTATTGATGAGATCGCATGATAATATTTGATGGATGACAATGTAAGAAGCATCTTACCCAGCAAAAGGACGAGAAGCACATTCCTACATACAACCACGGAACAATAACACCAGAAATATCCCCACTTTCAAATGAAAGCACAGAACCAGGAAGCCGAGGCAAATTATTTAGATTCCATCCAGATTTAATATATTCATCTTCTGACTCAATTGGGGCTGAAGCTGATGATGCTTTAGGAAAACCACTACCAAAATCCCCGGTTTCAACATCAGCTCCATACAGAACCTACAGAAGCAGGACATCATTTGAAGCATAATACAAAGAAGCAGCCTTGTAAATTTGATATTTGAATATAAAGAATACCTCCATCTCTTCAGTGGGTTTCTCAACGATCCGCCAATATTCTCCCTCAATATCCTCCACAGAGGGTTCAAATTGTTTTTGAAGTTCACCATGACACCCAGCTTCTGGTCTAAAGTACTGAATTTTAAAATCATCAGCATACTTTTGAAAAGATTCCAGTGAGAAGAAAGGTCCAGGTTCGAACCCAAAATTTTCAGAATTATGGGCAGCATAGCTTGTTTCAACACGACATTCTTCAATATTACCATGTTCCGCACTTCCTTTTAGGAGGCGCCGTCTTTTTTTTCTTGATAGATTACGGAATCTAGATACTTGCCTAAGAGAGGGACGATTCTGAAGCCTGTCTACTCGCTGAACACGAGTGGCAAATTTGCAACTTTGCCACACACTTCCCTTTTTGAGCGCACATGGAGGCTTCCAGGATGACGGGGGCACAATGCGGCATATTCCATAGGCCTCCGCTTCTTTTCGTATGCTCTCAATATACTTCATTGTGTCCTTAAACTCCTGTAGGTAAAAGCCAATCTTAAATAATTTCATAAAAAAGACAGCATGCTGCATAATCTCCCACTTTGTGGGGTTTGGGGAAGTTCAGATCAATTTGGATCTTGCTATTAGAGGAACCTGTGACCATCAGGTCGCAAAGCGACAACTTTTACTATTGCACCAAGCGTCACATTCAAGTTCAGCCTTAAAATTTTGATATTGTTAGAATTATTGACCCAAGCACTATCCTAGTCAGAAGTACCTAATCTGCGATTCCATAAAAAGCTACTAATTCTTCTGCTCTTTCATATTTTTTGTTATTTCCTGAACACACCATAATAATTTTCCAAGTCTACTAATTAAATGATAATGTGATATACGAGTTCACAATAAAATTCTCTTTCTCATTTGGATGATATCACAGTAACCTGTTCCTCTCGCATCCCTTTCTCTTTGTCCTCTTCTCACCAGTCCCACTTGCACATAGCATCATCCTAAAATGGGAAAGTGGGCCCTGTTAGCAACAGCAAGCCTTCAACTGTTAAGGCCAGGTGGATGTGAGAGGGGCTCTTCACTTACATTAAGCAAAGATTGTAATAATGTTCTTGAGAGTTGCTGCAGTTGGCAAGGTTTCCCCGGTTCTTTGGAGCTCCAACAGAGTTAAGAAAAGGGATTTCACCACCACCGCCACAAAAAAACACACAACCTCAATGGGAAAATGGAGCGCCTAATAACGCATCTTCATAGACCAAGAACTACGAGATCATCCCTTTCATTATGGGGTGACGTAGGGATCGTACCATTCGACCCCTTCCCTACCACCCTGCTTAGTCGAGTAATTGTGAGCTTAAGGGGTGAGATATCAGTAGCTGTTAGAGTATGTAAGAGATGAAAACCTTTTTGGTTTTTTCGTAACAATTGTTGTTATTCGGTTCTCTCCACTGCTACCACGCACATTCTCCTTCCATAAAGACACCACCCAAGCTCCAAATTGCCACCCTATCACCACCGACACGCCACTACAGCATCACAGTTGCACCAGCTGGAACCACTACTGCAACCTTGTCGCATCACTGCAACTGTGATGTCACTGCTAACACGTTGTGCCACCGTGACTATTGTACAGCCACCATTATAGCATAGCTACCAAGCAAGTTGCCAGCTCTCACATGAGCCCTCATGCCTAGTGTGCCCCCCTAGCATCACGTACGCCTCTGAGTCTCACCCATATTTTTCAGTGACATCACAGGAATTGGACGCAAGTAGCATGAGGAACCCATTCTTTGCTCAGATCATCACAAGCTAGACGAGATCAACTATGCATGACAGTTGGGGAACTTTGTTTTTTAATAATAAGATTCGAACCCAGGTCCTTTAAAGTTAGGCACACTGCTCTACCACCAAACAACTCCTTGAGTTCAGACAGTTGGGGAACTTTCTGATGTTTGTCAGAGGACAATGGAAGCTATGCCTTCTCCTAGAGTCAGAGCCAAAGAGCCAAATAGGCAAGTATGCTATGTAGGATGAAGACATTGGCATAATTTGCTTGACTTCGGATTGGAGTCATTCCTCTAATGGCAGACGATGTAAACTCTGATACAATGCATAAAAGACATTGGCATAATTTGCTTGACTTCGGATTGGAGTCATTCCTCTAATGGCAGACGATGTAAACTCTGATACAATGCATACGATAAAAAAAACTTGCAAAGCTCATATTCACATGAGATGATAGTGAATCCTCTGTTCCAAACTTATTGCGATCTGATTCAGCTTCGATTGGAGGGCAATATAGTTGTTCAGTATTACTTGCAACTGTGAGCAACCAACAAGAAGTACAACTTCTTAAGGCATGCATACATGTAACAAACACAGATTACAACTCGAAGGCGTAAGTTGTGATTATCTTTCCTGGTGGGTTATGACCAGTTTACCATGTTGCATTGCATGTGATCTGATGATGACAAGAGCTAGTGTCCACTCTGGAGGAAGCGAATAGCATAATGAGCCACCCTAAGTGTGCTCTAGCAATAGAAGACACCTGAGTTCAAGACAGTTGTCCTAAAATACCATCTAATCGTGGAGGACATGGCTGGTCCGGAGAAGGATGTGGTAAAGATCGAGGTAGGTTTGATTCAAGAAAGGCTGTCCCGATGTCAAGATTGGCCTTGCATGCTCAATCGACAGAGGTGAAATATAGTCTCATTCTTTGACAAGATAAGTCAGATCAAGGAGACATGTTGGACCACAAGCACAAAAGGTCTCTTAATGCATGAGTGGCTATGGAGGGGGAACATGATGATACTTTCTTGCATCGATCTTGATAAGATGTTCGTGTGTTTTTCTCGAACTTTAACTATTGGAAAAAGAATAAGAATTGTTTATTCTTGAGAACCCTGGACTCTCTTATATAGATGAGAGATGATGCAGCGTGAAATTAATAAATAGAGCCTATTTTTTTTGCACGTTAATCAGAGTCCAATGTTATTTACAAGAAATCGAGTCATTGCAATTCTTATTTAAAAAAAAAGATCGCATGCGATCTCAATTAGTTGTCAAATTAGGTAGTTAATCGGTTAGAGTCAATTAGGATAACTAGATTTGAATTTTGAATTCTATTTTTATTTTTGTAATCCCACTCCTCCTATATAAAGGGGATGATGGTAGGCAATTGCTATAAACAATTGAAGTTGCAATTATTTTGAGAATTATCCGATCCCTCTCTCTTTCTCTTCTTCACCCCCACAATCTTCGCGATTCTCCCCCTGAATCTCGCGTAACTGGCATGCCTTCTCTCCTTCTTCCCTCCAATTTCTTCTCCACCAATTATTTCCACCGCTCAAATAATTATTTTCCGCAGTTCTGAATTTTGATTTGCATCAATTGGTATCAGAGCATAGCCTACAGATCATCCTCGCGATCTGACGATCCGTCCAGATGTTCGTGTCGGCATGCGACGAAAGACTATCATTCGTCGAAACGTAAATGACGTGCCAACGAAGCCTACAACAAGGAGATGATGGGCATATTGCTCGACTTCCAATCAAAACTACGAGTTTTGGTTGCTAATTTTGAGACCCTAAGCGCCGTCGAAATCGCTTCCAAGAAAGTCACTGAATCGAAGTCTTCCACCATCGAAGTTGTTGTTCAGATTTTCGACGAAGAAAAACTCGTTGTTGATGATGTTCTGCTTGCTGACCAGACCGTGTTCGAGCAGTCATTGCCTCGGCATCAACTATTTCACCGTCTCAGGCTGTCCCGACACCATCCAAGCCATCACAGGTACCCCTGATGTCTTCCTTGCAATCTCCCCCACCATTCATTCCCCTCATCGACACCGCTATCGGGCCCCTTGCACACCCCTTCCGACCCCCATGCGTTCCCATCTTCGCTACCACCCTTCCTCGTCTACCCCACGCCAACACCCCCTCATGCAACCCTCGAACCCCCAGTGACGCCCCTACCCCATCATCGCCACCACCCCTTCTCGCTGGCCCCGCATGCCCAGAGGAGCCCCCAACCCCATCACCCCCCTCTTGCGTGACCCTCAGTACCGTCACCATCGCCCATCCCGTCCTCCCCACCCTCGCGCCATAAGCCCTCCTCTCCCTTCTCTCCAGCACATCCCTCGATTTCTCCCACTCCCTTCCTGTGACGTCGCATATCCCCCTCCACACCGCCATCACCCCTCGGCCACCATCGCTCCTGCTTGCCCCGATCCTGCTACAGCCCCCTCCACCATCCTCTGTGCCGCATGTTTCGTCCATCGTCTACGCCACCACCATCCTTCCCCTCCCTACCCGAAACGTCGCCTTACTTCTCACCCTACCAGTGCGTCGCCGCCAAACTTATCCCAACCCAATCTCGCGGCCATGCTGACAACTTCTTCGCATCCCGTATCCGACGAATCATCGTCGACACCTGCAATCTCGAGGATGCCACCTCCACCCGTCTAGCCGACACTGCCAGTTGAGGAAGGAGAAACCCCGCTACCGTCAATTAGGAGAAGCCCTAACGCAGGATTCCACTCCAAAGGGAATAGAATCCCGTAAGATCTGAAATGGAGAATTAATTTGGGGCAATTGCAGGGAGGGCCTCCTTTACAAAAGTTTTTATTCAAAGGAAAATTTCAAAAACTCCTCTTACGAAATGTGCTTAGTTGAGGGGGTACGAAAATTGCATTCCACCCCCTTATGCAGGAACATTTAAAAATTAGTGCTGAAAGACAGAAATGCGGGTGACCTTCTCATCCAATTTGGATTAGGAATGTGGATTTCACCTATTTAAAGGCTCAATGTCTTAGTTCATTACTCACATCTCCTCCCCCCTAACCTTGTATCATTCATTTGTTATGGGTTCTCCGAACGCCGCAAAACTCAAAATGAAAATGCAGCATAAATTTTTTCCACGTCGCATCAAGGGAGCAACCTGCGCATGGGCGGCGCTGCCTATGCCACATCTATTTTTCCAACATGAAGCTGACGACTCCAACCACCGCTCCAAGAATGCATGGATCCCGTCATTTGCTCCGCATCTATTCTTCCAAAAGGCGATCAAGAACGTTGAAATCAAATCACCCAGCTTCGAAGATCAAGCAATTCGTTGGGAGATAAATTTTTCAAGTGGAGGAGAACTGATGCAGCGTGAAATTAATAAATAGGACTTAATTTTTTTGCACGTTAATTAGAGTCCAATGTTATTTACAATTAATCGAGTCGTTGCAATTTTATTTAAATAAAAGAGATCGCATGTGATTTAAATTAGTTGTCAAATTAGGTAGTTAATCGGTTAAAGTGGATTAGGAAAAGTAGTTTTGAATTGTGAACTACTCTATTTTTGTAATCCCACCTCTCCTATATAAAAGGGATAGTAGGCAATTGGTTTTGACAGTTGAAGTTGCAATTATTTTGAGAACTATCTCATCCCTATCTCTCTCTCTCTCTTCTTCTCCACCAATTATTTCCACCGCTCAAATAATTATTTTCTACCATTGCGAATTTCGATTTGCATTAAGAGACCTATGGGTAAATTACATAAGGCGGACATAAGTAAATAAAATAAGAAAATAGCACAGAAACATAAACATATCTCTACACTCCCCCTCAAGATAGAGTATAGATGTCAATCATGCTCAGCTTTTGAAGAACACTTCTAAAATGGTCCTCTAAGCAAAGCCTAGGTAAAGATATAGGTAAAGATATCTGTAGTTTAATCTCACGAACGGACATGAGAGGTAGAAATAAAGGCTTTATGTATTATATCTCGTGTATAGTGGCAGTCCACCTCAATATGCTTAGTTCTCTCATGGAATGCAGAATTGTTTGCAATAAATAGGGTGGCATGGTTATCACATTGTAACTGCATAGGAAGAGGTACATCTATATGTAAGTCTACTAACGTTGCTCGAACCTGCATCATCTCTGTGCTCGCATGTACCATACTCTATACTCGGATTCAGCACTTGACCTACCAACCACAGTTTGCTTCTTGCTCTTCCAAGAAACAAGAGAACCGCCGACAAGTACAACGAAGCCCCAAGTAGACATCATATCATTATGACATCCTACATAGTCTGCATCTACACATGTTGAGATGGTCAAAGTTGCTCCTTTACTGAATCCTGCTCCTGGAGATGACTTTAGGTACCTCAAAATCATATAAACCGTGTCGATATGTACATGTCAGATTTGCTCCATGAATTAACTGACATGACTAACTACAAAAGAGATGTCTAACCTAGTGATAGTGACGTAGAGAAGCTTTCCCACCGATTCTCAGTATATTCTCCTGTCCACCTCCTCTATATCATCATCATATAGCCTCATGTTGGGATCCATAGGAGTAGTGGCAGGTCGACACCCAATTATGCATGTCTCAACTACCATGTCTGTAACATAATTTCTTTGGGTCATCACAAAACCTTGTTGATTCCTAATGAACTCTAACCCCAAGATATACCGTAGGGTGCCAAGATCCCTGATGACAAACCATCTGCCTAGAAATTCTGTTGCCCTATTGATCCCCTATACATCATCTCATGTAACAAATATGTCATCAACATGTACCACGATAACAACCGCACCTCTGGAAGTTCTCTGTACAAACAGGGAATGATCTGCATATTATCTCTTGAATCTATGCCTTTCAATAAGATCCGAGAGCTTATGAAACCATGCCCTTGGACTCTGTTTCAGGCCATATATTACCTTATGAAGTCTACCAGTGTTGTAAAAGTCGTCCGACTGACCCGACTAGTAGGTCCGACTAGTCTAGTCAGTGGGGTGGCCGACCGAATACCGACTAATTCTGACTAGGTACACTAATCGACCAATTTTTGCTTGAAGATACTTTGTTTTATAAGCAAACTTATTATAATATGCTTAATATTTTATTTAAATTCAATTAATTCTTTTATTTTATCATGGTTGTATAAAAATGTACAAAATCTATGTAAATACATGTATAAAAATGAGTTATATATTTAAAATAATCATAAAATTCAAAGCCGATTAAAGTACGACTAAATTCGATTAGTCGCCCGACTGCCGATTAATCCTTAGTCAGTGACCCAACCGACCGAGTACCGACTACCGACTTTTGCAACCTTGAAGTCTACAAACCATTTGACACTCTCCATCAGCAGCAAACCATGGAGGTTATTGTATGTAGACTTCCTCTTGGAGATAACCATAAAGAAAAGTATTTTTAACATCAAGCTGAAATAAAGACCAATCACGTATCACAACAACGGAAAGGAGAACTCGTAGAGTAGAGTGGCAAGCAACAGTGGAGAATGTGTCCAGATAATCCACTCCATACGTATGAGTAAAGACGTGTACAACCAATCTTGCCTTATAATGATCAAGACTCCCATCTGCATGGTTTTTGACGGTAAACACCCATTTGCAACTGATAATAGATGATCCATTGAGAGCGGGAACCAAGCTCTAGGTACCACGCGACTGTAGAGTAGCCATCTCCTCTTCCATGGCCAAACGGCAACGACTGTCTCTCAAGGTCTCCTGGTAATTCTGTGGGATTTCCACGGCAAATAGAGTAACTGCAAACCTCCTGAATTCTCATGTCAAGCGATCAAAGGAAACATGTGAAGTGAGAGGGTATGAGGCACAGGTACGCTTCTACTTTCGAAGCACAATAGGTACATCCAGATCATTGGGAATCTCCTCAATCGGTATATCAGGCCCCTGCAAAGATTCCTACAAAGTCTCATCTCCAGACTTATCATTAGAAACAGTGTATTCATAACAAATCTGAGGTGTGCTGGATGACTGGCGATGACCGTGAGTAGAAGTAGGTTGCCAAGTATATTATTGTGGCAACGGTGGAACAGGGATCGTGGGAGATGGCGGCATAGGAGGAGGTGATGTAGGTGGTGTAGGGGGGGTGGTGGTGGTGGTGGTGTCGGAACAACTGACACAGGTGAAGGTGGTAATAGACTCATAGGAGGAGGTGGCATGTAGACCTCATCATTTGAATATGATGAAGTCAACCAATCACCTGTAGGAGGAAAGTACATCACAGACTAAAAAAATATGACATCAGCACTAACATAATATTTCACTGTGCAATAGATCATAGCATTTATATCCCCTCTGTGTCCTGGAGTACCCAACGAACACATATTTGACAGCTCTAAGAGAGATCTTGTCAAGATCTGGAGACAACTGATAGACGAATGCAACAGTGCCAAAAACACACTCCTTCTCTAGAAATGCCAGAGAGAAAGGAATTTTCTAACCCAGAACAGACAACGGCATGTGATTCATGAGATAGCATGTTGTAAGAATAGCATCACCTCAGAACGAATGTGGGGCACGACTCTGGAAAAGAAGGGTTCGTGTAACATCAAGTAAATGGTGATGCTTTCTCTCTACAACACTATTTTGCTGAGAAGTGTAGGCACATATCATTTGATGAACAATACCATGAGATGAAAAGAATTGGGATAGTGCACGACTACATAATTCCAAAGCATTATTTATTCTCATATATTTAACAGAAGAGGAAAAAATATTCTGCACTTCATTGATAAAAGTCTTAATCACCTCCCCATCCTAAGACTTATTTGTCAATAAAAAACCCATGACAGACGAGAAAAATCATCAACTGCAACAAGGTAAAACCGGTGTCCCTGATGATCGGGAACATGAATAGGACCCCAAATTTCAACATGAAATAACCCAAAAGGGGAGCTACTGCTCCGACTCTGACGACTTGGAAACACAGACCGATAATAATTCCCCAACTGACATGCCTCGCAATGGAAGGATGAGAGGTGAGATCTGAGGGAAATCGTGGGCACATCACCTGAAGGGGAATGTGATCAAAGCGCAGGTGCTACATGTAAGGTTCAGAAAGTCGGTATGCGGTATTCGTTCGGTCAGACAGTCCTGAGCGAGTAAGCGGATATGTAGAAGTATATGCGGAAGTATATGCGAATTATGCATTTTGCATTATTTTAATTGGAAAAAATAAAAATAGTAATAATAATTTCAAATATTGAAGATTACATATCAAAAAAATATAGATGACTTAAAAAGTATATACTTTTTAGTACAATGCAATTTCAATCAATGCATTTCGTAATAACGAAATATATAGTTGTGGACAGATGAAATGAATTGGAACTAACGCTGTGCAAATAAATAAAATGAAGTCATTGCTAAAAGTGGGCCAGAAAAAATGATATTTTGGAGTACCGATTCTCAAAGTAAATTGTATTTTCTTCGGATTTGTAATATGATTACATATTTATTTATTTTAGTAATTGAAATAGACTAACTCTGTTGGTTTCAAAAATGATTATACAATGATATGATAACATATGACTTTGTCGTCAACTCGAAACATCATGTTTGCTTTTTTGTATTATTAAAATCATTTGATGCAAAATTACATGAACCGGATATTAAAATCGGTTCTGAAACCCAACTAAATAGATCATTTTTGAAGCAAAAAAACAAAGGAAAATAATGTAAACACACTGTTCGAAAATAAGAATGCAGAAGATGGACAAAAGATAAAGAAATCAAACACTGAAGAATACGGGATTTTACGTGGAACCATATTCCCTAAGGAGCGAGATGAAACCACGAGAGAACGCCTCAAAAGGCTGATGTGTCTATTGACTTTCTCACTGAGTACAGGGGGTGTGGGGCTCCTTATATAGTCCCATAGAGAGATCAGAGTCCCACAGTTAGTAGAGGTGGGACTAAACATGAGTGGTGGTAATTGGATCCTAGAGAGATCCAATTACCACTCTATTGCATTCCCCAACACTCCCCCTCAACTTAAAAGAAAAAGTTATACAACACATCTTCACACGATACATCACAAAAAAAATGTCTCTATTGTTGGTAGAATACCTCGTTTGAGAATGGGTTTGCAACTTTCAGGCCACCGGAACATATCTATGTCATGCATGTAGAGTTGTTGTGATACCAGGTCATCGGAACGTATTTCTGTCGTGCCTGCAGAAGAGTCGCAATAAGAAGTCCAACATGGAGTACTAGTTGGGTCGTGAAAGAAGAAGTATATACCCTAACGAAGAAGTCGATGCTTGGTGAAGACGGATGATCTGTAGAAATCTAGAGTGTTGATGTATCAGTCGTAGACATGCAGAAGTCCTGAAGAATATATCTTTAACTCCCCCCTTCTCTAATACTTGATACAATAAAGAGCATGAAATATAAAGTTGGGAAAAACAAAACATGCATTCTTTTTTTTTGCAAATCAATCTTCTTCTTTTTCGGCCCAAGAAGTGTTGGAAAGAAACTATACGAAGGGATCTTAGTTTTATGATATAAGCCCGGGATTGACCCAAGATAGATCTGAATGGAGGCGAAGAATCCATGTAGCCGACCCTACTTAATAGTGGGAAAAGGCTTTGTTGTTGTTGTTGTAATCTTCTTCTTTTTATTTTCTTTTCTTTTTTTCGTACGGCTTTTTCTCTGTACGTATCCTTTTTTAAGCCGTTCATTTTTTTACTTTCCCTTTTTTGTTTGCTTTTTTTCAGCTTGCAAAACTTCTCTCACTTTAAGTAGGGCGCACTACATGGATTCTTATCAAATCCATGTTGAAATATCTGACTTGTTTTGTACAATGGATGTCCGCCCTATTAAAATAACTAACTAAAATAAAGGAAAGCTTAATATAATAGCCAAGGCTCTAAAGAGTCCTCAACATAAAACCGATCATTGCCTAAAACAACACCATTACGTGCTAATCAAAAGCCCAAACAATCGTAATGGGTTTGAATCTGTCAATGTTCGGGAAAATTCAAGAATGAAAGAGAGACTCCCAAAAAGAGGACATGCTATCCTAGTCTATCCACTCGATCTCCATAGCCAGTGAAACCTCTGCCACCTTCAAGCACTCTTAAAAAAGGTAAACAAATTATTCTGAATGTGAGCTACAAAACAAGCATGAACTTTCCTCCATGTGAAAGATATGAACTAGTCTATCTATAGTGAGGATCTTGCCATGCCTCAAAAGCCACAGGAACACCTTTTATACAAGACGGGATCAACATGTCTCAAATCATTTCTGTAATCCTGAATTAGATCATCTAGAAGCATCTCAATTCTATTGATTAAAAGCACGTAAGACTTCTTCACAGAGAAGTCTCCTCCACTCCAAAACCAATGACCCCCACCACTAGAAGGATCAGCAATCCGATTCAACGCCCCCACCAAACCAATCAAATCCCAATATCGTTGCTCAGAGAAGTCCAACGAGAAAGTAGGAAGCTAGATCCCATCTGCCCAGATGTTAGATACTCGATATAGATACTTCCTCTAACTTCTCTTTTGAAATTTTCTTCTTAAACCGGGCATGACAAATCCATGTGATCCCATGTTTGGATAATATTATGCTATTTCGTATTTGATTACTTTCTCATGCAAAATTTTAGTTATTCTGTATGTTCACTATAAATAGACATACAGATGTTTTCCTCCATGGTAGATTAAGTTTTCCTTGCTACAGATGTTCATGTTCAAAACCCACATGCAGAGCCAGCACAAATCACTAAAGGAAGCATCTTTTAAAATGACCTCTTCGCTTGGGTAGAATACAGGAGCTTCATCAAGGAGAGGTCTTCGTGAATTGTTCGGTTGCCATCTAGCAAGAACCTGCTCCACCAACCCATGTCATATGACTCATATCTCAGAGCCTAAAAAAATTACAAGTCTGCAGTTACACCATGAAAGAAGTCTTGCCTTCTGACAATTTGCACAGTTTAAGCATCCACGAATCACCCCCTTCCTCAAAATATCAATCGAAGGAACAACCTATCAGAAAACAAACAAAATTACAAGGATAAGAAAACACATGCAGATCAAGCATCAAGAAATCTATTTACTAATGGAACATATTTTTTGCCCAAATCATGAGATAAATTGCATCTGCACCTAGAAAAACACGGCTATGATTTTTATTACTCATATATTGCTCACATGATCAATTGACTCAGAATCGGACTCTTCCTCCGAGCTGTTATCAGCCTCGCTGTAGTTTATGGATGGCCTGTGACGTAAAGACTTCCGGAGCTTATCTTCAGTGACCTCGCAGAACATGTCATTTGCAATACCTCCTTGTGACCCAGTTGTAGAAGAAAATCCAACACAGCCCATAGTATCCTGGTCCCGAGCCTTCTCCAATGTAAATGAAATGAGAGGAGAAAAACCAGGTGGAGCAGAAGGGCTCTGAACGGATTCTCCACTGGGACAAGCTTCACGGCATTTAGTTCCCATAGATTCTGGGAAAAAATACATAGCTCCTGATCACATTTGTCAGAGGGACAAAGCGGTTGTACATATCATGCTCAAGGAGAAAGAGGACAATCAAAATAGGTATTCCGCCATCATTCAAAACAACCAGCAATCTAAAATAATAATAACCAGCGAATCAAAAGAAATTGTGAAGTAAATGCAGAGAAACCCGTTCTGTATTGATAACTTAATCGTGACAGAGAGTTCTATTCTAAGCATCAAGTAAAAGACAAATTCACATGCATATCACTCTGGAGGATAATGAGTACAGAATATCAAAAGATGCCAGAGGCATCTTAAGCCTCCTTTGAATTTGGATTTCCACAGTGGCAATTTGTTTCCACGAAATCCCTTTCCATGTGATATAACAAAAACTATAAGCTATTTAAAATTGTTGAAATATGAGAAGCGGAAGCGAAATCGATAAACAAAATAATAAACATCAAGAATACGAAGATTTATGTGGAACCCTACTCCTTAAGGAGCGGGATGAAACCACGGGAGAAGCTCTCAAAAGGGCAGATATTCTATTGAAATTATCAATGAGTACAGGAGGTGAGGGGCTCCTTATATAGCTCCTTAGACAAACCGAAGTCCCACCACTTATCCATGTGGGACTAAACATGAGTGGGGTAATTGGATCTTGGTGAGATCCAATTACCCACCTATTACATTATCTAACACTCCCCCTCAAGCTGGAGCTAAGGAAGTTGCAGCTTGTAACAAAAAGAAAGTACACAACACATCTTCACACGATACATCACAAGAAGAACACATGTCCATTGCTGGTAGAAGATCTCGCACGAGGACGAGTCTGCGACTTTCAGATCATCGGAATGTATCTCTGTCATGCATGTAAAACCGCTGGGATATCAGGTCACCGGAAGATATCTCTGTTGTGCTTGTAGAAGAATCGCTGCAGAAGAAGTCCAGCGCGGTGAACTGATCGGTTCGTAAAAGAAGTGTATGCCCTGATCAAGAATTCGATGCTCGGTGAAGACAGTTGATCAACGAAATCTGGAGTGTTGGTCTATGTACGATTTTTCCTTCTTTTTTGTTTAAAATTGCGTACGGCTTTTCTGCGTATGCACCTTTTTCTCATTTTTTGTTAAAACGGACCGTCATCCCACTTGAGCCCTTTCTCCTTACAATTTTTTTTACAAAGCCTCACAACTCAATTGGGCTTTCAAAACCATGCCCCTGTCCTTTTTTTCTCAACGTTGGGCCATAAATAATCGTAGCTCCCCCCCCCCCTTTTTTAAATCACTTGGGCCTCAAAAAATAGCCCCACAAAAAGAATTTTTTTAAATTAACCCCTGCCCCTTTAGGGTTCCCATCGGGAACCCTTTCTTCAAAAGCCCCCTGACTCCAACAGGGGTCTCGTCGTTGCCGCCATCAGGAGATGGGGTGAGTGGCACACACGTCGTCACCTAGATTGATGCATGCTGGAGGAGGGGATGCAGCATCGGAGGGGAGGAGGAGAGGGTGGTGCCGTCGTCGGTTGGAGCGGCTGCTGGGGCCCGCCTAGGGCTTGAGAGGAGCCGAATCGAGGTCGGTTTGGAGGGCTGACTGCCTGGGGGTGCCTCCACTTGCATGGTGTTGGAGGTGCGCCGCCGAGTGCACGAGAAGGCGGCGAGTTCTCTGGAGGATGAGGAGCAGTGGTATACCATGGGGCTGCCGTCAGCTAGGATAGGAGGAACCCATCCTCACCACTTGCGTGGATGCACGAGGGGCTTCACCGCAACTAGCTCCCTAGAGTCAGTTGGAGGAGATCATGCATACCCCTCAGATTTCTTGTTCTATAAGGTTAAACAAAATCTCAAAAGTGTACCCCTCAGATTGAGGCTTTGATGCACTATCGAGGCACTGTCGGAAGAGGGAGGCGGAATTTGGGATTTTGCGCAAGGGCATGGAGGATGCCGCGCATCGCATGGATATCGGAAGAGGGAGGTGGAATCGTCGTCGTTGGACTAGAGATGTGTTCCGCCTGGAGCGAGAACTGGAGAGCGCCACTGGCGATCTTACGCGGCCACCTGGAGCACGTGATGCGCGGTGGTTTGGAGTAGCGTGCGTATAAAGTAGAAGAATCTCAGGCCGCACGCTCGAGATGTCGCAACACCATTGACATGGAGAAGATGACTAGGAATCTCCCATAGTTCCTGGAAGAACCATCTGAATCAAGTTGGAAAATCAAATCACGTCGTTTGTGATATGTGCATGCTTTAGATGATTGCGCAATCAATGGAGCATGGAATTAGGATTATCAAGAACCTTGGAACTTCTTGAACAGATCTTCAAAACATCAATGTTTACGAACGAACAACGAATCGACATGTTGATGATATTAAAGAATCAGGATTTCAAAATAAACCCTATGACAAATCTCGACTAAAAAAATAAAGAACTTAAGAATCCTCAAGAATCAAACCCACTCTGATACCATGTTGAAATCTGAGAAACAGAAGCGAAATCGATAAATAAAATAATAAACATAAAGAACACGAAGATTACGTGGAACCCTATTCCCTAAAGAGCGGGATGAAACCACAAAAGAAGCACACAAAGGAGCTGATATTCTATAGAAATTCTCAATGAGTACATGAGGTGAGGGACTCCTTATATAGCCCCTCAAACAGACCGAAGTCCCACCACTTATCCACGTGGGACTAAACATGAGTGGAGTAGTTGGATCTTGGTGAGATCCAGTTACCCATCTATTACATTCCCTAACAAAAATGACATGATGGATCAGTAGCAAGGTCATGGAAAGCATTTTCGTGTGATGCAATCCAAAAATGGAGAACTACGTAAATTAAGGACCTAACAGTTATTTCCATTTAATTTGAGTCTATTCCTATTTTATCCTAATAATTGAATTGAGAACAAGCCAGGATCAGTGATGTAGACATTCGTAATAGATCATGATGATTTATTTAAACTTAAATGTCAACTAGAAGCCGATCAATTCTATTTGATAAAAATTCAATTTTGATTTAAAATTTCCTTTTAAAAGTCCATCCACTACTATGTAGAGTGGCTACTATGCTTTTGTAAAGACAAGTTATATGAGATCAAGATAATTGAGTTTGCCTCCCATTTCCCTGCTCCCTCTATTTTTTGCGCCTTCAGGCCACTCACCCATGTTCCTTCATCTACCCACGAAGCTAATCACGTTCTCTCTCCTCTCATAGTTCCAATTTGCATATGGGTATTAGAACAAGAAAAAATGGTGAAGCCTTCTCATACTTTAAGTAGGGTCGGCTACACGAATTCTTGCTCAAATCATGTTGAAATATCTGACTATTTTTTACATTGGTTATCGGCTACCTAAAGCAACCCCCACAAGGAGGGATTTGAATTCTAGTCTTTCGGGTGGTAGGCGCACGGCACTACCACCGGACCATTAAAGTGATATTAGAAAAAGGAGTTTGAATTATTCTCATGATTCATGATCCTATTACATGCTGGCGACCAAGGTTTAAATTAAGTCATCTTATGCAATAGATCACAAGATCACATCCGTATCAACAAAGGTTAAAGACTCGTCTCAAGTCAAGTTTGAAAGTTCAACAGCATGTGTGTTCATTGACAAAGGACAAGATCCTCTAAGATCAAGGCCCTAAATGTCGGTTTCGGTCACCGTTTCAGTACCGACCGAAACAGAATTTCGATGGAATTTCGGTGGAATTTCGACAGAAATTTCGATCATTTCGATCATTTTTTGTACTAGGACCCCCATATTTCGGTCATTTCAGTCATTTCGATCGAATTTCGATTTCAACTGGATATCGACATTCGACAGAAATTCGATCGAATTTCGCAGAAATTTGAGGCCATGTCTAAGATCATGTTATTGATGCATCCATCTCCTCCCAAAGCAACACCATCAGAAACGTCGTCAGTAGATCCCTCCTCATAGCAATTAGTGTCATCCATGATATCTCTTGGCCCCTCCTCACAATGCTACCATTATTTCGATGCTTGCATCACCAATGCCTCTAACATCACATACTACACCATTGATATATTGGTGACTTCCCCACCATTGAGACTGTGGAGAAAAAGGATGAGAGAACATAATGAGTCACTTTATTCAAGAGGTCTAAAGGTTCTTATATAGGTTGAACCCTAGAGCATTCATAAACGACAAATTACATAAAGATCCCAGAGAGTTACAGCTAAATAAATAAAACATTAAACTGTCTTTAACACTCCCCCTCAAGTTGGAATATATCTATCGATCATGTCTAACTTGGAGATTATCCAGGAGAGACGCTTCTTTGGTAAAGCCTTCGTGAATGCATCTGCAAGCTGAAAGTCGATCGAGATGTGTGGAGCAGTAACCTTCCCTCCTCGTACGGCATAACAAACAAAGTGGCAGTCAATCCCTATGTTCTTAGTCATCTCATGAAACATAGGATTCGTAGCAATATATGCAGTGGATTTTTTATCACAATATAGAGGAACTAAAGTAGTGACAACAATACCAAGTTCATGTAGAAAAGAGAATAACCAAGTAATCTCATAGGCAGCATGAGTCATCGTCCTGTATCCTGCCTCTACACCTGATATGGGGACTACAGTATGCTTCTTGATTCACCAAGTGACGAGATTTCCTCCAACCATCATGGTGGAGCGACGATCCTCGGGTGAACAAGCATAATCTGCATTAGCATACGCAGCTACATCAGTGTGGCCATTGGCCCCATAGAAGAGGCATCACAATGGTGATTCCTTCAAGTAGCGCAAGATCAGAAGAACATCCTGTCAATGATTGTAACATAGTTACTCCATGTGTTGGCTGGCTCTGCTCACAACATAGGATATATCCAACCCAGAGACAATAAAGTAGAGCAGTTTGCCCACTAGGCTTATGTATCGTGTATTTTCTTCAAAAACAAGATCAGTCGAAGTAGAGTCCTTCCTTGGATCTGCAGGGATACCAGAAGGCTTGTATCCAAGTAGTCCAGCCTCAATTAGGATGTCCGAGCAATATTTCCTTTGTGAGATGAAGTCCCTCTATAGTATGTATCACTTCTATGCCAAGGAAGTAGTGAAGTTGGCCAAAGTCCTTCGTGAGGAAGATCATTTGAAGGAAAGCCTTGGTATCTATTATTCCTTCATCATCATCACATGTGACCATCATATTATAAACATAAAGTTCAATTATGATAGTACGAGTGGGCCGTCTTCTTACAAAAATAGTGTAGTTAGATGGTGTTCTCTTAAAGTCAAGAGTGTCGATCTCAGTAGTGAGCTTGTCAAACCATGCCCAAGGACTCAACTTTAGGCATAGATTGGCTTACGAAGTCGACAAACACATTCCCCCTTCGATTTCATAACCAGGATGTTGCATCATATAAACCTCCTCCTCAAGATCGTCATACAGGAAGGCATTCTTCGCATCAAGATAAAAGATAGGCCATTCCTTTTTTGCAGCCACTGCAAGAATAGTGTGAATTGGACCTACATGTGCTACTGGGGAGAAGACCTCGAAGTAGTCAAGCCCATAAGTTTGTGTCAGGGAAGGCCGTATCAATATCGATATCACTTCGGTTCGCCCGAAAAAGGATATATCGGGATATATCGCCGATATATCAACGATATCAGTGGAAATGTCGAAAATGGCCTAAAAAACCCATTTTTTGCCATTTTTCAGAAATTAAGATCATCCAAGATATTAAAACAACAAATGACCTGCATATACACAGTATATCACAGATCGGTCATTTATAGACCATATATCATACATGTCGGTCATTTCGAACATATCGAGGTTAATGTTGATTCCATATTTATAGATATTGGAAATAGAGTTCGTCTAAGTTCTTAGAACACTAAATAACTTTTTTTAGATCACACATATCGATCATCTATGACCCTTATATCACACATATCGGCCATATAGAACATATTACGGGTATTGTTAATTGTTGACCTACAGATATTGGAAATGGAGCTCGTCTAAGTTCTTAGAACACTAAATGACTTACAAATATACTCTTAAATCACACATACCGATCATCTATGACCCTTGTATTGCACATATCGGTCATATCGAACATATCGTTTGTACAGCTAATTGTTGGTCTGTAGATATTGGAAATGGAGTTCGTACAAGTTCTTAGAACACTAAATAACTAACAAATATACTCTTAGATCACACATCTCGATCATATATGACCCTTATATCGCATATATCGGTCATATCGTTGTTATTGTTTATTGCTAACTTGTGGGTATTGGAAATGTAGTCCCCATGTTCTTATAACACTAAAAAACTTACTTACAAATATACACTTATATCACACATATTGATCATCTATGACACTTATATTGCACATATCTGTCATATTAAGCATATCATTTGATTGTTGACTTGTATATATTGCAAATGGAGTTCATCCAAGACTTATATTGCATCACATATTATGTATAAACAATATGTTTGAGCTATTTTTGGAACCAAACAAACAAAGAGCATAATAGCATTTTTCTAAAAGAGACATAAATTTGGGGGAAGAAGATGAATAAAAATCAATTGGACACCCTCAAGTTGACGAATCATTATATGCACCCCTGTGTTGTACCATATCCTCAAGGGTATTATTCATAAATATATAGATATCGATGAAATTTCGACGATATCGATCGGTATCCATGATTTGTTGTACTGAATCTACTCATTTTTTACCGATCTGTGCCGATATGACGATATATCGCCGATATATCGGTCATATAACGTCGATATCCCAGTAAAAAGATGTACACCCTGATATCGATATCTCCTTCTCGATACATGATATAGTTTTCTATGGTTTGTATAAACCTTTAGCAACCAACCATGCTTTCAATATGTCAATGAACCCATCAAGCGAATGTTTAGTCGTGAAAACATATCTGTAAGCCACAAGTCGAATTCCTATAGGACAAGGAACAAGGTCCCACGTTCCCTTGGATGTGAGAGCTTCCATTTCCTCATTCATTGCATGTTGCCAGCCATAATAATTCTGTAAAGAACTATGATAATCTCTAGGGATAGAAATAGACATGAGAGAATATGCATGTCTCTTGTCAGAGCATGATAAGCTAGCAATAGAAGTGAAATGAGACACAGGGTGGAAGGGACATTGCCTCTTAGTTCTACGGAGAGCTATCGGAAGCTCCTGAGGAGCATCTGGGGCGACAGTGGTGGGGGCGCTTGAAGATTGCATGTCATTATGAAAAGGCATAGGAGCAGGAGCAGATGTATGCTTGCACTTGTACATAATTGACGGAGGAGGAAGATCCAAAGGAATACCCGTGACAGTTTGTGTAAAGAAACTAGTTTGTTCAAAGAAGGTAACATCCGCAGAAATGCAGTATCGATGCCTATAAGTGTCATAGCACATGTAACCCTTCTGAGTGCAAGAATAGCCAAGAAAGACGTCATCCGCCCGCTGGCAAAAATCTGGGCAATTCGGTTAGGAAGAAATTGTTTGATTTTTTCCTATCGTCGCTTTTATTGCGAAAATGTCATTTTCCAATCGAAGTCTCTTCTCGAAACCTGGCTACGGTAAGTATTTCTATAACCTTGTTTATTCATAGCAATTTATTTGATGTGACACCTAAGCGTGTTTCCCCCTTTTGGGTTTAAAAAAATAGCAATACTTAGAAGACATATATGACAGTTTATCAACAGTATGAAAATTATGGATGAATAGCATAGAGTAACGTAAAAGGAGTAGACCCTTTTAGGATCAAATATGGAACCTTATTGATAAGAAGGACACACCAATAAAAATGGCATCACCCCAGTAGGTCTTCGAAACCTTCATCTAAGCGAGAAGGGATCGAGCAATGTCTAGAAAATGTCTAAGTTTTCTTTCCGCCACCCAATTTTGTTGAGAGGTGGATGGATAGAATGTTTGGTGGATAGTTCCCTGGAAAGCAAAGAAAGTCGTCAGGTCATGTTGTGTGAATTCCAAAGCATTATCAGCACGAAAAGTTTGAACAGTCATTAATAAAAACAACAAAATATTTGTATCCACTCTAAGTATGGATTGGGACAAGATCCCCAGATATCGCAATGGACAAAAGAAAAAGAAACTGCACGACGAAGATTGGCACGTGTAGGGAAGGACGTGCAATGATGTTTCTTGAACCGACACGCCTCGCCTCATCATAGATAGTTTCGGGAACATCATGGGGATATCCTTGGCATAAGGGTGTCCAAGTCAAAGATGGTAGAGTAAAAAATCGTCGGAGATAAATGCAGTGCCAACAAAACTGGAATTTTTTTTTGAAGTCTAAAAGATAGGGGAAACACTCGGTGGTGTCCGCCCCAAAATTATTTATTCAAAAACAAAAACACTAACATGAAAAGGCCAGGATGAAAAAAAACACACTACAACCAGAACGCTACAGGACCCATTCGTCAAGCATGCGTTTAGCGAACATCCCCACATTTTCTTTGTAAAAACGCTGACCTGAGAACAGCAATTCGTTTCTCCCCCGACACACTGCCCATAGAATGGCCATGGGGTACAGCCGCTCTCCCCTAGATCTGTTGATATTGGCGTGGATCGAGTCCCAGAAAGCTTGGAAATCGTCGTTGCGGCACCAGTCTGAGCCCATCTCCTGCCATATTTGAGATACCAAGGGGCATGAGAAAAAAAGATGTTCCACCGATTCGATCGCATCATTACAAATCATGCACCTGTCCAAAAAAACCCCAAGAAGCCTGACGCATCGATCTCGCGTCATCAACCTCTTTCTCCCAAGCAACTAAAGGAAGATACCAAGTCTCTCAGGAAGCCTGAGAGCCCAAATATTTGTGCAGTCTCTAATAAGCAGGTCGGAATTGGACGGCAGTGGTCTGGAGATGGCACCATAGGCCCCCCTGACCGAGAAAGTCCCCTCCTTCCAGCACCAATGATCCCGCCCCCCACATGGCGGCCCCAACTCCCGCACTGCCTCCAGCAGAGCCAAGAAATCCTCGAACCTCTGGTCAGAGAGGTTAGCAGAAAAGGTTGGGCACCAAAGACCATCAGCCCAACACCCCGCAACCGAGCATAACTGCTCCCCAGCGAGCGCATACAACTGGGGGAACCGAGAGCAGAGGGCCCTTCCTCCCAACAAAACTGGAATTATATGGGATGTCAAGATAGTAGAAGACATTTTTCTCATGTTTCCCACCAAAAATCTTCTTCATCTGAATGCCCTAAAAGAACTCATCAAAAATGACCCTACAGTTAAGCTCGGTACATAGCTTCTGAACATATAATAGACTAAGAGGAAATGCAGGAGCGCAATGAACTCCAGTCAAGCAGAGCTTGGAGGAAACCTCTACAGTACCAACAGCAGTGATAGGTGAATGGGTTCCATTAGCAACCCGAACCGTCTTCGCAAAAGTAGAGTGTTGAGAAATTTTAAGTAGACTACCTTCTTTCTTCAAATGTGAGGATGCCCCTGAGTCAATAATCTACACTGGGATAGAAGCATAAATAGAGTTGCCTATTGTACCTAAAGTTGTAGCCAAACTAGCAGTGGGAGAAGATGTAGTATTGTCACTGTAGAAAATGATAATGCAGAAGCGTGTAAAAGATAAAGAATAAAAAACATGGAAGAACACCGAGATTTTACGTGGAACCCTACTCCATAAGGAACAAGATGAAATCACAGGAGAACCGCCTCAAAGGGATGATGTTTTCATTAACTTTTCTCAACCGATACAACAGGTGTGGAGTTTCTTATATAACCCCACAGACATACCGGAATCCCAATAATAGTAGATGTAAGACTAAACATGTGTATGAAGTAATTAAATCCCTCCAAGTAATTGGACCTGGAGGAATCCAATTACCCATCTATGAGATGATGCATACTCTGGAGCATGCAATGACAAAAAGAAAGAAATCACTCACTCACAATACAAGACACTTCGGGCAATAGCAACTCAACGCATACTATATTGGATCATTGGATGCATGTTGAGGATGTAGCTTCTCATGCCATGCTGGTGAGGAGGAACTGAAGGGCTGGAGTGTGAATTCAATTGGGCCTCCTCGTCGAAGAATGTGTGATTTGTACTGCGTCTGTCATAATCACTGAAATTGAAATGAGTCTACTCGTCAGATTACTCTGACCCGCCACATGTAGAAGACTGCGCATCATGTAGACAACTGCTCCATCTCTGAAGGGTGAAACAAAGAACATTGTTAAATATCCATACGTAGATCTCTAAAGATAGATCTCTCTCATAGGGACCTCGAAGCGGATTCTCTCTCATAGGAACCTCATAAGGATCTCGTACTGGAGTTCATAAACACTGAAGAATGAAGAATGGAGTCTAAAAGTCTCCACGTCGGAGAAATGGATTTCCCTCATACTGGCTCAAAGAATGGGATCTCTACTCTGAAGTCCTTATGAAACCATATGAAAACCTTGAATCCACACTAGCTCAGAGAAAGGGATATCTACTCTGGAGTCCCTATGGATCGCATGAAAACCCTGAGTCCAAATCGAAGATGGAAACCTTTCAAATAATGAACACAAGACATGTGCACATCAAACTGTGGACTCTGAAACAATCTGAATGTAGAGCCTGAATCGGTATTGTAGAGTCTGACATTCGGTCTGGAATCTAAACTAGAGAATATGAATCTGATTTGTAGAACTATATATAATACTCCCTCTTTCTAACATACTGGTTGAAAAAGATGACATAGACCAAGTTGGGAGAAAACCTGAACATGGGAGAGGGAAAAAACTCAAATAAAAAATCGTGGTTACTTCCTTTTTTAGTTGTCTCCCTTTTTCTCAAAAACTTTTTCGCGTATAGCTTTTCTCCTCCCTTTTTTGTGCGTGCCTTTTTCCCCTTCAAAAAAACAATTTTCAGTGTAATTGGGCCTTTTTCTTTTTATTTTTTTGGGTAGCAGTCCAATAGGGCTTGAAGTATCTCCTTATGAACATTTAAATGTCACAATCCAATGTAGAACGGTGGCCCTGTATAGATTGTCGCTTGCAACCCTCTATTTTTCTTTCATATTTTTTTGATTGACCCAAGATAGATCTGAATGGAGGCGAAGAATCCATGTAGCCGACCCTACTTAATTGTGGGAAAAGGCTTTGTTGTTGTTGTTGGGCCAGTTGGGCACAAATGCCCTTTGAATGTGCCTACTCCCATGTTTTTCTAAACGTGTAATAGCAACCATAAATATTTAAATAATGGGCCTGAAACCCATTTAGAATGAAAGGTCCTTGCGATGGATTTCCATTGAAGGAACCTAAAAATCACCGCTTGCCCATTTAGGAAGAGGGATCGACCCACTTGTTATCTCACGAAGACTAGGTTTTCACAGGGTACTGCCTGCACCATTGTCGTCGCTTTAAGGTGTGCCTGGAGGTCATAATATGGAAGAGGGACTCGTCGCCCCAATATCTAGAGGAGATGTGGTGCGAGCCTCCTGGAACTGGAGCCTGGAGATGGCTCTCGCGCGAGGGGCTTCGAGATCGCTACACGGAGGAATCCCACTGCTGTTGCAGGGTCGGCCCCTTGGGCGGGATCCAAAGAAGGGTTGCAATTGGGCTTGGGTTGTCACATGTGCCTCCTGTTTCAGATCCGAAACCTACATCAGATCCCTCATCTCGGTAATCTTCTTAATGCGAGATATGGAACCCAGCAGTTCAGTTGAACGGGGATAGGAGTAGTGGTGTCGCCTGGATATGGTGCCTCCTATGCATGATATTGAGGGCATCAACTCAAGGTCGGATGCACTGGTGGTCGCGCAGGAGGGATGCACTTAGCGCAAGTTCATGAACGAAGATTGCCTCGCGTGGGAGAATCGCTTGGCTGGGAGAATCGAGTCTTTCTTCTTCATCTTTGACCTTTTTCTTCTCTGGATTTGCAGTGGGAGCTTTCTCGTTGCTGAAATCTTGGGTCGAGGCTATCATCTTGAATTTCTAGAAAAGTAAACATGCCTAGGGTTGATCTTCTGTTGGTGAATTTCTTTATCTTCATTTGAGAATTGATCTGCGGCATGAAATCTTGTGCATCGGTTGGAACTAGGGTTTCATCAAAAACCCTAGAACTTAAACTTCAACGGAACAATAATAGATCTGCTCTGATAATCGAATCTCGAACAAATCACGAACATATAATAAATCCTCGAGAATCGAACCCGCTCTGATACCATGTAGAAAACGATAATGTGGAAGCATATCAGAGATAAAGAATAAAGGAACATGGAAGAATACCGAGATTTTACATGGAACCCTACTCCATAAGAACCGGGATGAAACCATGAGAGAACCACCTCAACGGGCTCATGTTTTCATTAACTTTTCTCGACTAATACAACGGGTGCAGCGCTTCTTATATAGCCCCACAGACAGACCGAAGTCTCACTAACAATAGATGTGGTACTAAACATGTGGATGTGAAATTGGACCATGGAGGGATCCAATTACCCATCGATGGGATGATGCATACTCTAACAATCACTAGTGGAGGTGCTCGAGTTCTGTAGAAGCTGCCTCAAGTGGAAGTATTCTGAAGCTGTAAAAGGTGCATGTGCTCCACCAGAATGATGATCATGTGTGTCCTTTGTTGTATCATATGATGGCTCAAACTTGTCTCATAGGCATTGTTGGCATTGGGTTGTATGCCAAACTTTGCCTAGTGCTCAGACAACGGTTCCAGCGCCTACAATGTACGCACGTTGGATACCGAGAAATAGTAGAATCACGTCCACTGCCACATCCAAAGTCACTTCCACACACTGATTCGCGACCACGACCGAGTCCACCCTAGAAGCTATGTTGCCCTCTATTCCCTGACGATGCATAGTGGTTAGTAGTCTATGCAGATGGTATTGTGGAAGGATGCTCAGTAGATCGAGTTCCTGCAGACAACAAAATATGGTCTCAATCGGTGGCAGGATGTCAGCCATCAAAAACTGGTCCTTCACAGGTTTGTATCATGACTGCAGTACAAAGAGGAATTAGTAGACTTGTCGTCCAAATCGCTCTCCCATATGTTGATCACAACATGTTGGCTGGAAAATCGGAAGCTCCTCAAAAAGTCTAGTTAGCATCCTATAGTATTCGACCAGACTCGAATCTCCCCGAGTAGCTGACCAGATCCGTGAGTAAATTAAATAACGGAGAGTCGAGTCTTGGTTGTCTTCTAGGAGTAGGTCTGCTCCAGATTCTCCCACATTGCCTTTGCAGAATCCTTGTAGAGAAGATTTGTCGTAATGTTTAGATCAATGTTATTGGCCATCTAAGTGATAACATGGCAATTATCTGCATACCATGTGTCATAGTCTTTATCCGTCTCCTTGAGCGGATCCATGGTGAGGATATGATTCTTGCGTTGACTACCGAAGAATACCTTAAATGAGTGCGACCAGAGCACATAGTTTTCTGTGGCCTTCAATTTGATAGAGGTGCCATGTACCATCATAGAAGAAGTCGAGTACATGGGCTTGGTCTCAGTGGATGTCATTGTGGTCGTGAAGGTCAAGAAAAAGTGACTTAGAAAAAGATTTGTTGCTTTAATCAAGCATATGGGTGACCTATGTCGTCGTGTCAGTCCTCTTTTGGGCTTTCGTAGTAGTGAATTGTGGCTTGGACACCACAACTCAGACCTCGTGGGGATGTCAGTGCAGCCACATGATACAAGGAGGCCCGTGGTAGCCTAGCAGAACCCGACAACGTTGAAGGAGGGTCGCAACACCCTAAGGAGCACCCGCGATGGCGCTGGCGATGCTGAAGGAGGGGACGCAGCAGCATGGAGAGCCTGGAGGCACCAGATCTAGGCCTAACAGAGGGTTGCGGTGGTTTTGGGGGACCTGGCAAAGACTTGTGGTGGCCAAGCGGAGCCTTGGCGGCTGCGGAGGAGGGTTGCATCAGCTTGTTCTAGGCCTGGCAGAGGTCGGCAATGACATGGAGAGGTCGGGGCGGCACCGCCTGCAACCTCGTAGGGTTGGTTGTGTAGGTTGCAACCTCGGAGACCAATGCAGGGCCCGATGTCCTAGATTGGTATTCTCACCTAGATCCCACTGCCACCACTACCCCCCCCCACCTCTCTACAACCGCCACCAGTCCTACGTGGGCTCTAAGCGTGGTAGAAGGGCCTACGTAAGGGCTGGTGGCGGTTGCAGAGAGGTAAGGGGCTAGGGTTGGTGGTGGGATTAGGTCAAAACACCGATTAGGACCGTTTCTAATACCATGTGGAGAAAAGGATGAGAGAATGTAATGAGTTACTATTCATAAGATTTAGGGGTTCTTATATAGGTTGAAACCCTAGAGCACTCATAAACGAAAAATCACATAAAGAGCCATGAGGAATTACAAGTTACAACTCAATACAATAAAACATAAAGTCATCTTTAACAAAATCGCATAAGGTTGCATCAAACATAAGAAGCCATTTTGCCATTAGTTGCATATTGCAGAGTCCACCACCATCCTCCTCCTCTCATTTGTAGATGGTGACATCTCCTCTTGATGATAGACCACAAGCATCGATGTATGTGTGTACTAATAGATGTGCAGAAGCAGCATCACCATAGCACAACCCTTGTCACCTCAGCTCCCTAAATAGTCCTCGATATTTGATAACCAACTCATGCACACACAATCTTTCCATTAGCATCTCCCATTTAATCGCCACCACTCATTATATGCTCCATATATGGATCATGCATGTAATTTGCATTATGTGCCCACCGATCCCACATCGACAGATCCATCGTTAATTGCAGGTACTCACCCCCTGCTCCATATACGGATCGTGCATGTAATTTGCATTATGTACCCAATCTCATGTCAATAGATCCATATATTCCTCCTTGAGTCCTCGACTAAAACACCACCATCATGTAACCACCATTTTTTGTTGGGTTATGTAACCTTAACAAAGTCGTAGAATCTTGGAGGATTCAAGAAATAGTTGAAGTTATTCCTTTGGATAAATTGTTGGGCACCCTTAAAGTATGTCTTTATAATCAAGTCGTGGAATAAAGATCTAGAATTAATGATTTTAAATAACTAAACAAAAATTACCAACTTCAAAATTTGCTGATAGGACACCCTAAGTAAAGAAGTGCGTGGTTAGATAGTTGAGATAAAAGTTGAAGACTTGCTAAAATTGTAAGCAAACCCTCAATATAATCTAGTAGCCACCGCAAAGCTATCCAAGCCTCAGAATCCAGAAAATATTACCGAATTGAAGACAGATATATTAGGAAAAGATGTAATCCAAAATGGAGATTTGACCGATTTAAATATAAGACAGTTATTCTTGTTTACTTTGAGTCCACTTGTATTTTATCCTAATACTTAAATTGAAATCAGTTGAAGATCTTGAGGATCGAAACAGATCAAGTTAGTTTATTTGAATTAGTAATCTATTAGGAGCAAAGATATGTGGAAAACTGGAGTTTGACTCTCGCATCCCCCTCTCTATCATGTATTATGGAGTAAGTGGAATCTGGCCCTCATCATTGGTCCTCCCTCAATCTGCGAGGACTGCCGCATTTTCTTTCTTTTCCTCCGCTCCCCAAGTTCCAAATTTGCATCCCCATGTAATCACCATCAAAATAAAAATCAACTTGGTCATAAAAGCTTGAGTAGCAATTTGTGCAAAACAAAAAAAAATCACATAATATAATAATAAGAAAGAATAAAAATTCTTCTTTTATTGTGAGCAATGCATGATTTATTTCTGTATATGAATACAAAATGGTGTGGTCTTCAAGCATAACCATGTGCCAAGCTTTCAAGAGAATGGAATCGGAAAAAATAATCCCAGAGATCAAGATGTGTATGTGATTGATATTGAGAAAGAGAAATTAGATCATACCTTCTGCAGTAAGGAGTGGAAGCTGAAAATTCAATCGGGGCTCCTCCCATTACCAAAACTCTAAAGCAAGGGAGTTATCAATGGGAGTATTAGTGTGTTCATTTTTAATGACTGTACAGTTGTAAGAAGAGATGCTTGACCATATAGGCCATGTGAGATCGGAAAAGCCTCCAAGAACAAAGAACTACAATAGCAGCAACGTGGTGAGTCTTAGAGATTTACTCTACAAGCACGTAATGATTGGAGGTGATTTCAAGGTTTTTAACCCCCGAAGACGGACAATGGGAGCTGGACTGGTAGTAATGCTGACTTAGTGTAATTGATGAGATGGATCAAGTAGACTAGCCAATTCAAAGGTGTTGATTCACATTGAGAAGATTGACCGTAGGGTCAAAAATTGATAGTTTCTTTCTTAGCCTCAGTGGAGTTTTGTGAAGCATTTCTGAATTCATCTTTCATCCTATCCTAGACCATCTTCAGACCATATGCCTCAGATGTAATACTCAAATGAGAATATGAGACATGGGATACACTTCGAGTTCGAGTGAAATTGGTTGCATGAACCATCCCATCAACTAGTGGAAACACTCGTAGGGATATGGGCTCGGATACAACAAGAATTAGCAACAAGATTCATGTCGCTTCATTCTGCATGATAAAGATAAAGCAAGCTCGAAAGGAGACCATGGATCGTAAAGACATTGTTAGGGGTGGAGCAACTTGACCTAGCGGAAGATAAAAGTGCTTTGATATGGTCCATGCAAAAAGGAGGATTCAGAGGAGGTGACAGAGGCCATGTCAGTTATGGTAGCCAAAGAGGATGTAAACGCCTAACTTATAACCTAGGGACATCCAAGCGGAATAAAGGGAACTTTTCTTCCTTTGTAGCACGCCGTGTGAGGTTTTGGATTGCTGGACACCTCCTGCAGATACCGGTTTTGGAGATCCTTGGGTGTCCCTATCTATCACATGCGGAATGATTGGGTTAAGGCTTTCGTCGTTTGTTGTCTATTTGGTTGGCCAGAAATGCGCCGGTATTCAAAGGTGAGAGGCATTATACAGGTACATTCAAATTACTTGTATAACCAATGGAAAACATACATGTGACGACTGCCCCTGTATTTTTAAAAGATGTAAAGGATGACATCTCGCTTTGGGACCCACCACAACATATATGTATAGATTTAAAATAAAAAAGAAAAGAAACAATCGGACATTACATCATAGCATCCTTGTCATGCCGAGCATAGCACCCTACACTGAGCCATTACCCCACCAACATTAAAACCCTCCCCTCTGAAAATGACCTTGTTCCTTACGCACAAATCGCCCACACCACTGCAAAAGGGTACAAACTAACCTCATGTCCAAATCCGCAGACCGATCTAACATCTCCCTAGAAAGTGGGTCAGCTGCCCTGTGCAAGCCACGTGATGTCGGCCCAGCTCCAAACTTACGCGGAGAACGGACAAGAGAAGAATAAATGATCAGCATCTTCCGCCGCCAATCTGCATCTATTGCAGTCTTGCAGAGCACGTCCTCCAAGCCCAACAGCTGACCCCGGTGGCCCTTGATAAAGAGCCTTCCACATTTGAAGAGCCAGAGGAAAACCTTTACCTTATTAGGCACATTGCACAGCCAAATCACCCTCGTGTCCACACGAAGCTCCTCCTGTACCTCCACCCCATCCTCCACCAGAAAGTGGTACGTCTTCCGCACTGAAAATCTTCCATCACCCCACACGAAGTGGTCTCTGCCCGAATATGGACTCCCATTCTATAGTAGCTCAATCTGCATCATAAGGAACTCTTCCACCCTCTGATCCGACAATGCAAACGCAAAGTTCGGAGACCATGCCTCGCGGTCCCATACCTGTTGCACCCGCACATCTCTGTCCTCCGCCATCCTCATAAGTCGTGGGAAACGAACTCCTGAAGGCCCCTCCCATGTCCAGACATCTCTCCAAAATGAAAAGATGTGCCATCTCCCAACACCGGCCTCATCTTCACAACGATCTCCGAGATAACAGCTGTGATCCCTTTCCATAGAGATGATGGGAGATGCCTCGGTTTATTTTTAACGGAGAGTTTACGGGAAATCACTAAGATGTGGTGATTCTCCCTTTTCATTCTCAAAAAAAGGAACACTAGGTTATTGGTGCAGGATTCGAAGGTTGGGGGACAACATGAGATTGAACCAGCTCAGGCAAGTCATTTCATTGAATTCATAACAATGTTACTGAGTAGTATATAGTTGTAACGTGATGTCATCATGTGGGATATAATTGTAGTGTGACAAGTCCAATAAAAGGATGCACAAGGAGCAGCAGGACAGGGTGGTAAGACCAATTAAAATGGAAGAGGTGAGCGCACCGATGACACCTTTGAAGAAGAAAGGCTTCCTAAGATTGTATGGGTTCTCGATATTCTAGGGAGAGACGTGATGCAGGTGGTTGTGGAGTTCCTCGAGGGAAAGTCAGGGTCAAGAGGCTCAACAGGTTTTCCCTTTCTTGTTGCCGACAAAGGATTCATCAAAACAGGTTGAGGATTACCATGTGATCACTTTGTTCAATGACATTTTACTTGTCATTGTCAAGTTCCTCACTTTGAGATCCAGGAACTTTTTTAAGGAAAAAGGCATGAGATGTCGAAAACACACCGACATAAAAAATCTATATATTCACAAAATCAAAGTAATTACAAGGACCAAAAGTCCGAAGGGTTTAGTTGTTCTAAATCATTGTCCATATAGAATTGTCCCCTCCCCACCCCCTCCCACCCGGAATACCACTCCATTCCCTATTAGATATAGCGACCAGATGATAACAACAACACATATCTCAATGGTATCGGTGTCTCCACCCATCCCATCAATGGACCCCTAAAAGGCATCCTAATCAGAAATGTCGCTTGTGTTGGCATTTTGCCAGCCTAGAAAAATGACATATCACCAACATGTTGCTGATATTTCACCCAAGTTGTTCAAAATGGGCTTTGATGTTTCTGGAAAGTAAAGTTTCCAATGTGTTTTGATAAATAAATAAGATAGAAATGAACATTTATTTGCTAAAATAGATGTTGAGATACACATTGCACAAATTGATATGCAATGCTCAATAAGGCATGCAGAACGCTCTCATGAATTCAAATAAGACAAAATTACAAATAATAAAATAAAAAACCTATATTGAATAAGTTGGAGTATATGCGTCACTCATGTGTAGATGGGTAATTGGATCCCTCCAGGGTCCAATTACCATATCCAGTGGTTTAGTCCCACATCTACTATCTGTGGGACTTAGAGGATCAATGGGGGCTATATAAGAAGCCCCAGACCCATTGTATCAGTTGAGAAAGAAAAGTTCAATAGAACCATCAGCCCTTTGAGGCGTTCTCCCATGGTTTCATCTCGCTCCTCACAGAGTAGGGTTCCATACAAAAAGCACATAGTTCTTTCATGTTCTTATTGTTTATTCTGTATCTCTGATATTACGCTTCCGCATTCTTCGTTTTCTAACCCGATATCAGAGCGGGTTTGATTCTCGAGGATTTTACGTTCTTTATTAATGTTCAGGATTCGGTTCTGGGGTTTTATTGAAACCCTAATTTAGTCAAGATTCGATTCTTAGTTCATTCTTGAAGATTATTAAATCTGCATTCGTGATCAAGTTCTGGAGATCATGTGTCAATTGTTGATTATATTCTTCATGGTGCTTATATAAAGATTTATGCTTTTGAAGATAATCTAGGGTTTTCATATGAAACCCTAATTCTGTTTTGAAGATCATGTATTCACCAATTTGTTGGAAAATTTTTTGGGTTCCTCTTAGAACCCTAATTCAGCACGGGTAGTCCATTCAAGATGCACCTCAATACTGCCATAATGCTTTTAAGCTCCAGACAGTGACCAGATCGGTGCAAAAGGCATACAAGGCGGTTCCATGTGAAGCAACGATCCACTCCAGGCAATGCAACTCGCCGTAGTGTCATAGCTTCATCATCACCTCCATCATCATCATCAAAAAAGGGGGCGTGAAGCGGTGTCGCAGATTACGGCTCCAGTACTCCATGCGGCACTGCCCCATCTCCCCTTAGCGAGTTCATTGCAGGACATCTCCTTCTGCTCATGCAACAACCTCCATGCGGTGATTCTGTACCCTCCAGGCGGAGGCGGCGAAGCCAAACGGCACCGTCTCCAGGCAGCGAGTGTGTGCAGCAGTACCGCCAACATCAAGACGTATCTAGCGGCAACACCCAGGTTGCAACTCTCATGGCGATGGCGGTGTTGAACTCCTCCAAGCAAGGCGGCGTAGCACCTTCTCTCCTCCAGATGGCACAATCCTTTGAGGCGGATTAGATGAGTTCTCCCAAGAGAGAACCCTAAGTCTTGATACAGGAAGAAGCCCCCTATTCGGGCTTTAATAGCTATAGGGTTGCTACTATTATGGGCCAAGTTGGGTTGTATGTATTAAAAAAAGGAGGTGGAGTTAGCCAATTGGGTTGAGTTGTATTTGGGCTCATTATTTGGGCCGAGAAGATCGTATATTTGGGTGCTGCAATGTTTTAAAAAAGGGCACATGTTCAAAAAAACCGTACACAAAGAGAAAAAATTGAGAAGAAAGCCATAAAAAATGGAACAGCTCATTACAAAAAAAAAGAAGGAACAGCTATATAAAAAAAGGAGAGAGAAGAAATAGCTGAGAAAAAAAGTATCGTGCAAAAAGGATCTGTGCGGAAAAAATGATATAAAAAAATATGAGAAGAAAAGCCGAGGAAAAAAATTTTGAGATCGACTTATTGTTTTTTCCCAAGTGCTTGTCTTCTCTCAACTTTGTCGATGTTGTTGTTTTCCGACATGTATGGGAGAAAGGGGGAGTGTTGTGTAGAGTTCTATAAGTCATATCGGATTTCAAATTCCATGCCAGATAAATTTTAGACTTCGAAAAAAATTCCAGGCCAGATTTCATACTCTACATGTCAGATTCAGACTCGACATTCATATTGGTTCCAAGTCTTTCAACGTGCATATGTATGCAATCGTCAATTTTGTGTGGTCCCCATCTTTGTACTTGGTCTCAGAAGTTTCATGTGAACCTTTGGGACTCCGGAGTAGAGATCCCATTCTCTAACAATGTGGGCTAGGGATTTCATGTGGTTTCATAGGGACTCCAGAGTAGAGATCTCATTCTCTGAGCCAGTATAGGAGAGACCTACTTCTCCGACGAGGAGACTTTCAAACTCCATTCTCCAGCGACCGTGGACTTTGATGAGGATGCTTCCACGGCTTTTTCAGTTCGGCCTTTCAGAGATTGAGCAATTGTCCACATGATTCAGTCTTCTACATGTGGCAGGCCAAAGTACTCCAACGAGAAGACTCATTTCAGTATTGGTGACTCTGACAAGCACAGTACAGAACACATATTCTTCGACGAGGAGACCCAGTTCGACTCACATTCCAGATTGTTTGTTCCTCCTCACCTGCACGGCATGAGAAGCAACGTCCTCGACAGCAAGCGACAGTTGTGTCTGCATTGAGTTGATATTGTTTGCAGTGTCTTATATTGTGAGTTTGAGAATTCTTTCTACTTGTCCAAGCTAAGCATTGCATGATACAGCTTGAGGGGGAGTGTTGGCGTATATGTGTCACTCATGTGTAGATGGGTAATTAGATCCATACAGGGTCCAATTGCCACATCCATTGGTTTAATCTCACATCTACTATGTATGGGACTTGAAGGGCCAGTGAGGGATATATAAGAAGCCCCAGACCCATTGTATCAGTTGAGAGACAAAAAGTTCCATAGAACCATCAGCCCTTTGAGGCGTTCTCCCATGGTTTCATCCCACTCCTCATGGAGTAGGGTTCCACATAAAAATCTCGATGTTCTTTCATGTTCTTATTATTTATTCTGTATCTCTGATATTACGCTTCTGCATTCTTTGTTTTCTAACAAAACACATGCACACTGAATACTATATTAACTACATATGTCATGCACATGTTTTGAGGATCTTGAGACACATTAAATAGGAACCCATATGTTCAATCATTATACGACTTATTGCACAACCTTGAATGTTGGCGAGCGAAGCCCGCCATCAAGACAGAGCTTATCGTTGTTTACATGTATAATATATATTATGACTAACATATACCTTCAATAGGACGACAACTCGAGCGATAAGTGAAATGGATCCAAATTGATCGCATTTCTCTTCAAAATTGAAGAGAAGTGATGATATATCGCAATGCCAACATATCAGCGATATATCGATTCCCGACAAAATGGCATCATCCATTTTAACGTTGTTGGCTAGTATAGCCATAATGTGGTTTTGTTTCTTTTAGTTTATTTACTTGTTCTCTGTTTTTATTTGTAACCCTTCACGGACTATTATGTAATTTCCACCTATAGGGCTTTAGGGTTTCACATTATATAAGAAACCCACACTTAGAGATAAATATTTCTACTACATTCTCTAACTCCACTTGGTATCAAAGCGACGATCCTAGACACCGCCAAATATGTTTGAATCGATCCGACACAATTCTTTGGTCAAAGACTATTGTGGACTAAAAGGCCATGTATGCCTTCCTCACCGAGAAACGCCCTTCAGCCCATGCCCAATGGTCCATATTGTCAGAAAGGTTACCGATCATAAGAAGATTCTAAAAAAGTAGCAAAAACTATACAAATTGGTATCCATCAAATCACAACAAAAATGAGGAAGCCACCCATCAACCTACTTACACTCCCTCAAAGTTACAGCTTGCATCTAACGCAAACGCAAAAAGCCTCAGATCTAACATCAGATCTAACATTAAGCACGCCCTGACCAGTCCAGCATTAGTCCAAAAGTGAAACCCCCCAACATTCCCCAAAACTAGCTTCATAAGTGGGGACACATGTGGAGGACTCGAATAGATGCCCCAATTGAAATTAGAGGGTGTGTTTGCAACATTTACTTGAGCCAATGGATCCATGGAGGTTCCATAGAAAGAGCATAGAAATATGCACAAGAGGTCAGAGCCACCAACACCCTATATGTGAGTGACCCTTTTAGCCATGAGATTGTCGTTCGTTTCTTCTAAACTTGAAATACTTAGGACATCATCCTATAGCCCATGCAACAAGATCTTCCAGATCACCAAAAGCATCACATGCGCCTCTCTGTAATAGGCTTAAAAAATCGTTGCATCATCGCCTCCAACCTGATTCAAAAAGATCATCGCTTCCAACCTTCCCTTGACAAGCAAGCAACATCCCAACTAGCCAACTTCTTCTCCATCTTCTCAAGCACAGATGATCAGTTTAACTACTTCAATCTACATCACACCAAAAGGCAAGCCAAGGTAGGGTAACAGGACTACCCCTCCATGGAGTCAGCAGGGCAACCCATGTCTCAACCTCCTCGTCAGACATCCCAAAAGGGGCAAACAATGATTTTGAAAGGTTGATCAGTTGTCTAGAGATCCTCCTAAACAATTCAACCACAATGACGACCAACTCCGCAGATTCTACATCTCCCTTCATGAAGAAAATAGTGTTATCAGCATATTAAAGGATCGGCACAGCAATCTCACCCACAGTAAAACCAACCATAAAGCCGCTCTCATGCATTTTGGCGACTAATCTAATCAAGGCATTGGCTACAATAACAAAAAGCAACGGTGCCAATGGGCAATCCTGCATACCGGTAACCCCTCTCTATGACGAAAATAAACCTCCATCATGCTTGACATTTACCAACACAACATATGATGAGGTTGTAAACCATCTTTTCATCCAATCAATCAATTCGCCTTGAAAGCCCCTACGGTGATAGACACATTGATGAACCTCCAATCAACACAGTTGTAAGCAAAGAAGGCCATTGATCTTCCCTCATCTCCATTTTGCAATAATCCATGAGGACATCATTGCCATGTCCACAATGTGTTGACTCGGGATGAATGGCATCTATTCATGATAAATAATGGAGCTAAAAACCTCCAGCAACCCGTTCGCTAACATCGTCATCATGATTAGAGAAATGGTGTTAGACATCAATAGGGGGCAAGTTATCCACCCTACGAACAATGTCCCTCTTAGGTAGAAGGAATAAGAGCGAGCGGTTGAGACGCTAAAAATCACGACTTGCATGTCATAGTTACTCAACAACCTCCAGTGTCTCCTAGCCCACCATGTCCCAGAAAATCATCCAGTCCCGACAGCCATTTGCATCCAGCTCAGATGCCACCCATTGTAGTTCCACAAGAAGGAAAAGGTAAGTCATCGCATCTCCTTAGAGTTCAGTCAAGCGTAGGATGGATCTGCCCTCACGCATGGCCCTGCTACCAAGTACCTTAGACTAAGCTTACAGTAATGATTCGCAACGCCTCCCAAGGGATGATCCCCTTCCACCTCAATAGAATGTGCCAAATTACTAAGCATGACTTAGTTTCTTTTAATCTATGAGAAATCATTGGTGAAAAAATTATGGTGGCAACGGAAGTAGTGTTTACTTGGAAAAAAGAGGAGGGGTGAGGGCTTCATGTGGAAGGAGGACTTTACGAAGTTGTATCGCACTCCGAATTGAAACCTTATCAAGAACACGTCGAGAAGAGGGACTTTTCTACGATGTGACTTGCATGAATAAGATGTGCGTCACGGTAATTATCTTCTCGATGATTATGAATTGTCAAAGGGGGGATGGATGCGGTCCAAAAGGGGTGTGAGATGAGGTTGCTCGTTGGCATCAATTTTTCTCATGAATGTGTCGTATGTGTTAGCGTAGACTATGTTACCAGCATGCAGCAGGGGCCTATTCTTGGGGGGGGGGGGTTGGCGGATTAGTGGCTAGTTTGATTCTCTACAGATTTTGTCCCTCCGACTTGCAAAAAAAAGACATTGCATGCTTCATCCAAAGGCCAAGGCAGCGAATATGGCATAATAAGGTGATGGTGGACATCTTCTAGGAGGTATCATGCATGGGGGTTACAGAATTAATGTCTACTTTCTTCTACTTTAGCGAAGGATCTTAAGGATTTGGCATGTCTGAGGGTGATGAATACTAAGCGAGTGCAACTACCAATGACTTATTTGAGTCTTCTGCTAGTGCACATATCATCTAGGACAGTGGATTAAGACACAATGGTGGAGAATATGGAGTAGAGAGGTTGTTCGAGGTCAAAGTTGAAACTTAAGAGATGTCAACTGATCTTGTTAGGTCATGCTATCAAAGTTATCTTTGTTTCGTATGCCATTTTTCAAAAAGCCAGCAAAAGTCGAGACACAAAATGATGGGATCTATAGAAAGTTCCTTTGGAAGGGAGCTAGGAAAGGGGGTTGTGTGTGACACATGCTTGGACAAGTGGGAGAAGGTTTTTAGGTCAAGAAGGAAGGTCCTCGACATTAGGAATTTGTAGAAGTTCAATGATGCATTGTTGGCCAAGTAGTTTGTGAAGATGAAGGGGGGGACAAGATGTGCGATGAGATCCTGAAGGTCGACTACATGGAGGTCTCTTATCTTAGTAAACATACATGGATGCCAAGGAGGTCAATGTCATATTAGATCGAGCGAATTGATTTACTTGATAGGTATGGTGAATCGATCATACTCCAGAGGGGAGGTAAATGGAGTATGACAGATTTCAAATTTTTGCGGAATAATTCCAAGCAGCACACAATGGTACCCACTTAATGGTCTAGTGGTAGAACAGTGTGTCTACCACACAAAAGACCAGGGTTCAAATCCCACTCTTGCAGGGGTTGCGTTAGGTAGTCGACGGCCAGCGTAAAAAATAGTCGAATCTTTCAACATGGATTTGAGCAAGAATCCATGTAGCCGACCCTACTTATAGTGGAAGAAGGCTTAGTACATTTTTTAATTCCAAGCAGCAATATCCAAACAATTTCACAAGCCACCAAATCACAGCACACAAAATTTTTACTTAGAAACCCATATGGGTAAAAATCACGACCCAAGTTTTCTCGACTTTGGATTTTTGGTAAATGAGTTAAATTTCCATTATAATCCAAGATATTTAAGCAGATATCCCAATCGGTTACAAGATGGAAAGCTTACAATTTTGATCAAACATCAAAGTCACCACTACAACAGGACTTAGCTACAGCATCATTGGAGAGACTTGAACTTCACCTCAAGCTACCTGCATAGAAAACTCCAGGAGTAATCTGTAGAAAGGGGTCAGTAGAACAAGATAAGCAATTATATGAACTTTGAGAATTTAACAATAAATCGATACCAATATTAGATAATACAGTAGAGATTAGAGATTATTTCAGACATCAGACAGAATAATCACAATCAGATTCAAGCAAATATCTTCAATAATTAAATTTATGTATAGAAAAATATCATCAAATTTTCATAGCTCTGAATAATCTGGCTCTACACAAAGAACTTAGAGAGTTGGCTATAGAACAAGACTAGCTTTCTAGCGAATTGCTGAAACACTTCTCTCTGAAGAATGAAGAACACTCGAGAAAAAGAGAGAGAGCTACTCAGAGAGCTTTAGAATACTCATTGTGAGTTGTGTATAAAAATGAAGTAGTTGTGGTATTCTTTTATAGTGTTTCAAGAGTGTAACCATCAAGGGTAAAAATAGTAAGTTTTGGATTCAAAATGCAAATAATTGACCGGTCAGATGAAAAGAGATGATCAATCAGACATGGATTGATCGATCACATTAAGGATTTAATCGATCAACTCAAGAATTCAAATATTAGAAGATTGATGGATCAAAAATCAACACTTACGATCAATAAAATATAACGCTCAAACAAAGGAGACATTTAAAAATGATTGATTAACACAAAGTATCTTACCGATCAAACAAGGTTTACCAATCAGAGTTGGAATTTGGTCGAACAGAAAGAGCAATCTTCCAGAGCTAGTAAATGATCGATCAAATCAGTATCTTTAATCCAACAGGTCTGGTCAATTAATAAAGATATTATGGAAGGCATGATCAATCAACCTGAGTCTTGAGGTTGACTTGTTCTTTGATTTGATTCTTGTAATTGACTTGAGAGAAAATAAGGTAACTCTAATGTGATAGTACAAAAATAAATTTTTTTGGCATACTTTAGAGTACATTAATATTAAAACAATGATCACAAAAACTTAAGCTTCAACAACATAAAATAACAAGTTAAAACTTTTGAGGAACTTCACTTGAGATCTTGAGCTCAAGATTTCTTCAGATAACTATACAAATGCAAGTAGATCCAATATTTGAGTGTGTATCATCTTTAAAACAACTTTAAGAAGAGAAGCATGATTCTAACAATCTACCCCTTTTAAAGATGACAAAACAATATAAAGAAAAGACTTGAAACTTTTGCAGAATAAAATACTCACAAAAGAAGATCAACTTTTACAAAACTCCCTCGGAAACAACAAACCCATAAAACACATAAAACATATAAATTCTTTCTTTTCTTATCACCCCATTCTTGTTATAATTAAAAAGAACTTGAGAAACTTCAAATTCATTGATAGAAAGTAGTCATTACATATTATAAAAGCATAGAACATACTAAAGCAAACAAGAAAAACATTCCTAGATTACATTATCTCTCATACATGATGAAAAATAAAGAAAGATAACTAGGCATCGAAGTCAAAATCTGAGTCAAATGCCCTAAAGGAAGAACGGCGAGAGCACTTTTGAGATGTTGCGAGCGTATGCTAAACATCTGGATTATACTCAAAGATCGGATCCGCATCAGCTTCTTCTTCTTCAGTTTATGCTTATTCTGCATCAATTGGGTCTAGAATGTGGATCCTCTTACCACGAGAGGATTGAGCAGGAGGAGTCGGACTCCTTATGCGAATAAGAGGAAGAAGAGGGACTCGAGCAAATCTACGAAAGGAGGAAGATGACTTCTTTGACATTTTAAGCTTGTTGATCCTATCAGAAAGACGATATATAAGCCACCTTGTTCATTTTGAAAAGATACGAAGTCATTCGCATAACGAGCCATGTTGATGTTGTGGGTCATCATCAACTCAACATGCTCACGTGATCTACTCGAAAATCAAGGAAATGACATCTACGATGTTTTGGGCTCCAAAGGTGTGGCTAGGAGGAGGTTGCTACTTTTGGTCAGTGTTCACGAAAGTAGTCCGTGCTCTCATCAGTGAACCGCATTCTTGAAGTGCACCTCTATGCGCATATGTGGGTTGCATATGCAGGTTGTGCAACCGCATATTCAGCCCATGTGATTGCTTTGGAGTTTTCTCAGTAATTGAATGTGGATCTTCAAGATACGAATCTGATCGGATTTTCTCTTGCTACTGATTTCTTGGTACTTTTTTTCTTACCATCCCTTTGTTGGCAGATAATTTGCATGGTCTTTGAAAATAAGTTCACTTAAATAAATGTGGAGCAATCTAGTTTTAAGGCCTTAAACTTCTTTTACTATTCTTTATTTTGGATCCACCTATGTTAAAGATACCAAAAACTTACACAGACCTTGAACTATTTTTTGATTGATAGAGCTATTTTGAGCTATATATGAAAGTCATTTTTCTTAGATCTTTTATTGGACCATACTTATTCATAAATTCAGTCCAGTTGTAGTCACTTTTGCAGATATTTATTTATTTTTAAATAAAAATTAGAAAATCATGTAGAACCGCATATGCCCCCATATACCACTTAATCGATATTTGGTAACATGTCCGAACGCATGCGCATACCTCATTCCTGAACCTTACTTTTGATAAGTCTAAGAGTAGTCTAAGTGAGATGATACAGGCCGAACATGATGCAGGACATAGCAATGAAAGTTTGTTGACATGGTTGGTAAGAAGGGACTTGGTTGAGATGAAGGTAGACAAGGTGGATGGTTGTCATCTGCAGCTCGATTGAATCTCATTGCTTCTTATCCAAAAGACTTAACTCTTTTGATTTTTCTAGGATCCTCTATGTCAAGAATAGAGAAGAAGGTCATGATATGAGAAATAAGGACACCTAGGAATAGGTGGTTCATAGGTAGAATGGCTAGAATGGAGAGAATGTAATGACTCCGATTAAAAGGTAACTCATTCATGTAAACATAAATGAGAGCAGTGTATCATTGGAGACATAGGAAAGGTTGGCATGTTTATTCTCGAAATTCCAAGAAAAGATACGGTTGAGACAGAAAGGTAGAGGACGAAAGCACTAAAGCCGAAGTAGGACGGACCTCATCGAAGGCTTGATATGAGAGGACTCAGAGGAGACACTCACGATACGCATCTCATTAAATCAGCATGTGTCCTATCAAGTAATCAGAAATACTGAGACCTGGGAGAAAGAGCAACTAAGTATGGTGTTGATGACATGATCATCTACACAAATAGATCTTCTGTTCACGTGGTTTTGAAGACGATAGTTACGAGAATTGTCTATAACAGTCATATTCACGTCGAACTCGCCTACATCTTGAGGTGAAATGGCGATAAGGGAAGATTCGAACCCTAGGTAGAAGGTGAGGTCGAAAAAGATGTGATGTCCATTGCGAGAGAAAATGTCCCTCTTCACTGATTAATAGTCGATGAAGATGATCCAAAGTATCAAGCGACATGTCGCAAGGGACATCAAGGTGAAGACATAAAGACGATGATCACGATTAGTGGCGAACAGAGCATTGGGCTGGGAAGAAGAAGAGCTGGTCGTGAATCGTGTCTTTTTGGGGTCCATTGTTACATTATTGTTTGAAGATCTTCATAATGGGTGGAACTTGGTGTTCTGCAAGGTTTCGATTCTATTTTGATGTAGGTTACATGGCAAGGATGATGAACTCAAAAAAATGCAAAGTTCCATCACAAATCACAAAATCCAAGCGGATATATAACTTAGATGCAGCTTTTACGGACAATGGCTGAATAAATGCAATTATTCAACTGGTGATGGATATAAGACTACAAGATGAGATACCCAACCTCTACATCAGTATCACAATTCTTAAGCAGTTATGTCAGGCCAGACAGGAGACTGACTGTAACTTTTTTTAGGGGAAGACTAAATGCAACATGTTAACTACTTGCTTGAAAAGGAAATCTCTGATGGGACAATAGATGTTTCCACATAAATTGTGAACACAATTACGAAAATAAAAATGACCAATTGACTCAAGAGATTAACCAGTAGTAAGAAGACGGCGAATACGGCCTCCGGATGTTGGGAGACCGATGTTGATCGCGGACAATCAGAGGACTACGGACTCATCAGGAATGCCGGACCAGCGGATGTTGGGGTTTTGCGACGTAGGGCTCACCGAGAAGATAAAGGGGGCAAGAAGTTGAAAGAAAGGAGGGGAAGGCCGGCAGAGGTGACGGGGCACAGCTCCAAAGGGAGAGAGGGCGAGAGAAATTGGGGAGAGGGGCGACGAGTGCAACGAAGAATATTATAATTTTTGTCTTCAAACAATATATAGTGCCTTATTTGTTTGAAAGGGTAAAAAAACAATTGCATGTATGTCAAATTAAAAAAGAAAAATATTCAATTCTATGTATCAATAGTTTCTGGTAGTTAAGTGAAAAGAGAAAGTTCTTTTTTACCGTGCAATCATTGTTTCAGCATTGGCATGAATGTCGTATTCACACAGCAAGCAGCAATCTTTTAAGTTTTTACTAATCTTTCTCCAAAAACTAAAAAATCTTTTGATTTTTTTTACCGTGCAGTCATTGCATTCATTGTTTCAGCATTGTCATGTATGGAAATAGAGAAGAACTCGCGAAAAATAACTTAGATTTCTAGTATTACAATAATTTAAAAACCCTCTATTAATGGATCTTGTAAGTTGGACATCAATTCACAAATCATAAAACAAAACATATAAAGGCAAAACACCTTATAATAAATTTCTTGTTTCATGGTAATAATTTTTAAGATGAGTGATAAGGTCAAAATTTGTATACTTACGATTGAATTTAGCAAGTAATTAGAAGCGTGTTGGATAGTGATACCGAAGAATTCGCCTTATATGAAATTCTTACTTAAATAATGCATAAGTTTAACATGTGTATTCATTGTTTATTGGAAATAAATTAAATGAGTGGGTGATAAGGAAGAATAATCCGTTTTGAGCTTTGTCGGTGTAGCACATGTCATCTTATGAGAGTCAAAACTGTAAAATAGAATGCGAAGATACGTGGTATGTGATCAAGGGAACAAACTTAAAAATAGAATGCATGCTCATCACCTAGAGAATAAAATAATCTTACTTGTTTAAGTGTATTTTTATTTTTTTTTCTTTGGGGTGTAAAAGAATAAGACAAATGAGATCTAATCTAAAAACTTAGGGATGTTCGTTTGACAGCCAATGTTTTGGTCATGGAGTCAAAATCAAGAATAAGAATTCCCTCACTATTCCTCCATTATAGGCATCTTCTGCCCAAAAAAACAAACAACTACCACTTATCTAACAATCTTATCTAATATAACCCCCTTATCCCTCCATGTCCTCTATTTCCTACCGAACAAAGAATAACAAATAACTACCTCTTATCCTTCTTTGTCATCTCCCACAATTCAAACAGAAATAGTGTCTTATCCTTCCTTATCCATTTTCGTTACTCATGTATCGAACGGGCCGTCGGAAGTTCTAATTTGAAAGTTACTTTAAATGATCAACCCATATCCTATATAGGATCGAGTCTTCCCATACATAGAATTTAAAATTTGAAATGAGTTTATCTCATTGTTGATTGTTCGAATCTTTTGGCATCTTTTTCGCAATGAAATAATTGACAATGTTTGTGTGCCATGTAAGGTGGGACATAAACAATAGCCTTTCATCCAGAATGATTTTCTCTAACGATAGAGATTGTGATCATACCTTAGATGTGGATAGTGACGACTGATAAGCTATGACATTATGTTTTCATATTTTGACCGAGATATCTATATCAAACTCATATAGAGGAGTATCCATCAAATAATTTGAGGTTTAGCGTTTTTTTTCAGCAAAAGATGTCATAGTGTCGTGTAGTTTGAGTACACAATAGCATGTCAATCCAAAGATAATTGCTAGTAATTCCTTTTCAATGGTGGTGTAAAACCTTTAAGCATTATCTAGGATCTTACTAGCTTTAATGGATCACAACAAGCTACATGGAAATATTCTATCCTACCCCTCCCCCCTCCCCAATAATATAGCGCACTGCACATAATCTCAAAATCCTTAGTCCAATCAATGAGTTGAAGGATTGTGGCTCGAGTCACTACGTCCTTTAATGTGTGCAAGCCTTCATGTTATCATCGTCAAAGTCAAAGGCTTAGTCTTTGGATAACAGTTCGATGAGGGGCCTAGAGACTTCAAAAAATGTCTATTAAAACATCTTTCAAAATTGACATGTCCTGAGAATGAATAATCTGTTTTATGTTTGTAGGTGGTGGCATTTTGGAGATTGAAGTCTATCTCAACCTCGTCCACCTCCATCCCTCTTTTAGACACGGTCTAATAACAATCCCATCGTTGACCATAAAATAACTATTCTCCCATGAAATCGTGAGGTTTGCCTCCACATACTGCCTAAGAACGTGACCAAGATATGCCAAGAATCAAATGAATCCTCAAAGATTGAAAAGTCATCCATAAAAAATCTATAGATATCCATGAAGGCATCTACCATCTCAAAAAATAGCTATCGCACACCTTTAAAAGTTTGCATGTGCATTGCACAGGCCAAAAGGTATCCTCTTAAATGCATAGGTGTCATATGAGCATGTAAAAGTAGTATTTTCCTTATCGAGGGGATCGATGACCACTTGGTTTTAGCATGAGTATCCATCCAAAAAAACATAAGCAGTCATTACCAGCTAATTTCTTTGTAATTTGATCAATAAAATGGAGTTGAAAATAGTCTTTCTTTGTCACAACATTCAATTCCTATGGCCAATACGTTTCCTACAAGAGAAAGCAATCACAGTCGGCACTAACTAGCCCCTATCATTAGTGACTACAGTTAGCCTACTTTCTTAGGTGTTACATGAATCGGGCTTACCCATGTGCTTTTTGAGATGTCATAAATCATGCCATTGTCCAACAATTTGAATTTTTTTCTTTTTCCACTGCTTTCCGCATGTTTGGATTCAACCTTCTATGCATCTTGCAGGAGGTTCAACTCTCATCTTCAAGATATATATCTTGTGTGCAATAACCAAGGATGAGACATTGAAGGTCGACAAATGTCCAATCAATGGTCGTCTTATTCTACGTTAAAACCTCCAACAATTGATTCTGTTAGTCATCAGTTGAACAAGAATTAATGATCATTTGCAAGGTTTGGGTTTTCAAAAATGCATAATTTAGGTTCTCACAAAAATGTTTCAACTCCAATTAAACAGGTGTGATGTTGGATGAGTCACGTGAGGTCTCAAAGTCTAGTGTATCCTTCTCATGCTTGCATATGGTGGAAAACAACTACTAAGCTCATTTCTCAATTCTTCCAATATCGGATCTTGATCATCGTCTGTTTGTCCTTTAGTGGTTCTAGTGGCATGTAGGCGTATATAACTTTTTCCTCAATTAAATCTAAATGATGACATTTTTATGAAGCCATAGTATTTTCTTCCTAATTAGTATTTTGCAATTGTATTATCACATCAATTAACATTCAACCATTCCTTTCTCACAATCTACATGGGATTTTGCAGTCTCTATGAATGGTCTCCATATTGTCGGTTTTTATCGACGGTTCATACAGAAATTCAGTAGGATTGACCGGTCATTAATTGATTTACTCACGAAATATACTGAGTTCCTTGTAGATGATAAGTGTCTTTTCTCTTTTGAGACTCTCAAGAATCTGGTCATTTAGGATCCTGTCCTTCAGTCATCCGATTGGTCTCTCCCATTCGAGATCATAACGAATGCTTATGATTTTGTCATAGGGGTTGTGCTTGGACAGAGGAGGGATAGCGTACCATTTGCCATCCACTCTGCTAACCGAACATTGGATGTCGCTCAACAGAATTACACTATGAATGAGAAAGAGATGCTAGCCCTAGTTTTGCTCTGAATAAGTTTTGATCTTATGTTCTTGGATATAGAGTTACTATTGATACCGATCACATCGTCATCTGATACCTCATGGCCAAGAAGAAGCCAGATTGACAAGATGGATCCTTCTACTCCAGGAGTTTGATATAGAGATTAAGTATACACCTGGAGTCAAGAATGTGGTGGCAGATCACCTCTCTCTATTAGAGCATCTTGAGGATTCTGATCAGACCACACCTATCAATGAGACATTTTTACGAGGCGATTCTTGCTATCACCTCGCTCCTATTGTATGCTAACATTGTGAACTATCTTGTTGCCAAGAAAGTTCCACAGGGTTGGTCTAGACAGCGACTCGAGACCTTCCTCGCGAAGGCCAAGTCCTACCATTGAGAGGATCCCACCATAAACCACGAAGGAGGGGATGTCCGGCGTTAGTGTAATCCTCAAGAGGAGCACCATAGAATCCTCACCTATTGCCACAAACTTGAGGCAAGAGGACATCACTCTAGGAGATGGACAATGCAAAAGGTTCTCCAATCTGACCTTTGGTGGCATACCCTCTTCAAGGATTCAGATGAATTCGTGAAGAGATGTACTGACTGTCATAGGATGGGCACTTGTGGACAGAGAGATATGATGCCGATGCAACCCATTCACTTCTGTGAGGTTTTTGACGCATGAGGTATCTATTTCATGGGTCCATTCCCTAATAATCAGGGATTTGAGTTAGTTTTGTTAGTTGATATATGGGTTGTTGGGTTGAGACCATCCCCGCCCGAGCCGCAGATGCAAAGATTGTTTGCAAATTTTTTAGGAAGAACATCATTTCACAGTTCAGGGTACCTAGAGTCTTAATTTTTTACGGGAGGTTCATTTTACCAATGACAAGGTAAGGACCCTTGCTAACGAGTTCAACATTGGCCGTAGAGTTGCCACACCTTATCATCCACAAACAAATGGTCTTGATGAAGTTTCAAATAGGGAAATTAAGACTATTTTGCAGAAGGTCATCCGCCAAGACCGAAAGGATTGGTCGCAGATTTTGAACTCGGTGTTGTGGGCCTATAGGACTTCCTTCAAGACACCTTTGGACACTTCTCCTTTTCGACTTGTTTATGGAAAGCCATGCCACTTACCCGTAGAAATGAAGCATAAGTCACTGCGGGCAATCACCGGGTTACTATTGGATCCAAAGAATATAGGAGATCAGAGGAGAGCAGAATTGGTAGCCCTGTAAGAGTTGAGAGACACATCCTTCTCAAGCAGCCTACAAGATAAGGATAAAGTGAATATATGGCAAGATTCTCATATCAGCCATAAACAGTTTGAACCCAACCAGAGAGTATGGCTATTTGATGCTAGTTTAAGATTATTTCTAGGGAAATTATAGAGTAAATTGAAGAGACCATACTTGGTTAGAAAGGTGCATGACGACAGTAACATTGACATGTCCGAGTTGTCTTCTGAGTCCACCTTTCGAGTCAATGGTCAACGCCTGAAACCTTATCTTGATTATGATTTTCTCATCGTTGATGTTGACCCAATCCACTTTGTATGAGATGTGTCCATCGACTCACATCATCTGCATCTCATGCCTGATTTTCACTTCTATCCTGCATCTATATAGATCCATATTGTCTATATCATTCATTCATTTGGCTTAATACCCCATATCCATCTTGTGATTTGGCTATACTTAGGATGTACTTGATCCTAAGTATAGGGGGTTATTAGACATGTAATTGTCTATTTTTCCATTACCTCTATTTTATCACCAAAACTAATGGATATTTTACCCTAAGTATAGGGGAGGTAATGTGTGTACATTCTACTCATCGGTTTTTCCTTTTGTGTACAATCTTCTATACTTTGGATTGCTTGATCCTAAGTGTAGGGGGGATCACCGACTTCTATTCTTTTGAGTCATTGTAGCTATAACTTGTACTTTGTGTGTTAATAACATTGCTATTATTTATAAAAAAGGAATAAAAATGCTTTAAAATTTTTTTCGAAATTGTCTGTAAAAATCTTTGCAAAAATTATTTTTATACAAATTTTGTAAAAATATTTGTAAAAATGTGTTGTCTGCAAAAAGATTTGTAAAATTATTTTCTGTATAAAAATTAGGTATACTGTACAATTTTTTTTGAAAATTATGTGAAAATAAAACTAGTTTTGAAAATATTTTGAAAAATATTTGCAAATTTATGTTGCAACATAAGGAAATAAGTGTGAAGTACTAAAACTACTTATATATATATGTACATTAAAAACCATAATCTACCCTTAAAACTCTGTGTACATAAGTATCCTTAATAAAGTTGGCACAGATCTTGTAGATAAAATCCATGTGTATATAAAACCTATATAAACCTCTTTGTAAATATGTACATATTTTGGTGAAATCTTTTCTTTATGTTTCAATAACACCTAAATTTTGAAACTAAAAAATTCCATAAAGATTTTCATAATTTGAAAAATTCCCACCAAAAAAAGATTTTATAAATACTTGCATGTGCATTCTTCTGCATCTTAGTTGACATTTAAAATAGTATAAAATAAAATTGAAGAATGGAGCTTGGTTAAGACCTTAATCCACTTAACTTCAGAGGAACCTTATAGGATTTCGGGTTAGGACTTTTCATGTCCATAATGACTTACTTTGAGTCCACTAGGCTATGTTCACATGTCATCTTGATCAACCTAAGTAGAACACTTAACAATGCATGCATGACTCTCAAAGACAATTGCTTGACTTGAACACATACCTTACGCGTAGCTCAACATGGATGAGGTGGTGAGGAGGCAGAATCCTTTGGCTTGGAGTAGCATAGGTATTTCCTTTAAGTTCAAGTACGACCAGCTCAAGAAGAGGGGAAAAGGAAAGAATGGATCATATGATCAGTGTAGTCACGTATCCCTTAGAGCTAAACTAGTGTAGTTACGTCTCCAGCTGCAAGCTTCCTTGAGATGAGATGTTGGAATACATGAGCTTTGCTTATTCACTATATAAACTCCGCATGCATTATATTTTCAATAAGATGTGTCCCCCTTTTTGGAGTTTTTTGCAATTTCGCATTTTTTGACATATTTACAACATACCTTCAAGGGGCAGCATGTACATATGGAGCTTTTCTTTGTGAGCCAGTAGACTATCTCTCTTTTGAAGCATTATTGCAACCCACAACATCATGTCATTGTCCTCAATACCACTAGACCAAGTTGAGGTGCACATCCCTCCCTAGAGGAGTTACCTTGTTGAGGAAGGTTGTTTCTTTACCCCTTTTGAGGAGGGGAACTACATATCACGTACACAGTACAAGGAAAGATTCATAGTCATTAGAGTGTGTATGTAGACTTGTTATGACCTGGTTGTTAAGGAGACCTAACCATATAGTTGTGGAACTTGAAGGATGTTGAGTCTTAAATTCGTTTCTCAATAAGATTCCGCCAAACTAATAATCCATAGGTCTAACTAAGCTCTGTACTCTAGTTTAATGAATATAAGTTTAATAATCAACTTTGATGCTTTCTTTTTCTTTTCCTTCTATTGTCACTTCTTTTTCAAATAAGTGTTTGCCAATGGACTAGCAAAGGTAAAGTATAGGGGGTGATGAATCTCTGATTCTCATTTTTATTCTTTTATTTTAACCTCATCTTTTAGCAAAAACATCTATAAATACGTGTAAATATGATAAATTACCATTGTGCATACCTTTGTTAATATTCCATAATAAGCACATATTTACCAAAATAAAAAAATAAAGAGAAAATAAAAAGAAAATAATGACGCAATTATGTAATAAGTACAAACTGACCTAAACCTTGAGAGAAGGTCAGTACTTGGCCATACCGACAAGGAAGTAGGGGGAGATAGGGTCCTATGTTGCCTATATCTTTAAATAATTATATGTAATTATTTTAAGTTATATTTTATGCATATTATATTTTAAAAAAATACTTGTCCATATCTCCAAAACTAAAATAAAAATAATAAAAATGATAAAATATAAAATAAAGCAAAAAAATCAAAACTCTATTATACATTAGCCACATTTGTAAATATTGTACATAATACCTATTTATTTAAAATCTTATTTACTTTGTAAAATTTAAATAAAAATTCTTTTATACTCTTTAGATTATGTTATAAATGAATAAAATGTAAAATGAAATGTTGCATTTTGCATAGCATGAGCATTTTTTCAGAATAATAGGCAACTGAACAAGTCAAAGTAAAGTCTGAAAATTGGAGCTTTAGGAAGACATTAATACACGTAGTTTTAGAGGAACCATTTGAGGATTGGAATTGGAGATAATTCAGGTCACTTTGACTTAATTCTTTAGATTCCATAAGACTATGTTTAAGAGCCAATTCAATGTGCCTAAATAGAACCCTTCGTATCATCCATACAAATCTTGAGACAACGACTTGACTGGAAACCTCACACTTAACACTTAGCTCAACCTAGATGTTCTGTTGAAATATTTTGGGGTCTAAGTCGGGACGATGCAAGGCCACTTCATCAAGAGTAGCTCGGGAACCATTCTTAGGGATTGCCGACACTGGTAGTCCAACCCGCTTCTTCTAATAACAATGATATATAAAGATAGGAGATTGATTGAAATAATGTTTCGGATGAGGGATGGTCTACCGTTGCAACTTTTTCTAAGACCCCAAAATAGTGGGTGGGACAAAAGATGCTATATCCATCGGGGCACAAATAAGAATACATAAACTATGCAAAGTCAAAGAAAATATTCAAAGAAGCTTTCAATAAAAAATTCCACAAATATGAGCTTCAGAAAAAGTCTGCTTCTTGGTGAAGATCTGGTTACACTAACCGACTTCACAAGGGAATGAAGACTACATCGGTCCATTCCCACTTCTCTTCACATTCTTGTATCTTCTTACTTCATTCGGTTGTAAAGACCAGAAGCACCTGACCTTAGAAGGAAATATCCGACTCCACGAGGACGAGTTATCAGAAGATCAGACAACTTGGTAGTTCAATGGTTTTGTATGGGGAGAGCTAAATAATTTCACACATAGGGTTCTATCATTTCGAAGTAGTAGGAGTATGCGACTGAGAGGATGGTTTTGACCTGGCTATGAATTGGACTGGATAATAGGAGTATGGAACCTAAAGGCTGTTGTGTCACAAATCCTAACCTATAGGTGGTTCCGAACACATCATTAATCCAAAGGTTTTCTCGGAGCTCCAAACTTTGACATTATTAAGACAAGTTTAAAAGCCGAAAATTGTTCCAAGTTCTTTCTTTTTCTTTTCTTTATGTTCTTCTCTGCACTTATAGGCATAAGTGTTTGCTAGGGACTAGGAAAGGCAAGTATAAGGGGCAATAACCTTATGCTGATATTAGTTGCAAATATCGTTCCATTTCAAATGTACAACCAGGTGGGAATTCCATGATTGACGCAAGACAGTACTGAATAAAAATATTTCTAGTGACTTTAATTGCTTTTGTAGATCTATTTTTTAATGTGCATGCATTCATGAGTAGGTTATACCCTTTCCCACTTGAGTTGCATTGACCATGTTTACTATAAAAAATAGTCCTTGTTCTTCTGTGGATTTGATATAGAACTGGTTTTGGACTGCCTGTGGGTTATATTGTGGAACCTCGACTTGTTGTTGCTTTTTTTTTCTGTATTCAAAGTTGTAAAAATAATAGAATAAAATACATGTATATAATATATAGGTATACTATACATGTACATACTACATTATACAATATATACCATATCTATGTATTTTATTAAAAAATAATTAAAAATCATAGGAAAATAGTTTGTAAAATAATATTTTTTTGTAAATCATTTGTTATTTTTATTTCATTTAATTTATATTTTATTTTAAAATCATTTGCTATTTTTTTATTTTATTTTGTAAATCCCTATTGGTTCACTTAGAACGTTGACCGCAATCAACCTTCTCCTCCACCAGACCTGATCCGACAAACATGTTGCCGAACCTGATTCACCTCCTAGGATCTATGATCCTTGTGGATCCATAGGAGAAGTCGGATCATTCTAGGGGTGTGATCTTCATGTCGATCTTTCTGGAACACTGGAATACCCTATATATACTCTCCTCTGACATCCCAACTCATCATCTCGTCCCCCGCACCACCATTCCTCCTCTAACACCTCCAGAACAGTAACAGGGTTCTAGAGGTCCCTTTGGGAGCTCTATTGGATGCCGAATAGCACGTAGCTCATTGCGTGGCTGGAGTGCCGCCGCGATAAGCCTCTCAGGCCTTCCATCACCTGATCGAGGCCACGACCTCTCATCCACCTCCACTTCGCTTCGTCGTTCACGCTAGACCACACAGGTACCTTCCTCAGTGCTTCCCATCTCCATTACTCAATCTGATTTCGACCGTCAGCCATCCGCCATCTTCTCAGCTCCGACCACCGTGGTCAGAGCTCCACGATCACCTCTACCTTCACCGATCTCCACCTCTTTTACATCATCCTTTTCCCGCAGTCTGACCCCCTATATCTTGCTCGCCGGAGTGAGATTAGATTAGGTTCCCACCTCCACCTTCGCCAGGAACCAGAGTTCCACTCCCTCGCCATTTCCTAATCTTCCTATGCAATAAACAAAGCCCACGAGTCCTTCTACCCTTTGCAAGTACTGGTTCGTACCAGGAAACCCTTTCAGTGCTCCGACTTCCTAGGTAGTGCAGCTTCAAGTGGTGGAGCACCGCCACACCGATCCAACCATCCATTCATCTCATCGGAGCCAACCATTCGATGCGGAAGGACCTTGCGAGGGTGATGGACCTCTCTGCGAGCTGATCAACGTGGTAAATCGACAGAACTCTTCGATCGAAACTCGCTAGACACCAGTTCATCTAACACCCTCCAGAGCCGTCAGATGACCTCCTCCCATCTAGTTCTGATTTGAACTGTCCGTACTCGCCTCGTTTTGCAGCGTTAGATCAGATCCTTTGCAGACTTGAGCCGCACATCCAACTGCTTTTTAGAGATGTCAGATCTGCACGCCAACGGTTATTAGGACCATATGCCACGATGGCACGCCACATGTCTCTCACACGTAGATCACGCGCCTTCCTTTGGTACATTTCTCTTTTCATCCTACATGTCTCATTATTTCCTTTTAGTCCAATAAATTCACTTTGTAGTTAAAAACATTTGTAGCAAAACCCCTCTAGTTGTTGTATTTACATTTAAGTCCATCTGAGTTAAAGTCATGTGTAACTACACGTGTATGTCTGGTGAATTTGCACTTTTTCTCCCTATACTTTAAACTGACTATGGAATTAAGTTGATGTATTGAAAATTGCATTTCTACCCTTGTGTATGCTGTTTAACTTGCTGCGTGTGACTTTCATGGAAAAATTGCATATAGGACCCCTAGACTTTCCATGCTTTTTACCCGTTAGAGTAAAAATAATTACAGACTGGTCCCTGTGAACTGTTTTTAATTACTTATCTTTTATTTAGTACAATAAATACTAAATTAACTCCAAAACTTATCTAAAAGTTACTTGTCGACTATCGTTCGGAATGATAAAGGTTGTCGCACCAGTAGCTCCTGACTGCATGTATTATTTATGGTGATTTTTGCATTTTTATTTTCGTGTATTTTCTAATATTATAAATTCAAAAACACTTTAAAAATTCCATGTTTGTTTTAGAAAATACATAAAAATTAGAAAAGTCATCTAAAAATTCCGTACATTTTTATGTAGTTGCATTTCATTGCCTACTAACTTCAATATTAATTTTGTTGAAAAATACTTTGTAAAAATACGAAAATTTGTATAACACTTGAAAACTTCTAAAAATCATATAAAATCATAAAAAATCCAAAAATTCTTCTTCCAAATCTTGTTGTAGACATTTTCCTCTAGTTTATTTTAAAAATAACCTCTAGGAAGTTTGAACTTGTTACTTATTTTTAGTTAGTAAAATAGTCCTAGTTGTGCATAGTTTATCGTTTTTCTCACTTCTTGATTTTTAGAAAATTACAAAAATATTTGAAATATATATAAAAATTACCAAAAATGCTATAAAATACACAAAACCCAAAAATATTTTCATTGCATTTTTCTGACCATTTTTGACCTATTTGAAAAATATAAAAAATTGTTTATGTGTGTCTTCATTCATTGTGCTCTTTTCCTTTACTTTGAAAAAAATAAAAATTGCCAAAATAAAAACCACTAAAAACAATAAAAACCCCTTGGATTTTTGAGATCTACTATTTAGGATATAATTGTGCTCCTTGTGTTCGATTCTGGTCTCTATACCATGTTAATAGAAATGGCAAAGCCATTCATTTTCTCTGCTTGATTTCTTAAGTGGTTTTATTTTCTCGTTGATCGATTTAGTTTATTTAGGACAATGACAATTACTTAATTTAATCCACCTCAATCAGCTCGAAAATCATGTCAACATGTACTCCTAGGAACACCTATGCACTCAAGCGAAGCGGGGTCGGCCTTTCTGACCCAACCGACATGATAAAGTAACAAGGGAGGACTTGGAGGATTTTTTAAGACAGAGCCAATTGTCTTTTAGTTCACTTTATTTATTTGTAATTTTAAGTGAGAGAGGTACTTTATTGTAATAATTTGGACTTTCCCGGACACTGCTACTTCATGAAGTCTAGTGCCCGAGCGATTGTTCGCTTAGGGGCCTCATCGGTTTTCTCGCATTTTGACCGCTTTTCTTTTCTTTATTTCATGCATTTATTTTTATTTGTTTTGTGTGATTGAGCCTTAGAATAATATTTCTTGTCAATAGAGTAGGTTCAAAGCCCTAATTAAATTACATGTACCTATAGTACATGCATGGATCTAGTCAAAGTAAATAGTTGGTTATTTGGACTCGAGATCATGTGACGTGAGAGATTTCATATAGCGCTTGCAGGACCTGTTGTGGTGTGCACCGAGAAATCTCCAAGATCATACTCTTTGTCTCTTTTATAGATATTCAACTCTTTTTCTTCACATCAATAAAAATTACCATTGTAGGGTAATTTGATCAGCTTCCATCGCATATAGTGTAGGTTTCAATTCTTCTTAGCATCCTTGTATAAAGAGATATGGAGGCAAGTTGAGCATTTCTGCTTAGCATTCATCATCGATTTCGCTTGCATTGCTTTTCCGACTCTCTCCCTTTAATTTTGTTACTCAGGATCTAAAAAGAATTGACTCCTCGCTAGGTTCGTGCATTTCTATTAAAAATATAAAAAAACTGTTAACCAATAAAATTGAGACTATTAAGATTACTCAGCCCTAAAATTAAAAAGAAAAAAAATCATTGCCTCGGGGAGAGTACCCTGTCATTGTATTTGCATTTTATTCGTCATATACATACTAAGGATTAGTGTCCAATTCCAGACCTACATGTATGCTTGTACAACTTTTGTGAAAGTCATCTAACACTAAATTTTGAAAAGATAAAAAGATTGAACTTTCATGGTCCTCATTATTTTAAGTAGGTAAATTAAGGGGTTTGGTTTATGTATATTTATATGTGATTATTTGTGTGTATACTAGATCTTGTCCGCCCCTCTTTTTTCTCGCATATCTTGATATGACCTTCGTGTTCTCCCGCTCACTTTCTTTTGTTTAGAAAATGGCTAACTGGAGTGATTTTAATATGGACTTTATGAATCCTTCGTGCCCTCTAATCGGTCCACCTCTATTTTATCAAGAGGACTTTGCTCCTGATTTTTCTTTTTGTACATACCCGCCTCACCCACAGTGTCAGACCTTGGATTTTTACCCACCACCACCACCATCCTAACATTTCCCACCATTCCACTTACCCAAGACTGACTTGTTGGAGTCACCTCCCATGGAGTCCACTCTTGAGCACTTGACCTAGATGATGGAGAAAATAAAGAAGAGAATTGATGACCTCACTAGTATAAATAAGAGCTACAATGTCGCTTCTCCATTTGATGATACGGATTCATTTGAGGACACCAATGAGATATTGCAATTACCCAAAATGCAAAAAATGAGAAAAACCTTAAAAATACAAAAAGAGTTTGGGAGATACACAATCGACTCACCTTGTGAGATCCATTCCTCAGTGGTCACACAAGAAGGTTCGCTTTTTACATTCTTGATCTTTATATATCCATCTCTTTGTATATCCGCTTTCATTTTCTTCCTTCCATCTACCGTTTTTGCTTATCCACCTCATTTTGTGTGTTTTGCCTTGCTTAGGACGTACTTTATCCTAATTATAGGGGAGGTGGATGAGTTTAGTGATCTTTCTTGTGTTCTTCCTTTCTACGTTTTGTTTTCATTTTCTTTTTATTCTAAAAAGGTACCACCCCTTCTTCGTTGCTATACTAAGGATGTACTTTTCCTAAGTATAGGGGGGTGTATACCCTGAGTTGTTCATTCTCTGATCCCTCACCTGTCCCCTCAACTTCTAACACTCTGTCTATACTTAGGGATATTTTACCCTAAGTATTGGGGGGACGTGCCGAGCCGATGATTTGTTCATTCCCACCCTTGACCCTCCCAGCCTTGTGTATAGTCTACTATACTCAAGATTATTTCATCCTAAGTATAGGAGGGATGGTCAACTTCTCATTCATTCATTCATTTATTTATTACTTCATTTTTTATTCTTCGTTTTAGTCTAGGCTTTTCTATACTCAGTATGAGTTATGTCCTCTCTTTCTCTCTCTAGACTATGAAGACATAGCTCAAGCTAAGTCTAGGTGGTCATATATACGTATTATATACTTTAGCCATAACTTATACTTTCATATTTTCAACAAGTACGACTAAAATACAATTAATTACACACTTGCATAAAATTCATTAAAATTCTTTGTATATACTGATTAATAAATCAGGTTAAAAATATTTTTTGCAAAATGTTTGAAAAATAATTTGAAAATCCTTTCAAAAAATCTTTTGAAAACTACTTGGAAAATATTTTGTTAAATTTTTTCAACCTTTGTAAAAATATTTTGTTTGTAAAATTCCTTTTCTTTATGTGAAATAAAAAGTTTTAACAATATATTTGCAAATGTTTGGAAAATGATTGCAAAAATACTTTGAAAATATGTATATAATGTTTAAAAAATCTTTGTAAAATGATTTTCAAATGTTTGTAAAAATTAATTGTCAAATTAGTTTGCAAAATAAAGTTTTCAAAGTGTTCGTAAAAATCTATTGAAATTATTTTAAGAACTACGTACACAATTCAAACAAATAAAGATTCTATACAAACCCTGTAAATATCTTGTGTAAATCCTTCATCCTAATACTTGTAAATAATAAGGTACAATCTTGTGTAAATATCTGTACCTACTTCTTTTCAAAAAATCTTTTATTTTGAAAAGTCCCTAAAAAATTGCAAAATTAAAAACCCCAAAAACACTTGCAAAAACCTTTTTTCAAAAATTGCATAAAAATGTGCAAAACCTTTTTCAGAAAATCCATAAAAGTTCTAAATCAGAAAAGTGTATCACAAAAATATTTTTCTTGCAATGTGATTATCATTTACATTTTTCAGATCAAAATTGATAATTGAACTAGTCTAAGTAAAATCCGAAGATTGAAGCTTGGTTGGACATTAAATATACTTAATCACAATAACCTTATAGGAAATGGAATTGAGATACTTTAATCTGCTAGACTTAATTCTTTGAGACCACGAGACTTGGTTCAATGTCATCTTGATTGCCTAAGTAGAATATTTCGGAGCATACATACGACTCTTATTGATAATGACCTAGCTTGCACACCTGCACTTTACACTTTTCTCACCTTAGTTGAAGTGGTAGAGGGTTGGATTTGCCGGCATGAGACACAAGTCAATGGAAACATCAGAAGTCACACATTTACGACCATTATACCCCATCCTGATCCAGTAGCCCTGAGGTATAAAGATAGAACTTATGGGTTGCAATAAAGCTTCAAACGAGGGATAGCCAATTGGCTCAAGAGGAAAAGTCCTTATGTAAATGTTGTTGTATATAGTATTAAAAAATGTAAAATCAAAAACTCCAAAAAAGTAAACAAGCCCGATTGAAAATAAAATGCATGCTGGAGTGCATATATTTGTATGGTAATAATCAAGCTTGAGCTTCAAAGTCATATGTATGTGAGTCTGCGAATGGATGACTTGGATACACTCGTCAAGCATCTTAGGATAGGTAGCTACATTGGCTATCGTTCATTCTTCTCTCCACCTCCTCTTCTTGAGCTGGTTGTAGTTGAACTTAGAAGGGAATACCCAGCTTCTCGAGGAAAGAGTTATTGGATTAGGGAATTACGCTCACTATGTTGGAGAAGACTAACTTTCACCGCTTCAGCCGAGGAGAGCTACACGTCACACACACTGTCTAAGATATATTCATAGTCATAAGGGTTTATGTATGAGTTGACTTGTTATGACCTGGCTATTTAGGAGACTTGAGCAGGGTTTTGTGATTCTCAAAGGCTAATGTATTTTAAATCTGTTTCCCAATAATGTTTCGACCACAACTAAAGTCAAAGGTCTGCCTTGAGATCCAAACTTTGATTTTGTGAAGACAAGTTCGAAAGTTAAAATCAATCATAGTTATTTCCTTTTCTTTTCTTTATTTTTATTTTCTTCACTTATTGCATAAGCTAGGGACTAGCAAAGGCAAGTATAGGGACGATGAACCTTATTCTATCGCTTTGGCCTTAAAACACTACCTAAATGCATGTAAATAGCATTAAATTATACAAATTAATATTCATTATTTATTCTATTTATGTATAAAAAATATAGTTTTTAATGTTAAAATTATAAAATAAAGAAAAGAAAAGAAATAAAATAAAATCCAAAGGTATTTTATATCCCTAAACCCGAAGAGTAAGTTAAGAATAGACTTAGTCGACAAAGAATAAAGTAGGAGGAGATAATGGTCAAAAACAACAATAAACCTAATTTATATTCTTCAATATTGCATTTTTGGGAACTATTTTATTCTTAATTATTTATACATAAAATAAAAGAATTTTGTACATGAAAGTTGTAGATAAAAATCCATATAAAAATACATCATCGATTTCACAAAAAAATAATACAAATTGTACATTTATACTCAAAATAAAAATCCAAAACTCAAACTTCTCAGACATGTATCTTCTCCATACGAACTCAAAATGCACTAAAATCACCGTTAATTGTATATACTTTTTATTACTCATTTAATGGAGGTGGTTTCACTTATTTTGGAGTTAAGATGCAAAAGTTAGGTTTTGGATATACATGTATATAAATTAAAGAGGAATTTATTCTTTTAATTCTTTTATTCATTTTATATTTTTAAACAATTGTAAATAATATATATTGTATTAAAAAATAGAAATAAAATAAAACCATAAAGAAAAAAAAATAAAATAGTCGATAGAAATACATAAATGAATATACTATACTTATACCTATATAATTAACATCTCTATTTATTTAAGTGTACGTATTACATCATGAAAATAAAATAAAAATATATTTATGTATATAATAATAAGTTATAAATATATAAGTTATGAAAATAAAATAACAAAATCAAAATATGAAATAAAAATAAAATATACAAAACATAGGTCAATATACATATAAATGCAGTTTGTAAAAGTAACATGTAATAAATTAACTCATAAAAATAAATAAAAATCAGATTAAAATACTACATAAAAAATAAATATTTTTCATGTTTTAACCAAATATTAAATAAATAATTTATTAATTTATTTTTAATTATTGTCAATTTATTACTCTATGTTGTCCTTTTACGAATGACGTGGACCAATCAGGTCACACCATCTGCTGACCTGAGTCAACTCTCTGATCCAGGTCCTAGACCTATCAGAGTAGTGTCGGACCCCGTCTTCCTCAATTTTTTCTGTCCGAGGTATTCATTTTCTCGGGTAGATTCTTCTTTGATTTTCCTCCCTCGATCGATGCTTTATCATGCGAGATCATTACATCGATCCGAGAGTGTTTGAATCGAGCGCCTCGCCTCGATCTTCCATCCCTGTTCGCCACTTGTGCAAAGCCATACCCTCCACCTTCCTTCGATTTTTAAATCCCTTTCTGCCCGTTTTTTACTCCTCCTCTCGTGCTTTGGATCGAGGCTCGTGACAGAAGCTCTCTCAAGCCGATTGTAGCGAATAAAGGAGTGCTAGGAGGTTGATTCCACCATCTCTGATTGTGCTCTGCCATGAGGTCCCCATCTCACGACCAACGCCGCTCGAGGTCGATTTTTCTTACATTTTAGGTCGATTTTAGTTTTTTTTTTATTTCATGCAATTAGATTTAGGTTTAATCCACTGCCTTAGCTTAAAAATCCATCCTTCGTAGTTCGTCGAAGATATGCTCTGATGAACCACTCCACTGTGCTTCACCTTGTTTCCGACCTACCAAACCACCCCATTTCATTCCTCCACGCTTCTTTTACGCCCCATGCACCTCCAGCTCACCTGATCCCCTCTGTATCAGGATTTGGGTACTCCGCCACCAATCCTCGTCGGAGTACCTCTACTACAGCTCATCTTCTACCCATCTCCGTTAATAAAGCTCCCATGAACCCTCATTTTGCTTGCATGTGCTTTTTCTGTAGGTTTTGGAGGTTAAGGACCCATCAGTGTTGATTTTGATAACAAGGAAGGCCCCCTGGTCGTCGTTGCTTCACATAGCCACCAGGACCCCATCGTTGGGTCATGGATGCTTCTGAGGGTGCCAGCAGCCGCGGAGGAGAGTCAGCTCCATTTTGCACTAGGTGCGAGGTTCCCATCTGACTAGAGCTTGGATATCTAGAGCGAGGAAGGATATCCAAACAATTATTCTTCCATGTTCTTGATGAAGAGCAGTTGCGTTGGATCGCAAGGACATCATAGTTCTTTTTGCAGCCATTGGATCTCGTCACCGCTCCATCGTCAGATCATGAGTGAGATCTAATCAGGAACGTTGATCATCGAAGCAATATCGACCATTGATAGGCTACCACATTGATAACTAAGGATCATTCATATGCAATTTGTGCCTTAGTGGGGGTGATTTACATTTCATACCCATAATTTTGTAGCATTTTATTTTAGTCTGTAATTTAATTTAAACATTTATTACTTTTGGCAAACTTGTATGTGAATCCCTATAATTATTCCATATTGCTATTTGGTCCATGCCTGCTTAACTAACGTGTGGTCCTACGAGAGGTGGCCATTTTGCAGCGAACTCATCACGGGATTTGTATTCCAATTTAGTCCATGAACTTTTAATATCAATTGAAATATTTTATGTATTTTGTAGAAACATCGTATTTTATTTTAATTGCATAAATACCCTTTTTAGTATTTGAATTTTCATGCTTGTATTTCATTTATTAAAAATGCCATCTGTGCACTAAAAATTACACAAAAAAGGTTATTCTGCCTGCTAGTGTGTTCTTTTAATCCATATTTTTATAATTGCATTTTAGAGATTTTACCTAAAAATAAAAATAGAACATTTTGCCCCTATTTGGCTTATAAAATACCAAGAAAATACAAAATCTTTTTGAAAAATTCAAAAAAAAAGAAAATAAAATTTGTTTATTTTAGAATTTTGTAATTCCATACAAAAAATCCTTAAAAATAGAAAAAATACTAAAATCTAAAATATCAAAAATCCTCTATAAAAATACGAAAAATCACCAAAAATCCCAAAAATATTTATTTTTGTCTCTATTTTCTTTATATTATATAGTATTTATTAAAATTTATTTAAAGAATTTTTGAATTTATTTTCTATTTTTCATATTCAAATCAATTCGTTCTATTTATTTATTCCATGTTTTCTGATATGTTTAACTTCAAAAAATACTTTAAAATTAACAAAAATATCTAAAAATTCACTAAAATATTAGAAAAATTTATAATAGCCCAAAATATTTTATTTCTTGTTTTTTTGATTTTTTAATAGTATTTATAACTATATTACCTTATATATAGCAATATATATAAGGGATTTTTACCCGGTAGACCCTGAAATCTTTTGCAATTACCGCTACGACCTTTGAAATATCGATATTCCTCTCTCAACCCTGTAAACTTGCTCCGTCTTACCTCACAAACCCTGTCGTTAAATTTACTTTTACTTGAGTCAATGCCTTGGGTTAATCTAACCAGAGGAGGATTGGACGGTGGATCCTCTGCCTACTCGTCCCCTTCTTCCTCTTCATCTTCTTCTTCCTCCATTTATCTTCCTCTCCATAGTCTTTATTTTCTCTCTCTTCACCATATCTTCATCCGTCCATCAAAGCACAAATTTTTTTCTATTTTCATGGATAAATCCTATCTTCTGATCACGAAAATGATTTTTAAAAATTTTTTTGAGATGAATTCTTAAACCGATTAATAAAACATTTAATGCAGCTAAACAAATAGCAGGAGGAGGTTGTGTACTGTTTGCCCGTCCTCTCCCATCCGCCTCTATTCCCCCAAACCCAAATCCCTAATCTCCCTCAACGGCCCGCCCTCTACGACGACGTCATCACCGACCGCATCGTCGAGATGCAGATCGTCTCCCTCCCCCTCAAGTGTCGCCCTGGGCGTCTCCCTCCCTCCCCGTCGACGCCCTCACTTCCCTTTCCACTGGCGTCCCCATCCCTCCCCGTCGACGCCCTCACTTCCCTTTCCACTGGCGTCCCCATCCCTCCCCGTCGACGCCCTTACTGCCCTTTCCGCTGGCATCCCCCTCCCTCCCCATAGACATCCTGATCATCCTTGTTCAACTTCCCTCCCCATGGACACCCTCAACTCCTCGTCCGAGCTTATGCAACGCAAACTGTATCGTGGAGAAGAAAGACCCTCAACTCCTCGTCTGAACTTCATGGGTTCTTGTTGCTGTTTTGGGCATGGATGAAAGTTGCTCCAGCAGCTGTGCTTGAATGTGAGTTTTATCTGGATCGTGTAGAAACAACCTATGCTGTTATTAGCCTTCTTGATCGTCCCAACTAACTGGAAATGAAGATAATGCTCTGAGGGAAGGAAAGAGACGTGGTATCAATTGTGGCTGGGGAAATAAAGTGAAGAGGATGGTAAGGGGGGAGAAGAAGGGTATTTATCGTAATTTTTATAAACGAAATGGGTGTTATGTATCTGATTTTAACGGAATCCAGTTACTTTTAACAGTTCAATGGATGACAGTTAACCACAGGGTTTGTGTGGTAAAGGTTAACAAGTTTACGGGGTCGAGAGAGGAATTAAGATGTTTCAGAGGCCGTAGCGGTAATTGCAAAAGATTTCAGGGTCTGCCGGATAAAAATCCCTATATATAAATCCATATTATATATTAAAAATAAAAAAGAAATTAAAAATCAGAAATTATAAAAATAAAATAAAAATTATAAAAAACAATTTAAAAATATAAAACAAAAATCTATAAAAAATACAAAATACCCCCCAAAGATAATAAATAGACAAGAAGAAGAACAAATTTTGCCATTAAATTGCCCAATCTACACTTTGCTCGTTGTGTTCGACACTTTACGTACTTGCACTATACATGCATCTTGTAGAGTTAACTAAAATAAAATTTAACTTCACACATTTATTTGCATTGCTATATTTACGTGTGGGTTAATTATTGAATTTAACAGTTTCCTTGAATGATCAACTCAGCGACTGTAATATGCCTTGTGGATTGACATGACCCTCTAGAAATTCGTTATTTCACTTCTTAAGAGAGGTCAACCGTAAAAGCCATACATTCTTAAGCATATGTGGATATATATATATATATATATATATATATATATATCACCTTCGAAATAATATCATATAAAACTTAAAAAAATCCTGAGAAATCGAAGGATATATGTCTATTGATGAATGTAGGTAGCATTGCTAGTATAAATGTAATGACATTATTTATTAATAGGGTTAAATGAATATGCTCATTGGGAGCATATAAAAGCATGCTCCCACCTTTTTTCAATATTTTTTATTTTTTAAATGAAATCATGGAGAGATTTACTTCAAATAATAAGTGGAATATTGTTTCACGTTTCATGTAAAATAGATAATCCTAACATGTCCATATGGAATGGGTTAATTTCAACCATTTGAGACCGTTAGAATTTGACAACCTTGATGGAGGAGATAAGAGTCTCGAATTTAGTTGAATTTTGAAAGACACCATGGTGATCTAAATCTTGCTAGGTTTTACTTCAGAAAAATAAAAAAATAAGGAGAAAAATTGAGTGGGAGCATATAACTTACATGCTCCTAGAAGCATACACCTTTTCCCGTTATAATTGAAATTTTCTAATTTTTAATCAAACCTACTAACGTAATAAAAAATGATGCTAATTATCTATTTCATCTTTTAAAAGGTCAAGTCATATATCTAGGAGCCCCGTACATGGTTGTTCTTATCAAAATTTGGGAATCATTTTGGATAAAGTTGAAAGAACAATGATGAAGTCTATACGTTAAACTAAAATAGTAAAAAATCGCGAGATTCAAATATGATTTTTTTCAGTCAAAGTTAAATGTCAGGAAAATTTGAACTGCATGAACATATTACAATCAAACCTGCTTATTTTGATTATGGGGTCTCAAACCTTCGAGCTATATATTTCATGTGGGATATTACAATGTACTAAGATTCTATGGGTTTGCATTAATTATAGTAGCTGTTCTTCACATAAAAACCTATGGAATCTAGTTGTTATATGCTTCAAAAATTTCTGTCCAATCCCTGATTATAATTATTATTGCTGCCTGTAATTGCTAACTTGTCTATAAATCTTGCAGTATCCATGGCTTGAAATTTATCAAAAGAAGAAATGTTGGTAACCAGATGATCCATGTCCATAAATATTACTTTCATGATCAAGAAAAGAATCCACTTGATCTGTCACTCCTGCATTGACATATGCTACTCCAAGTGTGAGATGTTCTTATTTGTTTGTTTGCAATTACAGTGGAAGATTCCATCCTTACCAGCACTTGCATCACCTCTGAGTTGATTGGAGAACCATCCTCGTGGTAGATTAGGATTAATTTGTTTGATGACAATTTACTAAGATATTATGCATTTGTTTGATGACATAGTAACCCAAGGAAGTATGTTGTTCCTTGGTTCAAGCACAAATTGTTGTAAATAAGATTACCAGTTCATACATTAAACAGTATAAAATCGGATCCAAATGAATTAACAGAGAAACGATGCAGATTAAAATCATATTAATCATATGTTTCCCAATCATTATCCGATTATTCAATGTAAATAGGAACCGATTAAAAGAACAGAAACACAAATACGGGCAGGATCCAGAAAGGGTAAAGCAATAAACGTATTGCGACAAGCAAAATAAAATAGAGATTAGTTTAGAAGTCACCGAAGCGTCCATGAAAATGGACTGTCCTTAGAGAAGATATCGCCCCCACAATACCGATGCGTAGGGTACTGGCGATCCGCTCCCAGGATACGACGGTTCACGATCGTCGTCGGCGCACACCAACGGGATCGTCCTCGATTGTACCTCAGTGAACTGCAGCCGAGAGAGGTGAAGAGAAAGACGTTCGTCCGCGAGAGGAAGAACAAGAGAGACGGCGTGAGAGAGAGGTTTTTCTAGCGAGTATAGAAAAACTGAGTCGGGTGAGGGATATAAATAGAGGGTCTCGCGTCTTAAAGACGCGACCTTTGGTTTCCAAAGAATGCGATCTTTGGTTTCCAAAAGATGCGTCCTTTGGTTTCCAAAAGATGCGTCCCGAAGACGCATCCTTTCGGATCCCAAAAAACGCGCCCATAATGGCGAGTTGAATTCCCATTTAAGTCGACTTACCAAATTAATCGTACACGATTAATTTAATCGACTTACCAAATGAAATCTACAGCAAAAGTATCGAGATCCGAGATGACTCTCCCGAGCCCGAGCCCGAGCCGGAGGCGGAGGCGGAGCCGGAGGCGGAGGCGGAGCGGAGCGCGCGCGCGCGCGTGTGTGGTCCTCCATTCCTCCTCTCTACTATTGCTACAAGAGCTTGGGGTGTGGACTCATATTTAAGTCCACCAAAAAGTTTAATTCTCCCCGGTGTGGGACTAAACTTCCACCCAAACTCCCATATTTCAAATTTGGGAATTCCCAACTTACCCTCCAAACCATTTGGTTTCCCAATTGAAACCAAATTGAATGCCAATTGTAATTACATAGACTTTCCAATTAAAGTCTAAATACAACTTTAAATACAACAATCCCCCACGAATTCACCAATTTGAAAAAGAGATTCAAAAGGATTCAAGAGACTTCTTTAGGCTGCCCACACTTTGCTTTCAGTAAAGGTACCTTCCGGTTTGAACCTCTACCTGAGTTTACTACTTTCACTTTAACAGGAACGAAGTGAACTACGTCTTGAACTTCAGACCTTGGTGTTAAAGTATACGGTAGAAACAACAAAGCGTTGTTCTTGGTACAATCTTCAGGGTTGGTGCTCTTAAAGGCCATGCACCCTTATCCTGTTTCATGAGTGTGTTCAGGAAAGACCCTCTTCCTTTAACTGCGGCCCACAGTAACACTCACATAGGTGGCGTTCTCCAAGGATGCACTGCTAACATCCTGCCATAAGGCTTGAACCCATTCAGAGCCTATGCTCTTCCTAAACTTGCAGCTTAAATGACACTCAGGCTTCCAGGGATAAGACACTCATGCTTACGCATTAAAGTTAGAGTGCCAACCAGTTCTCCAAACAACTTGTTATTACCACATTGAACCTACTTTGTGGGATCTCCACTCAGTTAGGTTGGGTTGCTACTGTAGAGGAACTCCCAATGGGTCTCAGTCCCATCCCAAGCCTAGACTTTAGGACTAAAGATCTATCAAGTCCCTTAGTCAATGGATCTGCCGTGTTGTCTTTTGATCCAACAAAATCCACAGCCAACACTCCTCGAGACACCAAATCCCTTAACATTTTAAGTCTGATTTGTATGTGTCTCCTTGTTTTCTGATTGAACTTTGAACTCTTGATCTTGGCAATTGTGGTCATATTATCACAATGTACCGAGATCGCAGGAACAGGCTGACCTACCATGGGAATTTCAGACAGAAGTTCCCTTAGCCATTCAGCCTCAATTCCGGTGGTGTCCAAAGCACACAGCTCGGCCTCAAAAGTGGATCGAGCCAAAATGGTCTGCTTCACAGACCTCCAGGAGACTGCACCGCCTCCAAGGGTAAATACATACCCTGTAACACCATTACTCCCAGATTCCTCTATTTTCCCTATCCAGCTTGCATCACTGTATCCTTCTAGTACATATGGATGTCTACCATAATGCAAACTAAGAGAAATAGTTCCCTTCAAGTACTTCAGTACTCGATCCAGAGCCTCCCAGTGAGTACGGTCAGGACAGCTAGTGTATCTACTCAGCTTTGCAACCGAGAATGAAATATCAGGTCTCGTGGAATTTGCAAGATACATTAGACTTCCTATCACTTGTGAATACCTTAGCTGGGCTACAGGTACTCCACTTTTATTCTTAAATAGCGTTTTGGACGAATCAAAAGGAGTGCTTACAGCTTTGCAATCTTGATATCCAAATTTCTCAAGTACCTTCTCAACATAGTGAGATTGAGAAACTACAATCCCATCAACTGACCTTATCAGTTTGAGACCCAAGATCACATCAGCAACACCCATGTCCTTCATCTCAAACTTGCTACTCAAGAATGCCTTAGTCTCATTAATAATCCTCATATGTGATCCAAACAACAATATGTCATCAACATATAGGCACAAGACAATACACTCATCACCTTTCACCTTAGAATAAACACACTTGTCGGATTCATGAACCTTAAAGCCATATGACAAAATAGTCTTGTCAAATTTTTCATGCCACTGCTTTGGTGCTTGTTTTAATCCGTAAAGGGATTTGACAAGCTTGCAAACCTTTCCCTCATTCCCAGGAGTCACAAGCCCATCAGGTTGATCCATATAGATCTCTTCCTCAAGATCGCCATGCAAGAAGGCGGTCTTCACATCCATCTGGTGGATAGAGAGATCATATACAGATGCCAATGCTATGAGCATCCGGATTGTGGTCATCCTAGTCACAGGGGAATAGGTATCAAAATAATCGATACCTTCCTTTTGCCTAAAGCCCTTGGCAACTAATCTGGCTTTGTACTTTTCAATTGATCCGTCAAGTCTAAGCTTTCTCTTAAACACCCACTTGCACCCAATAGTAGAGCACCCTTTGGGTAAATCAACCAACTCCCAAGTTCCATTAGCCATAATGGAATCCATCTCGGATTTGATGGCTTCCTTCCATTGTTTTGCTTCAGATGAAGCCATGGCTTCCTTATAACTTGGTGGATCACCCTCGATCTGGTAGACAACGAAGTCGCTACCCAGATCCTTGGCTATCCGAGGTCTTTTACTCCTCCTTGGCTCAATCTCTTCAGAGAGATCATTGGGTTCAGGTTGAGTCTCAACCCCCACATTCGATATCCTTTCCACTTGGTCTGGAATAGATCCTGATGTGGAGGCGCCCTCAATGGTCAGATTCTGAGGAATCCCAGTCTTTAATGGAAAGACATCCTCAAAGAAGGTAGCATCACGGAGTTCAACAATAGTATTGACATCTATGCCCGGTATCTCGGACCGAATTACCAAGAACCTATATGCATAGCTATTTTCCAAGTAACCTAAGAAGACCGCATCAACAGTTTTAGGACCAAGTTTCTTTCTCTTGTGTTCTGGGACTAAAACCTTAGCGAGACAGCCCCACACTTTGAGATATCTTAAACTCGGTTTCCTATTTCTCCAAAGTTCAAAGGGACATTTTTCCATATGTCTTGGAGGCACCCTATTCAGAATATGGCAAGCCGTATTCAAGGCTTCTCCCCACATATAGGTTGGAAGTCCAGAACTCTGTAGGAGAGCATTGATCATGTCAGTTAAGGTTCTATTTTTCCGTTCTGCTATCCCATTTGATTGCGGTGAATATGGGGCCGTAACTTCATGAACTATGCCAAAAGATTTGCATTGTTCATCAAATAAGTTAGAGGTATATTCACCTCCTCTATCTGACCTAAGGCGTTTAAGCACTTTTCCTGTTTGTGTCTCAGCCTCATTCTTAAAGATAAGAAATTTCTCTAAGGCTTCATCCTTGGTTTTCATTAGATATACATAGCAGTATCTACTGCCATCATCTATAAAGGTGATAAAGTATTTCTTATTGTCTCGGGTCAACACACCATTAAACTCACAGATATCCGTGTGCACTAGATCCAAGATCTCACTATCTCTAGAGACAGACTGAAAAGACTTCCTAGGTGTCTTTGCTTGCACACATATCTCATATTTTTGAGTTTTATCAATTGTGTGTTTAGGGATCAATTCTAAATTCATCATCCTTTTAATCGAATTTAGATTTACATGACCCAATCTACCATGCCACAGATCACAAGATTCAAGATTATTCACAACTTGAGACACAGAACTAGAACATTCAGTACTCAAAACATTCAATTCATTAATGTTTACTGAATCACATCTAATTCTAAATAACAAATCAAAGTCAGCCAAATAGCCTTTACCATAAAAGACACCATGTCTCAGAATAACAACTTTATTACATTTAAAGTTTAATTCAAAACCATTTCTAACTAAGATAGAGCCGGATAAAACATTCTTCTTAATGTCAGGAACATGCAGCACCCTGTGCAACGTCCAGACTCGTCCAGAGGAGAACCTCAAGTTGACTTGTCCTGACCCTAGCACCCTGGCCGCAGAATCTTTCCCCATCTTCACAGTCCCACCGCTGTAGGTCTGATAAGAAGAAAACAATGTTCTGTCAGAACATATGTTCACATTGGCTCCCGTATCCACGAGCCACTCATTTGGATCATGGATATGGTATAGTTCAGGTTTTACAGAGACATACCCCTCGCTAGCCCCGAGTCCCATAGTGATCATGTTCACTTGTGGACCCCCGTCTGTAGCCTTAGGTTGAGCCTTCAAGGACGGACAGTCCTTCTTCCAATGGCCAACCTGATTACAGTGCCAGCAGGGTTTATTCTTTGCCTTTTTCTGGATCTTGCCCTTTGGTTTCATTTTATTGTTATTGGGACCCTTTCCCTTTTTATCTTTGCCCTTCGAGGTCATGAAATTGACCTTAGCCTGAATATCAACAGGAAGCACAGGTTTTTGTTTCCTGTGTTCCTCCTCTATGGCAATTGCCACCATCAAGTCATCCATAGAGATTTTCCCCTTTCTGTGTTTCAGGGTCATACCGAAGTCTTCTCATGACTTGGGAAATTTCTCTATGATGCACATGACATGAAACTTCTCTGGAAGTTTCATTTCGGCATCCTCTAGACCATGGAGCAAGAGTAAAAACTCGTGTGCTTGTTCAGAAACAGACTTCCCCTCGGCCATGGAAAACTTCAAGAATTTGGCTACGGAGTATTTCTCAATACCGAGATCTTCGGTGTTATACTTCCGATCCAATCTTCCCATAGCCCCTTCGCAGTCTGCGTGGATGAACAGTATACGTCAAACAACGTGTTGGACAGAGCCAACAAGATGCAACCATGACATATACGGTCGCGTTCCTTCCACGCAGATTGCGCCTTATGGCTATCGGGTGAGGGGTTTTCCGCCTCCACCGTAGGACAGTCGGTTTCAAGCATCGAGATTAACCCTATGGTGGTTAACCAGATCTTTATGCGTTGTTGCCAACGCTTAAAATTCTGTCTACCGAATTTTTCAGGCATACCCGTCATATCTACCCTCGATTTAAACATTGTTTCCGACATTCTAGAATCGGTTCGGGATATCTTCTCTAAGATTGTTGTAAATAAGATTACCAGTTCATACATTAAACAGTATAAAATCGGATCCAAATGAATTAACAGAGAAACGATGCAGATTAAAATCATATTAATCATATGTTTCCCAATCATTATCCGATTATTCAATGTAAATAGGAACCGATTAAAAGAACAGAAACACAAATACGGGCAGGATCCAGAAAGGGTAAAGCAATAAACGTATTGCGGCAAGCAAAATAAAATAGAGATTAGTTTAGAAGTCACCGAAGCGTCCATGAAAATGGACTGTCCTTAGAGAAGATATCGCCCCCACAATACCGGTGCGTAGGGTACTGGCGATCCGCTCCCAGGATACGACGGTTCACGATCGTCGTCGGCGCACACCAACGGGATCGTCCTCGATTGTACCTCAGTGAACTGCAACCGAGAGAGGTGAAGAGAAAGACGTTCGTCCGTGAGAGGAAGAACAAGAGAGACGGCGTGAGAGAGAGGTTTTTCTAGCGAGTATAGAAAAACTGAGTCGGGTGAGGGATATAAATAGAGGGTCTCGCGTCTTAAAGACGCGACCTTTGGTTTCCAAAGAATGCGATCTTTGGTTTCCAAAAGATGCGTCCTTTGGTTTCCAAAAGATGCGTCCCGAAGACGCATCCTTTCGGATCCCAAAAAACGCGCCCATAATGGCGAGTTGAATTCCCATTTAAGTCGACTTACCAAATTAATCGTACACGATTAATTTAATCGACTTACCAAATGAAATCTACAGCAAAAGTATCGAGATCCGAGATCCGAATTGACTCTCCCGAGCCCGAGCCCGAGATCCGAGATCCGAATTGACTCTCCCGAGACGGAGACGGAGCGGAGCGCGCGCGCGCGTGTGGTCCTCCATTCCTCCTCTCTACTATTACTACAAGAGCTTGGGGTGTGGACTCATATTTAAGTCCACCAAAAAGTTTAGTTCTCCCCGGTGTGGGACTAAACTTCCACCCAAACTCCCATATTTCAAATTTGGGAATTCCCAACTTACCCTCCAAACCATTTGGTTTCCCAATTGAAACCAAATTGAATGCCAATTGTAATTACATAGACTTTCCAATTAAAGTCTAAATACAACTTTAAATACAACACAAATATCATAAGGCCTATTGTTGGAGATTTCTCATGCATAAGAATCCTGACACGATTTGATAAATTTCTTCAGTTCATTACCATGTTTTCATTTCTTCATTTATAAAGTTCAGATTCAATTTGTTGGTCCGGTCAGCTGTCAGCAGAAAGGGAAGGTGAGGTTGATCAAGTGGTGTTCTGCATATTCACAGAAGGAAAGGTCTAAGTTGTTCAAATCAGGCACCTGAAATTAGTATTCTGCATATTCACAAGCACATTTAGATGCTAATAATCAAGTTTTCTTTCAATCAAACTTCATTAGAAGTTTGTATGACCAACAAACATCTGATGTTGAGCGAAGCTTTTGTTTTGAGATGTTAATAGACTACACTGAATTCGTTGATTTGTTTCCTACCTTTATTATCAGTTGAATCAAGTTAGGGAATGTTGAATTACTTACAATTCTTTCTGAGTTTCATTAGGGATATTTTAATGTGCTATAATTCTTTCAGATTATTGCATTTGACTTCGTATGTAAGAATTGTTTGAATGCTAGTTGTGAAGTCAGTTGTTTTTAGTTTCATAGGATTATTTATTTATTTAGATTATTTCATACATGATTAACTCCCTTCTACTTCGCTTCTTCCAGTCGGTCACCATTTCATCTCCATATTTTCACCTGCATCAATCTTTCTGGAAATCCATCCTCCGCCCAATTGGAATCGGATATCCCGTCCGATGGACTGATCAATCGTCCTATATTCAGTGAGCTGGGCATTGAAAATGATGTCCAAAATTTTGTCTCAGATTTGAAAATATAATTACATGGATGGATTCATCATTCAATGTTGATCAATCTTCTGGAGTTTGCAAATGATCAATAAGATCAATAACTTTGGCTAATTAATCATCAAGAGTGGTATGATCGATCTAACATTAGTCTTGAGTTGCTTCCAAGGACAGTGCCTTCATATTTGCTTCCAATCCGTCATGGAGTCATATAAATTACAGGATTTTTATTAGTTGTTTTCTTATGAGATATTGCAATATTAATTATATCCTTTCTTTTTCTGGAATATCAGTTGTACCTCTGACTTCTTGTCATTCTATCGTTTGTGCCCATCGAACTAGTTGTTGTCCATCTCCAATGCAAAAAAGATGTCAACTTTGGAGATACTATGGGAATTAAGTTAGAAAAAAAGGTTAAAATGTCTTTCCACCAACTCCTCACCCTCTCCTCCTCCACCCCTTCTCCCCCTTCCCAGCCTCCTCTGCCCCTTGCTCCTCCGACGCCCCCTCCTCCTTCTCTCACTTCCCAGCTTCCTCCCCCAAGCTCGCTAAGCTCGTCGAACAAGCCCTCCACCTGCTGCTCCTCCCCTGCCTCCTCTGCCTACTGCTCCTCCCCACACCACTCCTCTACTCGCTGCTCCTCCCCAGCATGCCCCCTCCTCCATCCGTTACTCCTCCCCAGCATACCCCACTCCTCCATCCGTTACTCCTCCCCTGCGCCTCCTCCTCCTCCGCCAGCTGCTCCTCTCCTGTACCCTCATCCTCTGCTCGCTCCTCCTCCCCCGCTCCCCTCCTCCTCCTCCTCCTTTGTCTGATGCTCCTCCCCCACCCCCTTCTCCTCCAACGGAGATTCATTGCAGCATCATCTTCTTCTATGTGCATCCAAGTCGCAATGCAACGACGATCATGCCGCTGCCATCTCCGTCTGCCCTACCACATTGAGTCCGAGCTCCAGCATGCCTACGAGGGGGCACTAGAGGTGGGGGAAGGAGGAGGAGCAGTGGGAATTTTTAGACAGTTATGTCCCTCTTAACTTCATCATGGTTTGAAGAAATCATAGTTAAGTTCAACTCATTGATGGGTAACGGAAGGATACAAGTGATATAACAACAAAAAGTCGATGACATGACTTATATTCAAAAAAAGGAGGAATATAACTCATATTACAATATCTAAAAGGGACATGCTCATAAAAATATTTAATTATATACACGTGTTAATTTGATTATAGTATATAGGGAGGATGGTCAATGTATATAGTAAACATTATGCAGGTGAATTCCTGTCGGGTCCGCATGCATGACGGTCAGTATATGCACATGCTTGTCGAGATGTTGACTGCACGTAGTCACGTGGTTCATGTCGGCCCAAGTCCGCATGCATGAATCTGTCTTGGAGGAACCTGCTTCATCTTTGCAGAAAAAATGCATCCTCCCCCTCCCCCCACCCTCCTCCCCCTGACCCGGCCCGAAGCCCTAACCCTAACCCCCCACCACCCCCGCCCCCGCCCCCGCCCCCTCCGACTTCCTCTACATCAGATGCTCCCCCGAGACCCCTCTCCCGTCCCTGGAATGTGGTCTGCGGAGCCGCTCCCGCCCCCCTACCCACCAGAAAGATGGCTTTTGAAATCCCTTCTATCGTTGACGGAGAGGAGGTCGCGTTCATCTCGGAATCGAACGCTGCCTCGCTCGAGAAAACTTGGGCAAACACCCTCGTCTTCTACACCCTCGGCAAGAAACCGTTCCGAAAACTTCTTTTTAGTTTTGTTGAGAAGGTGTGGAAGCCTGTGGGTGCTTTCAAGCTTATCCCTCGAGACAATGGATTCTTCTACCTTCAACTCAGTTCCGAGGAAGAGTGCCTGCGCATACTTGGGGGTGGCCCGTGGCTATTCCAAGGTAGACTTATGGTCGTCTGCCGCTGGGAGGCGGGTATATGCTTGGAACGTGATCTCCTTTCCGAAATCCCGCTCTGGGTCCGTTTCCATGGACTCAGCCTCAGCCACTGCTCGACGGTGGTCTTAAACAAACTCGCAAGTCTCCTTGGCACTCCCCTTTTCATGGATGCGGCCACCGCCGCTGGACAACGGGACGGTTATGCCCGGTGTTGTATTTCAATCCACGCCTCAAAACAGATTCCGAATGCTGTCCCCTTGCTATTCTATTCGGGGTCTCGGTAGATGGTGGGGGTTGAGCTTGAGTGGCGGCCGCCCAAATGTGAATCGTGTGTCTCTTTTGACCACTCATCGGATTCCTGCCCTTTCGCTGCCCAACTGGAGCAGGGTGTCCCCAAAAACCAACCCCCTCTTCAGCAAGCGCCAGTAAACGCACACGAGTCAACCGCAGCCCCCCTGCTGCAGGACAAGCAAGCCCCTCTGGAGACTACGATCCCTGACCGCCCTCTCCCTGGTCACGCCTCCCAGGCCGGCCCAAATGGGGCTCCATCTGCAAAGGGACCCAAGCGTTTGTCGGGGAGACCTTTCTCCGCCTTCCCTTATGGATCTAAAGCTTTGCTCCACCGGTCGGTCTCCTCTCACAAGAAACCGGCCCCCTCTCCGCGCTTGGATGCAACCGCCCAACCTGTACAGATCGACCTCAACTCCCCCTCCTGCGACCCTCCGTCAACAACCACTGGCCCCGTCTCGTCTGCCCAGGAGATCCCTTTCGTCGAGCCGAACCCGGCATGGCACACGGCCTCGCATAGGAAGAAGAAACCCACGCCTAGAGGCAAAGGTTCTGCCCAAAGTCCATCGGGCCCGCAAGCCAACCCCCCACTTGCCACTTAATGTCCGTTGCTGTTTGCAACGTGAGGGGCCTCAATCGCCCCAGAAAAATCAAGGCCATTTTTCGTCACCTATACGGTCTAAATGCTGAGATAATTGGACTCCTCGAAACAAAGATAAGGCCGGAGAATCGGTCTTCTTTTGCTGGCAACTTCCCACCTGGGTGGGGAATTATACATAATGATACCCCTTTGGGGCGCATATATGTCCTATGGAAAGAAAATGCTTGGACTTGTTCCCTTATCTCGTCCTCGCCGCAATCTCTCACCCTCTCCTGCAAGAACCTGGGGGGCCTCTCGGCCACTATTACGTTCGTTTATGGGGCGAATTCGACCTCGCTACGGAGGGAACTTTGGGAAGAACTTATCACCATTAGTAGCTCACGGGAAACCCCGTGGCTGGTAATCGGAGATTTTAATGCGGTCAGATTTGACGGAGAGAAGTATGGCGGCAGACCTCCGGCTACAAGGGCCAAGGATGCCTTCAACCGCTGCATCAACTCTTGCGGCCTCATGGAGCTTGAGTCCTGTGGTAATCCTCTATCCTGAACCAACTGCTCCGTTGGCCCATCTCGGATCGCCGCGCGTCTGGACCGTGCACTGATCAACACCTCCTGGTTGGGAATGTTCCCGTCTGCAAAACTGAGGTATTCGCCGCTCCCCTCTAGCGACCACCTGCTGCTGATGATCACCATATCCAAGGCTACCTCAAACCCAAGGCCTTTCCGTTACTTCAACTACTGGGCTTCCCGTCCGAGATACACGGACATTGTCAACAATGCTTGGTCCTCCCCCACTCCTGGTAATCCTATCCTACGTTTCTCCCTGAAACTTAGGAAGGTGAAATCTGCCCTTAAAGCATGGGCTAAGGAGAACGCAAACATCATGGATGAGATTAAGGCCACGGAAGTGGCCTTGTCTATGGTCAACGAAGCCCTCGGGGTTGACCTGATGGACCCTTTTCTTGCCCAGCTTGAGCTCAACATCAAGTCCCACCATGAGAGTTTGGACCGCGACCTCGAATCGGCTTGGAAGCAAAAAAGCCGTGTTGATTGGCTCACCCTCGGTGACCAGAATACAAAATTCTTCCACTTATCCGCCAAAGCTCGCGGAGCCAAAAATTCCATCCCCTTCCTCATCTCTAGCGATGGTCGGTGTTTGGACAAGCCGGCTTTGGTAGCCGAGGCCGCTGTCCGTTTCTATAGCGACCTTCTCAGCCCAGCGGGCAACCGCAACTGCCTGCTCCCTCCCCCATCTTCAAAAATGATTATTTCTCATGCTGGGAATGAGTGGCTGGAACGACCTTTTGAGGAGGACGAGATATTCGAGGCGCTTAGATCCATCCCCTCGTCTAAAGCTCCCGGACCGGATGGTTTCAACGGGTTTTTCTTCAAGCACCACTGGAACCTCATCAAGTGCGATCTCTGCGAGGCAATCGAATTCCTATACCACGATGGGGAGAAGGTCATGCACCTTAATCAGACATTCCTGACTCTCGTCCCCAAAGTCACCTCCCCAAGTGCGCTCACGGACTTCCGCCCAATATCCTGCTGCAATGTTATATACAAAATCTTTGCCAAGCTTCTCGCCACACGCCTGGCGGCTGTCCTCCCGCTACTTATCTCGCCTAACCAGTCCGCCTTTATTAAAGGCCGCACTATGGGTGATAGCATGAGGGTTGCTCAAGAAATCTTGCTGGGATTTGACAGGAAGGCGTCCATTAATCGGGCTTGTCTCAAGATCGATTTGACGAAAGCATTTGACTCCATCGAGCACGCCTTTATTCTCCAATGTCTGACGAATATGGGCTTTGGTGACCGTTGGAAATCTTGGATTAACAACTGCATCTCTACAGCCACTTTCTCGGTAATGATAAATGGTTCCCCCAAAGGTTTCTTTCTTGGCAGCAGAGGACTTCGCCAGGGAGACCCCTTAAGCCCACTACTCTTTGTGGTAGGTATGGAATCACTTTCGGCCTTGGTGGATTCATATGTTAACAAAGGTGCCCTCAAGCCTCTTGGTTGGGGGCGTCGACACGTGCCAACGCACCTCATATACGCCGATGATCTCCTCTTCTTCTGCAAGGCGACTTCCCGTTCTCTCATGGCTGTGAAAGAGTTGCTGAATGATTTCCGTAGTATGTCGGGGCTAGCTATGAATGCTCGGAAGAGCAAGCTATTCCGGCCTAAAAGCGCTCCAGCTGACTTCGGAAATTGTCTTCGGCTTGGCATGCTTCGTCACTCCTTGCCGACGGTCTATCTTGGGCTCCCCCTTGCTTCCAGTTATGGGCGGGGCTGTCACGCGAGACCTCTCGAAGACAAAGTTAGGGCCCTACTTGGTGGCTGGAAAGCTAGGGCCCTTTCCATGGCCGGCCGCTTGCAACTGCTGAAATCTGTCATTGCAGGGGTGGTTCTGTTCTGGACTGATGGTACTATCATCCCCTCTTGCACGGCTCGCAAGATCGATATGATGTGCGCAGATTTCCTTTGGAACTATGGCCTCCATTCCATCGCCTGGAGCACTCTATGTCTTCCCAAAGTGGAGGGGGGATTGGGCCTGCGGGCAGTTTCCACCATCACATCCGCCAAAGCCATTTCGTGGGCCTGGAATTTGTTGAATCATGGCTCCTCTCTATGGACTGATCTCATGATTAGTAAATATCTCCATTCATGCACCCTCTTTGACGCGGTCCCGTCGCCTTCGGACTCCCGCTATGGAAGAAAATTCTGTCCTCTCGCACTCTACTTCGTGCCTCCATTGCCGGCTCCTCTGCCCCGTATGTTTGGCTACCTTTGGGGAGACCATTCTCCTTCTCGGCTGCTGTTGACGCTGCTCGCCCTCGGGAGGAGCCTGTCCCCTGGGCTCCCGTCGTTTGGTACTCGGGGGCCGCCCCCAAGCACAGCTGCACACTCTTCAGAGCTGTACTCGGTCGATTGCCCACGACCGATCGCCTCTCCCGGCTTGGGATTTCGGCCCACACTCCTTGCTATCTATGCAACAACAATTTGGAGACGCACAACCACATCTTCTTCAACTGCAACTACTCCTTCAGCGCTTGGTCTCAGATTTGTCAAGCATATGGTGTTACCACAACTGCTCCCTGCAGCCTTGCGGATACTCTGGATTGGATTAAAGATAACACATGTACTACTATTCGCAACCGCCTTGGAATTGCCCTCGCTGCGGCTATATGGGAAATTTGGAAGGAACGGAATAGCAGATGGGCTTCTGGACGGCTCTCCCCCATCTCCACCATCGTCAGCACCGTCATAGTGAATACAAATATACTTGCAAGCTAACAGCATTTCCAGGTTTTTGTTCCCCCTGGGATGCGCAAATTTGTTTCAAAATTCTCACACCTCGTACCAAACTCCTGTAACTAAGGACTCATCATCTTTTTTGTTGTCTGATTTTTGGTTTTTTAATGATATACAGAAAACTTTCAAAAAAGAATCTGTCTTGGAGTACGTCTCATGATGAGTTATGATTTATTTTTTTCGGGCTATGGGACATTAGTGGTTTTTGTGAGATGAAAGACAGTGTTCAACGATCGATCGATGTATTATTTAAGTGCATTCATTCTAAGTAATGATATTTTTGAGTGCCCAATCAGGTAGAGATCTGATTCTGATAACTTAAGTCGTTGATATTTTCTCTTGGAATTTTTAAATTACCCGTCAGATGCTAGCAAATCAGCAATATGTTTTTTTCTATCTATTTCAAAAGTACGCGATAGTAGCAGACCAGGATTTTATGATAATTTAGGCACCCTTGTCAATATAGTAGTTGTATTTTATATCAATTTGTTATTAAGAAAATACAAATAAACAAATAAATATCAAAATTTGAGATATATTTCAATACACAATGAAATGTCAATAAAATAAAAAAAATAATTAGTATCGAGTTGACAATTGACCTCAACTTTTTGTATTTTGGAAGCATTTAACCATGTTTTCATCGTTGATACATCAAATTAAAGATTTTTTATATTTATATCCATGTTAACTTTGAGAATATCAGTTATGCCCCTCCTTTTTTTACAATATTAGTTGTACCTATTACTTCTAATAATTTTATTACTTGTGTCCCTTGGGTTAATGCCATCCATTTGGGTACTATTGGACACAAGGGTAGTTAGTTTGAATAATTTGGATTGACATATCCTTTATCTTTGGGTCATTTGCAAAGAACTCGTTAGGAGATGCGTGTGTTGGGATGTTGAGCCGGCTAAGAGAGGATGAGGACGATCCAAGAAATGTTGGAAAATGACTATATAAAGGGATCTTAGTTTTTTGGATATAAGCCCGAGATTGTCCCAAGATAGATCTAAATGGAGGCGAAGAATCCATGTAGTCGGCCCTACTTAATTGTGGGAAAATACTTTGTTGTTGTTGTTGTTGTTGTGACATATCCTCCTTCTCCTCCTCCTAATCCTCCTCCATCTTCTCTTTCCTCCTCCTCCTTTCTAAATCAATCATCACCTCCTCCCATCACCTCCCTCGGCCTCCTCCTCCTCCTTCGTCCCAAGCCCTCCAACCCACTCCTCCTTCGCCCCCACCTCATCCACTGCCCCTAGCGGTTGGGGATTCACTTACCTTCAACAGCTCTGATAGAGATGCTTCAACGATCTAGCAGTCGGGGTGCTTCTTCAATTCAACAGAGAAGATGAGGCTCTCGGGATGATCAATGGTTCATGAAGCTTCAACTCCTCCCTCTTTACTCTTCCTTTGTTTCCTACAATGCAAAAGGGAGTAGAGGCTTCAACCTCCTCCTCCAGTGGTGAGATCAAAATATGGTGGCTGATGGCACTGTTGCTAGCCAACAATGCATCAGTAGAGGATCTGTAAAAGAGATGATAGGGACTCGAGCAGAGGCAGCTCGAGTACATGTTATGATGGAGAGAGAGATGGTGAGTGGGATTCCTATTCGTTGGTAGAGGAAGGACTAAAAGCTCCAACCACCATGTGTGGCTGGGAGTAGGACATATGCATGGAAGAAAGGAAGCAAAAAGGGGGATGTGATGAGGGCCATCAGATCTGGGGTAGGTCGTATTGGAATCGATTATGGGGCATTACAGATGATTTGGGGGTGGGAAGAAGAAATAGGAAGAAGGAGAAGAAGGTAGAGAAAAAGAGTATGCTTGGGTGTATACATTAAGGAAGAAGACACTCGGGTTGGCTCCTTGGTGGTTGTCTCCTCAAGAGGTTAGGCGAAGTAGGGCTGCTTGGATCTCGTCGAAGAAGAAAGGATGGTCGAGTTAGAAAATAAAATATCAAATCTTTATCTCATATGATTTTGTCAAGATCATCGATTTAAATTAGAAAAGAATAACTGAATACATATGTAAAAGTTGCAGGAGAAGGATCTTCTGATGTTTCAAACAAGAGCCCTCTCATGCTATTTTTGGAATGCAAAAAAAAAGACCAACCATAGCGCAGTCTCTCCACGGATGGGGATATAGAGAAAAGAGGGAAACTGTCATCCCTTGTACCTCGGGGACCACAATTCATTTGATATCTGAATTGAAAATTTACAATTCTGCACATCAGATAATACGTAAACGTTCATATATATTTACATTTATAACCATACTATAAAAGATATGATAATGATATCTTTTTTTTGCTCTGTAAATGTAAACTATATATTCCCAAAAAGAGATTGAGGATTAGTTACAGAGATATGATGGTCAGTAAAAACTAGCCTAAAAAAAAGAGAAAGGACACTTTATAACCATACTATAAAAGATATGATAATGATATCTTATCTTAATGAATCACTTTTATTTGCCATTAAAATTTAGATAGCATAGAATGTAAAATATATATGATGATTGATGTTGGCTCATTAATAAATCTTACAGGTTGTTGCCTCTAGACCTGATTTGTCATTGGAGAGGTTATGGAAGCTCAAGCCATCACAGGGAATACCATAAGCTCCGCCCCCTTTGTCAGTTGATACTCCCCTGCTCTTGTTGCTGAGTCCAAAACCCATCATAGGGAAGCTGTGTTAGCAAAAGCTCAGCCTTGAGCTTATCCTCCTGATCTCCAACACAAAAGAATATGCTTGATAGGTTCTCCTCTTGAGGGCACTTGACCTATCATTAGAGATGGGAAACCATCTCCAGGAGCAGGCCCTCTTACTGGGCAATAACAAAAGAAGAGACGTGGGTGTGCACTGTTAGCCACCTTCTGAAGAAGGAACCATCCACTGCTCTGCCCATGCTGACCCTAAGAAGAAGACAAAGTTAAAGAAAGAGTAGTTGTTGAAAAGCAATGACCAATGAATGGATGCCACAAGGCAGCCAAACACGGTCAACATAGATGAGGGGTATAGATGTTAAAAATTCCCTTAACCATACACTTTGGTTTGAATAAACCATGGTTTGGCCCACTCCATTGAAGGTTAAACTAATGAAAGGGTACACGTGATAAGAGTGCAAGAAGTCAGGAGTATACCTGATATTGCAAAAGATGGCATAACTGATATTGGTGAAAATATAAAAAAATCCTAAATCAAATTTTAAAGTCAAGATTTGACAATATGCAAAGTTGAGAACACATTTCTTACAATTGTACTATTAAAGTCAAGGTATAAGATAAATGCATTTTTTACATATATTGTAATCATAAAAAGTTTGATATAATTAATTTTTAACATAAGAATATAATTATGTTACTGCCGGGAAGCGTGAGTAAATATTAATATTTTATAGTGTAAACTAAAATATTTATCGTATAGTATAGAAACAAATTTAATAACATCCATCTAGGAAAATGTCATAAAATTAGATAATGTGCAAAAATAAATTCATGTAATTAGATATATGTAAGTCAAGCTGAAATTTTTTATTGTGAACAGTATCATACAACTAAACGTATTACATTTTTAATCAATTTATTGGTGCAAAAGGCGTTTGATGCTCTTGAGGAATCTTTCATCTTGAGGAACTTGGAGTCAATGGAGTTCGACTCCATTTGCATAGGTTGATCCAATGCTGCATCACAACCCCTTTCTTTATTTTGGTTAATGTTGCGTGGGTTGAGACACGGGGACCCGCTAAACTCCCTACTTTTTACAGTGGGCATGGAATCACTTTCATTCCTTGTGGATGACTTAGTCACTACAGAACGTCTTAGGCCTCTGGGGAGAGGTCGTAGTGCTGCTCCTACACATCTCATCTATGCGGATGATTTGTTTTTCATGTATAGAGGTTTTTCCGCCTCCCTATTGACAATAAAGGATATCTTGGGTAACTTCTTCTCAATCTCGGGCCTAAAGATGAATGCTTGAAAGATGAAGTTGTCCATGCCAAAATGTGCTCCAGGTGATTTCGACCTAACACTTCAATTGGATATATTGAGACACCCACTGCCAATGACCTACCTGAGCTTCCCACTTTCTTTCTCTTATGGGAGGAGTGCAACAACATGCTAGCTGGAGGATAGGCTTAGGGCCGTGCTTTGTGACCGGAAAGCAAAGGCCCTATGCATGGCTGGTCGCTTGGAACTCCTCAGTTTGATCATTGCTGACGTGGACCTATAATGGGTTGTTGGTTTCCTTCTCTTAGCCACCGTGCGACAGATTGATATGCTTTGTGCCAAGTTGCCAACTTCTTAAGGGGATATGGTTGACATGATATCACTTGGGCAACCACCTGCCTCCCTAGAGAAGTGAGAGGACTTGGGCTGTGATCACTGGCCACCGATCGTGATGCCATGATTTGGAGTTTTGTTTTGGAAACTCCTCTCTTTTGATTCTTCTATTTGGCCCTCTACCTGCATGAGAAATACTTTAAGAGGATGCGACTTCTTGGATGTGTCCCCTACTAATTCAAACTTTCGTGTCTAAAGGCATATCCTAGCTAGGCGTGACGTCCTTCGTAGTATGGTCTTCGGCTCCCACTCGTGCCTGACTTGGACTTACTCTCCTAATGGTTTCTCCTTCAAGAAACATGTGACCTTGTTTGGCCTCATGGGAAGGCATGCTCGTGGGGCTACTATGGTTTGGTGTAAAAGTACGACCCCAAGCACTCGTGTGCTCTTCACTGTGTGGTGTTGAAACAGTTTCTGACCATTGATCTTCTTGCATAGTTAATTTGTGCACAAACGCTTAGCAAAAAAAAAAATAATAATAAAATTGTGCACAAACATCCTGCTACCTTTTCTCTGGATTCATGGAATCCCAGGATCATGTTTTCTTCAGTTGCACCTTCTGGTTTGGTGTCTTATTGAAGGTGTCCGCATCTCTTTCGCTTCCTTTGCCACCATTACTGCAACTTCTGAAGACTTTAAAGTGGATCGAGCTTGTTACTGTGGGTGATTCTCACCATTTGTACTATGTTGCTATATTGCTGTTGCATCTTGGAGGTTTGGCGTGAAAGAAATCGATGGTGGCTATGGGATGCTCCTCCATGGATAAGGTAGCCTCTTCTGTTGTGGCCGATGTCAATAAGCGTGTGAACTAAGTATGGACATGGGTTTTTGCCTTCCCAGGTCCATTTGGAACTCTTTACCATTTTGATTTTTTTTAAATGATTACGACTTTAGTGTAAATCTTTAACACCTTGTAACTCAGGGCATGAATCGCCACTTTAACACAAAGAAAATTTACATATATAAAAAAGGATAGAGATGATATTTGGAATGACAAGACCTAATTAAGAAGTTGTACATTTGTTACGTGTTCTATGGTCTTCATTATGAAGAAGAAAGGTGATTGATATAAGCCTACTTTACATGTATATACATAGTTATATATACATGTATTTAGCATATTTTATTTTTTATTTTATTTTTATTATTATATAAATGTATTTTATATATTTATAACTTAGTAAATTATACTTTTATATATTTTTGTTATAATTTCTGAATTTATTTATGTACTTAGATAATTATGTTCATATATTATATATGTATAGTTTACCTCTATATTGTAATACTTTATTTATTTTTATAAATATTTAATGTTTTTATTTTAATTTTTATTTTTAAAATGTGTTTTATGTAATATTTTGAAATATAGAAAAATGCAAGAAAGTGAAAATACGAAGAGTAAATATATTGATTATTATATACATGTATATTGCACAATAAGGGCCCAATAGCCAGATTTTACATCTTAACTCCAACTTAAATGAAACTACCTTTATTAAATAGATAATTTAATTTTATAAACAATAAAGGTAAGTTTGGTCCATTTTGAGTACCTATTGAGAAGATAAAGGTATGCTAAGTTTTCTTTGCAGTTTTTTATTCCGTGTTTTCTAGGAACAATGTGCATTATTCTTGAAAGAATTGAATTTTGTATTTTTTATGTTATTTTTATGTACAAATTTTATATAGAGGATTTTGTTATTTGAGGTGTAAAAATAGTAAAATAAAACAGGTTCTAAAATGCAATTATTGGGCTATAAAATTTGGGTTTCTAAGCCATGTTTTCTGCACAACTGGCTGCTCTGTCCCTCTCTACTTTATTTCTTGTCGACCAAGTCATCATGAAGATTAGGTCTTGAGGTCTAGGATCACTCAATGTCTTTAACACTTCATTCTCTTTCTTTTCATCTTTTATTCTTTTTATTTTGGTATTAAATATAATATTTTCTACAATATTTATTGTAAATTTATCGAGTGCTATTTGGTACAAATTAATGTTATATACGTGCACTCGATTAGGGATTTAAGGCCAAAATGAAAGAATAAATATGATGAAATAGAGATTCATCAACCACCGAACTTGTTATTATTCTCATCTTTCTGCCATTTATGTTCTATAGGCAAGAAATGATAACGACCTAAATAATAATGTTTTATACTTACAGATAACCATGTAGAGTGTGTGTTTTCATACAAATTGGGCATGCGAGCTTGCCTTTAGTACCCTTTAGTACTCCAACCTGATAAATTTGTATATAACAGAAAATCATTAATGGTCCACAATAGATAGAAATGCATTGTAAAAATTTCTTTTTTAACTGCATCATAAGTATGCACACTGGTACTTCATAAGATTTTATGACGCGAAGCTCCCAAAACCCGAACACAGGCTTAACTGCAAAAGTCAGCTCGATCTGGGTTTAATTATAATTTCTGTACTTATTCAGTATCCAAAAAATTCATTTGAGGAGTCCATCGCGTAGTGCTCGTCGAGATCTTTCCAATGAGTCTAAGAACATGAAAATCAAAGTTTGGGAGTCTGAGTTACGGCTATTTTAGCGAAGAGGGGTCCGGATCTTATTCGTATCCGAATCCGAGTCATAACCCATATACCCCTACTCCATCTCATCCAAACGCCCAAACCCCTTGCCCCTTCGATCTACAGCCCTTCCTCCTCCTTCTTCCCTACCGATGTTTGCCGGATCACATCGAATCGACGATCCGAAGTTAAAATCACGCAGAGAAGGTTCGGGTCACCCCATATGCAATTCTCATCGCGAACGGAGCGCCGATCGCGCCGTTCTTCACGAAAGATGTAACCGAGGCGACAAAAAACTTGAGGTATGATGTTTCCCTTCCTCATGCTGCGGTTTCTACATGAAACTCGACCATCGATCTTCCCCATTATAACCTCAATTACAGCTTTTGTGGTGTGATTTTGGTTGGACATCATCTTCTTCTTTGTTGACATAATAGAGGGAAAATCATATCGACTACAGTTTCAGTTTCTGGATTGATGTTGTTAATCGAATTCAACAAGATATTAATTAAAATGTGGATATATGTCTATGACATTATAATCACGGGTAATTGAAACAACAAAAAGCAAATCGATTTTGAAATCTCTTTGACAAATAACGTGTACGCGACGTTGGACCGCTTCCCTACTTTCCTGACATTGAATTGCATTATCTGAAAAATGGTATTCAACTAAAAGCCAACGAAAGGTGCATAGATGAGCTTCTGTATCGTTTAAAAAAAAGACTATAACATTTTTCCATACGTGTCTTTCAGATGGGTGGATCTCCTGGATGAAGAGGTGTATGACGATGACTTCCTGTTCAACGCTGGTTAATGGAGGACAAAGAGGGGGGGGGGGGGGGAGGGTTCAACCGCAAAGAGGGGTTAGGTAGGGATGTCGGCTAGCTCCTCTTCTTATTGTTATTGTGCCATATGTGTTGTAGAGAATGGTTACTCATGCGTGGAGGGAAATTTCCTCGAGGTATGCTTCAAATGATTTGTCTATACCCGATATTATAGTATGTTGATGACACGATCCTGTTTGTGGAAGGTGCTACTCGTGAACCTGAGGGAATTGATACAATTTTGGAGCTATTTGAGAGAGTCTCAGGGCTGAAACTCAACAAGGAGAAATCAATCTTTGTTCCCTTTGATATTTCAGAGGGAGAGATCGAGGCTTGTGGGGCATTCCTACGCTAACAATGTGGGACTCTCTCAATCACCTATTTGGGATTGCCTGTGGTGGACGACCATTTAAGGCAATAAGGCTGGTCTCTATTGGTAGAGAGACCTGAGAGCACGCTTGCGGGCTGACGTGCTTCTTGCTTATCATGGGGTAGACACTTGGTGCTCTTGAGGTCTGTCCTTTTTGCGATTCCTGTCTTTTTTCTATCTTCTCGCTTGCTCCTGGTGGGGATTTGTGGATGGTTGGAAGCTTTGATGTGTAGAATCTTTTGGGATGGCACTCCGCTAGTTGCTTGGAAGGTTGTGACGCTTACTGAGGCCGATAGTGGTTTGAGAGTTTTAACCTTGACGTGATGAACAAGGCCCTCCTGACGAAATGGGTCAATCGTATTTGGGGTGTTGGATAAGATACACTTTGTATGCTTTCGAGGAAGATCTATGGTGTGACAGGAAGTCTAGAGTGGCATCTCAGTAGAATGGTAAAGCCTTCAAATTTTTGACGTGGGGTGTTCTCGGTGCTTCCCTAGATTTCTCCATATCGAAATCATGTACTGAGGGATGATGAAGAAGCTAATTATTGGATATGGACAGATGGTGCTTTTAGTGTGAAGAAAGCCTACAAGATCTTATATGCATCCATTATCTTTGATCCGAGAATTACAATACCAAGTTTAGGCAAATTTGATCTTGGAGGATTGCTATAAGAGTGAAAGTGTTTCTCTGGTTGTTCGGGAAAGAGTAAGTGATGACTGGTGCCCGAAGGACTAGGCTCTTTGGGGCTAACAACTCCTGAATACGATGTGGAGAGGAGATGGAGGATGCTAATCATCTATTTTTCCTTTGTTCTTCTTCGTGACAGATTTGGGCAGGGGCCAATTTACCGATTGTTGCATCTTTAGGGGTTAGAGAGTTATAGAAGTCGATTGGTATATCCGGAACTTACACAATAACTGAGAAACAACACGCAACATCTATTTTGTGGGCGATTTGATTGGCAAGGAATGGAACTATTTTTCACGGGGAAAGATTTTATATCGAAAATGTAATAGAACATTTCAGACTCCTATATGAGTCTTGGTCATTGTAACTAGGGGTGCTAATCGAATCTAGAAATGAATATATATCGGTCTTGTTATTTGAAATAACGAGAATAACAATAAATAACTTAGTATGATAAAATCAATTCATGCATCATGGTGATCGATATTATCTTGAAACAAAAGTCATGAATCATACACGATTTTAGATATAGCTATGAGAGAATATTTGAGACAAGAAATGAATCCTAATATTCAAATGACCAACCCATTATTCTAGTCTATTTAATGTCCTTTTCAGGGTCCAGAGGAAATGCATATCTTGTACACTAATTAGTAGGAATGAGAGGACTAATGTCAGACCTGCAAGGACAAATGATCGATTTACCTTTTCAAAGCAACTTATGTGTGGGGCTTTCGTTAATTGAATATATAGTTTCTTGGTAATAGCATTTAAAGTGATTGGGCTGTAGATATTGTTGTACGGACATAAAATGCCAGATACCTCACATGTAGACTTGCTAAAGTAGTTCAACACATTATTGTATGTGGAATGGATTGTGGTACTATTTGAGCTATTTCTATGTCCTTGAAATGGGATTATAAAAAAAAATTTATCACAATAACAACTAACATGATGGTGAGAAGAACTTCTAATTCATTCAGGTTATTATCAATGTCATCTTGACAATGATAGTCATCATCATGGATTGTCTTGCAAGGATAACCAATAGAACAAGCAGGCAGAGGAGGAATACTTTGATATATCAGAAATCATAACAAACTTAAGGGAGGAACTCAATGTAACATCACTATCGTGTTCATGTGCAAGAAAATGGAGCATCACCATCTACCTTATAGTTGATTATCTTTGATAAACAATGAAAAGGATGATGGAAAAGATATGGCAGGGAATGTGGGAAGAGGGAAACAAATGTAAGGTAGGGAAATGGATAAACTCTTAAATATATGTTCTTTCCTACTAGTCTTTATGGTTATTTACTATTGTATGTTAAAGCAACATAAGATCAAGCTCTTATAGAAAACTACGACAAACTGGTCTTATTATTTAAAACAACGAGGATATCAACAAATGACTTAGCTCGATAAAATTACCTCATGCATCGTGGTGATCATCATTATTTTGTAACAAATGTCATGAATCGTACATGATTTTCAATATACACAGAAACAACTACTATGATGGTGAGAAGAACTTGTAATTTGTAAATTATTAGGTGATGATCAATGTCTTTACAATGATAGTCCTCACCTATGGATTGTCTTGTAAGGATAACTAACAAAATGAAAAAACGGAGGAAGAATATTTTGATATACCACAAACCATGACAGACGTGGAGAGTGTTGACTGCTCAAAAAAAGGGGTGGACAGGGGGAGGGGAGTTAGTTTACATTAGAAAGAAAATGAGAAAATGCAGATCTAGGTACTCTTTCTTTCTCATCTGAGGAGTGAGTCAAGTCGATCCGTTTTTGGCTCAATCATATTGACGCGTAAGAAGAGGGATCATCACTATCTTCCTTATGAGTGATAGATCTTTGAAAAAGAATGAAAAAGAGAAGGGAAAAGATGTTGTGGAGAATGTGAGAACATGGAAACAAATGTAAGGTGAGGAATTGGGATAAAACTCTTAAACATATTTTCCTTCTTACTAGACATCATGACTAATATTCTACTCTATTTGTAATATTGATATTTCGTCATTAACTGCTATAATTATATGCACACACTCACATACATGCATACACATGTGGTTGCATGCATACATATTTTTGTATGTATGTACGCATATAATATGTAAATAGAGATGTATGTGTATACATATGATGCGTGTATGTATGTATGTATGTATGTATATAAGTATCGAATCAAATCGAATCATTATCGAACGAATTCACGTTAATTCAGATTCGATTCATTTGGGAATCGAATCCACAAGTCAAATTCATATTCGATTCATTTTACTTCGAATCAAACTTTTTTCGAATTTTTATCGAACGAATTACAATCGAATTCAAAAGATTCAATTCAATTAGCACCCCTAATTGTAACATGTGTACCTAACTTGTAAATATAAGTTTTTGGATGTCTACATCTACGGTGTGACACCCTTTTCCTGTAAATTTTTTTTGGGACAAACACTAAGATGTGTAGTGTAGAGGTGTGTAATAATAACTACTTGATGCAGATTTGAACGAAGTAAGGTGGTGATACAGTGAATGAGTAGTTTCGATAAAAAATGGAATGAGAGATGAGTGAACGAAACCGAAAACAAGAGGGGTTGCAAAGGAGGGAGAGTTGGTGCAGTAGTAAGATTCCTCTACAGGTTCTTCGATCTTGAGCTTATGCGCATGAACATGGTTGGATATTGACAGACAAAATGTGACTTCGGTGTTTGAGAAATAAGTAATAGGAAGATGAAGGGTACAAGTGCAGTATATGGTTTATTGGCTAGTGATGCATGTCGTGATTGTATTGTGGTGGATGAAGAACATGTGCTGATGTGCTGGCTGGTTTATGCAGAGGCATGAGAGGATTCAAGTTTTGGGATGGAGGTGATGGTTATGGAGAAGTTATGGGTAAGGAGGACAATAGTGAAGAGATGGAGTGAGGAAGGATGAAGGCAGCGATGATGACAAAGTGAGGATGGTAGGAGTCAAAAAGGGAAGCAGGAACTATAACAATGTCAGCTGACAACAACTTGGATCACGATGGGATTTTGGTTGTTTGATACCAAAAGGAAGAGGCTGGAGTAGCAAGATAAAAAGGAAGGGGTGCCGAGTGGTGGGTGTTACAAGAGAACTTATAGTGGAGGAGGAAAGGGAAAGGAATATTAGTGTTAGGTGTTGGTCAACTGTTGGATGAAGGTATAGTTGTATTTGATGTTGGGAATTGGGTATGAAAGAGGATAATGTGGAGGGAGAGGAGGGGTAGAGGGTAAAGGAGGTAAAAAGGATAATCATATAAAGCATCTTTGGATGAGGAGATGGTGGAGGAGGTGGATGGAGCATAAGGAGGACGGAGGAGAGAGGGAGACAATGAGGTGGATAGGTTGATCTTTGGATTTCGGAGCTGGTGGACTTTAGTTAGTTTTGGCTAAGTATGCAAGTGAAGACATCATATGAGGAGGAAGAAGAGGTGGAGAAGATGGATGTTGGATTGAATGGAAGTGAAGTTGTCTTAGGTTTGGAAAGAGGTAATGTAAATGACAAAGAGGATAGAGAAGATGGTGGTGGAGGAGGAAGCACAAAAGAGTGGACCAGAAGAGATGAGGTGGGGAGGAGGGATACATGCTATTGTTGCTTTTTTTGGATACTTAGGACTTGCGATGATTGAGTAATCACCATAAGTAACCTACCAACAATTATTTACGATAGTGACTACCATCCACTGCATCTTATTTTGTATACATATTTTCAGGGGTCAAGAAAGATCACCGCAAATAATATCTCCTACTACGACGATCTACGTAGTCGTAAAAGCCAGGACATTCGGCAATTAGTATTGTTGCAAATAACTATTCTGCCTCATATATTTGCTAGAATGTGGAACTGGTGAAAGTTACTTAGCTCCTGCGATTATTGACCGCTACAACTAGTCATATTTCCATCAGTGTAGGTCCATTTCCCTTCTTGAGAATATGAGCTCACGGATCCGTGTTGTGTGTAGGACCCATCATAAATCAATAATCCATAATAAAGCCTCAAAGCTCGTTTACAAATCCAAGCCACCCTCTACTTAAATAAGAGCAACAATTGTGTTTCGGATAATTAGCATAGGACGATTGTCTAAACCATTTTCTTTCTCTCCACCCTATTTCGTTGAGGAGAGGCGTTTGACTAGGGAGTTAACCGAGGGGATTTAGGTCCTCTCTCTAAAACCTCCGGCTTTCCTCGAGGTTCTCTAGAATCTCCACCCAAATCCAATTTCTACCCCGGTGAGCCCACCAACATATTTTTATTTCCTCTTGTGAGGCCATCCCAAAAACTATAATCTCTTTCATTTAATACATCAAATTATACATTTATATTTCATAGAATCCAATAAAAAATACTGTAGTATACCATCTTATCATCTAAAAATTACAAAATAGTAAATATCTAATCATTTTGCAAACTTCATTAAAATCACATCTCAACAAACCCTGCCAATAATAAACCCTTTATCGAAACCCTTTATCGAAACACACGAAAGAAGTCATCCACAAGGTAACCCTTTTTTGGATAGTTTTTTTAGAGTAAAAAGGGTGGCCTCCTAAACAGGGAGCCACCTTAAATTATATATAATTATATATAAATATTACAAGAAAAGGCTTACATCATGTTATACCTGCCATGAGGAACATAACGCCCTACAGTGGTCAATCACATTTTCAGAATAAAACCTTTGGCCCCTAAATATAAGCTCATTCATAGCACACCAGATGGACCAAACCACAACAAAAGGAAAAAAGCTGTCCTCTTGGCCAACACCGCAAACCGATCTCATACTCCTCCAAAAAGCGTCATAATCTCGGCTCTCCAGCCATCCCACATTGGCCCTATCCCACACCTCCGTCGAATACTGACAGGTAAAGAACAAGTGGTTCGCGTCTTCAATTGCCATATTGCAACGATCACAAGAGACGTCCTCCATGCCCAGCAGAAGTCCCCGACGACTCTTGGAGAGAATCATCCCCATCCTGAACAACCAAAGGAAGATCTTAACCCGATTAGGCACCTTACTCCTCCAAATCATCCCCATATCAACCCTCATCTCATCCTGCACCACCGCCTCATCATCCACCAAAAAATGATATGCTTTCCTAATCGAAAATTTCCATCTCTCCACTCCAAGTGGTCCCTACCCGTAGACGGCCCCGTACGCTGCAACAGCTCCGTCTGAAGCGCTAATAGGTCCTCCATCCCCCGCTCCGAAAATGTCGAGGTGAAAGTTGGAGACCACGTCCCATTGCCCCATACCTGCTGCACTGTGACCTCGCTGTCGCCCGCCAATCTAAACAGACACGGGTACCTCTCACACAAAAGACCATCTTCCGTCCAGTCATCTAGCCAAAAACGAAATCCTGCACCGTCCCCGAGCACTTGCCTTAGCTTGGACGAAATCTCTGGCATCACCACAGTAATCCCTTTCCACAGCGACGACGGCATCCGCCCCGGAGTAACCTCCAAAGATAGGTTCACCCCATAAATCTTCCTCATCAAGCGACAAACCAAGTCCTCTGAGTTGTCCCAAATCCGAACTATCCACTTTGCCATAAAGGCTTTATTCATCTCCTCCATACGCAAAACCCCCAAACCACCCTTCTTTTTCGAGCTCGTCACCTTGGCCCAGTCCATAAGGTGAATGCCTTTCTTGCTCTATCGACCATCTGCCCAAAAGAATCTTCTCATCAACGCCTTGATCCTATTTCGAGCTCCCGCAGGTATTAATCTCATAGAGCAAAAGAAGATGGGGATTGCCGAGAGTACATGCTTCAACAATACTAACTTCCCCCCCTTGGAGAGTACCTTCGCCTTCCATCCAGCCAACCTAGCTTCCAGCCATTCTAACAAAGTCCTCCAGTCCCCTGCCTTTGGATTCCCCGCTACAAGAGGAAGACCCAAGTAAGTAATCGGCAAAGACGATAATGTGCAACCCAACATCTCAGATATTTTTTGCTGCTCCAATTCCGAAAGCCCGAAAGGGACCACCACAGACTTATCTCTATTAACTCGCAAGCCAGACACCATCCCAAAAATGTCCATGATGATCGAAGCACGCCTAATCTTTTCCGGTTCTGCGCCAAGGAATAGTACAGTATCATCTGCATATTGAAGTAGAGGGATGGAGATGTCATCCTTTAAAAATCTAGAACACCAATTATCAGCCACCACTAGCCTCATAAGTACAGCCAGAGCATCCGACACCAAAACAAAGAGCAGGGGAGCCAAGGGGCATCCCTGCCTGATTCCCCGTTGCGGTTGAAAGTAGCCCCCCTCCGGCCTGCCATTAACCAACACAGCATGAGAAGAAGAAGTAACACATCGCTTGATCCTAGCAATCCACATCCTAGGGAATCCTCTTTTTTCCAACGATGCCCACAAGAATCTCCAATCCACACACTCGTATGCCTTAGAAAAGTCAACCTTCTAGAGCACCGCTTATACCCCCCTCCTTTTCCATTCTGACACCATCTCTGAAGCCAAAACTAGCCCATCAGCCATAGCTCTCCCAGGTATGAATGCAGTCTGCTCAGGCGAAATGATGTTGTGCAACACCCTCCTCATCCGGTTAGCCAAAATCTTAGAAACCAAAAGATATATGGCATTCGATAATGCAATAGGTCTAAAATCATCAGCCCTGCTTGGCGCACTTTTCTTGGGTAGCAGGAAAATGAGTGCCTTATTTAATCTTTCAAACCCCTTATTACCTCCTTGGAACTCCCGAAGCACCTCCATGACATCATCTTTAATCACTTCCCAAAATTCCCTATAGAAGCAAATTGGAAATCCGTCGGGTCCCGGTGCTCCATCCGCATTAAGCTGAAATAGGGGAGCCTCCTCCATAGTAATCAGACGAACCAATTCCTCCGCCTCCTCAACAGATAGCCGTGATAGACCTTTCCCCTGCCAACCCCAACTCGATCGCAGCTGTCGCCTGCCAAAATTCTGAAAATGGGATCGCAATGCAACTCCCACCTCCTGATCTCCCTCTACCCTCACATCATCTACCACAATGGACTGTATCAAATTTCTGCGCCTCCTCCCACTGGACATGGCATGGAAAAATCTCGTATTTGCATCTCCGTCCCTCAGCCATTTCTGCCTCGATCTTTGCCTCCAGGCCACCTCATCTTTCCTGTCCTCCAACAAAATCTTGCCCAAGTGATTGCCTCTTTCCAGTATCTCCTCCGCTGTCAAATCTCTCTCATCTTCTAATCTGTCCAGCCTGCACACCTCTTCCTCGGCCCTCAATCTTCTGTTCCGCCGTTGCTCACGATTCCTTCTATTGAAGCTCATTAAATGTCTCCTGAGCAATTCCAACTTATAAGCCATCCTGCAAGTCGTCGAGCCACTGGGTCTGCACTCTGACCAGAAAGCTGACACAGATTCACGAAATCCCTCCTCCAACAGTCAGGCCCGTTCAAAACGGAAAAAAGATCGAAGACGCACGCCCTCTCGAGATGACCATAACAATGGCGTATGATCAGAATGTGCCCGTGGCAAAGTCCGAGCCCCAGCCAACGGGAAAGATACCACCACTTCTGCCGACACCAAGAACCTATCAATACGTGATCTCGATCTTGCATTCCGCCAAGTATACTTACAACCCGATGCATTGAAAATATGAAGACCAAGCTCATCCACCATATACAACAACTCCGCCGAGCCGCTATCTCTCCCCCCACACCCACCAGGACGATCTTCGAACTCCAAAGTGACGTTGAAGTCCCCCGCAATGATCCACGCAGCTTCAGTTGCCCCTTCCCTGGCCATCGACAGCTTGCCCACAAGAACATCTATACCAACCCCATTACACGGACCATAAACATTAGTGATCAATATCTTGCTCCCATCCGCCCTCCTTTGCAATAATGTTGAGAGAGAGAATCTCCATCGCAGCTCCTCCACCTCCAAATCGAACTTATCATCCACCCAATCGGTCGCAATACCCCCAGACGCCCCCTCAGAGTCAATCGTCCTAACCTCCTTCCATTGGCTTCCCCCAATGTCTCTCCACACCCCCTCAAATCCGCTTGATATCTTAGTCTCCTGCACGATGTCTGCCCTGTTCTCCATCATCAAATGTCGAACTGCCGCCCTCTTCTCCGATCGCCCTAATCCTCTCACATTCCAAGTTATGATATTCATTTATGCACCGCTACAAATCCTTTTGGTGCCACCAATCCTATAGATCTCAACACACCATCTTCCATCTCAATAGTATGTCCTACTTCCGCCACTCGTACTTCTCCCTCCCCAACCACGTGCAACTCCTCACTTGATTTCTCCAGACTCTGGTAGATTTCCAATCTTTGTCGCCTTCTCCTCTCTCTAATCCCTCTACGCAAAAATGTCCACCTGTATCGTCCCTCAAGCCACCGCACCTCTTCTTGTCCCCCCCCAATTTCCCCTATTCAGCTGCCAGAACAACCTCTAATCCATGTCCATCTATTTCTCCTGAATTGGGTATTCCCGAAGCTGTCCGAACACCCTCAATTCCTGCCGACAACTTATCTTCAAAAACCCCCAAACCATGTTGTTGTTCCACCAAAGGGCCCTGCCATGCTGCCTCTCCGAAAACAACCAACGGATCCATACCACTGACGACAATTCCCTCAGCCAGATCGGTCACAGCTCTGAATGCGCCGACGGATCGAAGGCAACCCCATGTACCTGCAACCACTCCCCATAGCCCTCCGAAAGTGCCCTTTGATGATCATTCCTGCGACTACAGATATCAGAAGATCGAGTCCCATACCGCATTGGTGACGATATCCTCCGACCTGAGCACCTCCTGGCTTCGTAGGCCCGCCTCTCGCCAACTCCATCGCCTCACGTGCTTCCATACGCCCTGCATCATCCAACAGATCCACCAGTAGCCTCTCCTCGAGAACGACAAAAGGATGTTCCACCACATGATCCGCAAACGAGAACGGATCGTCCCTCTGCTCCGCAATCGAGATCGGTCTCCCACTCGGGTCCTTACTCACCGCTGCAGCAACGAATCTGGATTCGCTACATCGACCTGCCACCGCTTCGGCATAAGAAAGATAACCACCGCTAGTTCCACTTCCACCCGTGCACATCAAATGCTCCACGGGTCCTTCGACAATTCTCCTTCTCGAAAATGGGATACAGGCTACAAAATCCAAATTGCTTCCACGACCTCCTCGCCACTTTTCCATGCTCGGCATGCCATTGGTAGAATTAGGAATATGGGACAAATAAGATGAAAATGAAGGATGGGATTCCAAATTCCCCAAAGTCACCCCGGGCCCACTGCCATCCATACGTCCACCCAGAATATCCACGGCACATTCTCTTGTTGCACACGGCACCCCTTTTTGGATAGTTATCCTCTTCAAGATGGCCCTCTATCCAAATGCAAGGATTACTTCCATGGACGGACCTAAGTTATGGGTAAGGGGGGCACGTGCCCCCCATCCCATTGTTAATAACTTATTATACATCCCTAATTATGCCCCTCACCTCCCTCGCCATGTTCATGTGTTACCTTACCCTCCCAATTTAAACCATCATACCCTATCCAGGGTCAAAAATGGATTGAATACTGATATTGGATATACCTATATCCATATTCGCTTTATCTCTATCGAATATGGATACATATACATATATGATTCGGTTATGCGTTAAGGAATTCATATACTTAAAAATACGAGTACGAATTTGAATCGGATATTTGTCGAATCTGAATAAGAATGATTAAAAAGCGGATCCAAATATGTATTCAATAAAGAGCCAATCCAAATATGAATTAAATAAAGAGTGCATACAAATATGGATCCAATAAATAGAAAATCCAAATACACACTACAACAAAATTGAGCTATAGTGATGTCTTTTCAAAATCCGTCACTAAATTAGCCATTGTTAAATATATAACGACGATATATTCGTTGTGAAATGATTTTTCGTACTCAAAATTAGCGATGAATATCACATATGTCGTTATTTCATTAGCAATGGTCTACATAGTGACGCTTATTCGTTGCTATTTTCAAACATCTAATTAATCGTCACTAAATTTTGAGTTTCAAAATTTAGCGAAATTAGACGTTTGAAAAATATCAACGAATAAACATAGCTATGTGGACCGTTGCTAATGATATAACGACATATGTGATATTCATCGCTAATTTTGAGTACGAAAAATCATTTCGCAATGAAGAATATCGTCATTATATATTAACAACGGCTAATTTAGTGATGGATTTTGAAAAAAACGTCACTATAGCTCAAATTTTTTTATAGTGATGGATCAAATAAAGACTACATACGAATACAAATTGAATTTTTATCGAAGTTCATAATGATTTTTTAAAAAATAACAATGGACTATAAATAAGTTGCACCATAATAAAAGGGACCGTCGAGGTGAAATGCGTTCTTTATCGGAAGTAAGAAGATGCATACAGTTTCATAACTTTTGTTCGTGTCCATCTTTAAACAAACAGAAGTTTATTAATATCATTAATATATTATATTATATAATATGTAATACTAATATAATAACACAGGCTATGCCTTATATTACATTAACTAATATATAAAATAATATTAAATATTGTATTTAGATATATATATATATATATATATATATCCGGATCTGGATATTCAAGCCATTACTATCCATATCTGGAAATTTTTACAACCCATATCCGTATTCGATTAATATCTGGATAGGGATATCCGTATCCTATATTTTTTTGAATACGATAAGCAAATATTCAGATATATCTGTACGGATCTTCTAAAATATTATCGTTTGTATTTCGTATTCGTAAAATTAAAGATCCAATTTGTATTTGCATTCACAGGTATTGAATTTCAACACATATGTGCAGTCTTATTTGTCAAATTTAAAAAATTGTATTTGTATCTTCCATTTAATGAATGCGGATACAAATAGATATGGATATGTTAGTATTTGTTTCCTTCTCCTACTATGAAGTTTCCAACGTATTCGCATATGCAATTGGTGTGCCCCTCCTAATCTATAATCCTAGGTCCGCCACTGATTACTTCATGTCCAACCCACCATTGATGGATATCTTGGACTCAACCGTGTCTATGTTGAACTAATCGCCATGCAGGTGCTACAGATTTCTCTCTCAGGCTAAGTTCAGCTCGTTCATAACCTTATGACCCACCTTAGGTAAAATATAATTAATTCCAGTAAAGAACCATGGAGGATAAATTAGAGGAATAGATTTTGTGGCTGATGTGGAATATTACTCCTTAAAGTAGCACTTTTCATTGCTTAAAGATCTCCTGTATCGTGTGCTTGTCATCTGGCAATAGCTCTGTTTTCCCAGCACTTGTAGGGACATATTCAGATTGTATGAACATTACTTTTCTGTTAAATCAGAGTCAATTCTAGTCGTTTTGCTTGTTAACCGGTTCGACTTTCTTTGCCGATTGGTTGGATTTTGGTTAAGATATGGACTTAATTTCCAGAACGAGAACACATGAGCCTAACAAGCGGCGTTTGCCATTGTTATTATCAAGAACAGTGGATATATAGAGATAAACACGGGTGGCGTGGTGCCTGGGAAACAAACAACAACTAGACTGACATGGACAGACCGACTTGCACGACCATACCGATGCAGTCATCAGCTTATTTAGATAGATCTCACCGGAACCCGAGAACACCTACATCATTATTATTGTCATCACACAGTCACGTTGAAGTAGGAACACGTGAAGTGTAAACTGCGCAAAGTTCCCGTGACACCGAACCTCTTGCCCACCAGATCGAACTGCAGCATGTTATCTTCCATCTGATACCCGCCCACCACGACCGACGTGGTCGCCGCCTCACCGCCGTCGATCAACCCCAAGCACAGAACTCCCGGCTGCACCTCCACCACGCTGTTCGCGCCATTCCACGCCCAGCTCGCGCCGCTCCCAAACACCAGCTCGATCGGCGGTACATCCGGCCCAACCCAAGTGCTGCGCACGTTCTTGCCGTCGAAGCAGGCGCCAAAGGGTGCGACGGGCCTCACCCTCGTTAGCCCTGACTCTCGCGCGAAGGCATCCACCACGGCCTTGTAGATGGACGACTCCAGCACTGTGTAGGGATTCACAGTGCTGAGCTTCGTGCCACCTGTACCCTTCTTTGTTATGGAAAGCAACGACGTATTGATCGGCACATTCTTGCCGTTCACCTTAATGGCGCTTACTTCGATGAAGTACTCGACGGAGCGCTCACCCTGGAAGTACGCACCCGCGGTGCTAACCGGATTCACGACCAGAGGTGTGTAGACGAAGGCGGCGGAGATGAAATCTCTGGTCGGGATGCGGTAGGGGGTGTCGCCGAAGAAGATAACACCCTGCCTGGGGCCGGCGGAAGGAAGACAGAGAGCGAACTTGTTGGGATAACGCAGCGACGAGGAGAGTTGGGAGGGGAGGGAGACCCCTGTACGGCCGAGCCCGACCATCCCGGAGGCACCCGGGACGAGGCCTTCGAGGAGGGAGTTGAAGCCGCAGGAGAAGGTGACGTTGGGCACGGTCACTGGCTTGAAGCCGTCGGTAGTCGTGATGGTGATGCTGTCCTGCGCAAGATCCCCGGGAGTAGTGGTCCTGATGTATGGGTTCGACGCGAAGATGCCACAGATATTGGAACCGCAGGCCTTGGACAGGGCGGCCACGCAGTCCTTAGTTTTGCAGGGTACGTAAGAGAAGGTGGAGGAGATGTAGCGACCATTTTCGCAGTCGACCCACGAGTAGCGGGCGCCGAGGTCGACCACGAGGCTGAGGACGGAGGAGGGGGTCTTCTGGCGAAGGCGTGTGACATACTGGTTTGTGGATGCGTCCTTGGAGACGGTGAGAACTGGGGTAATGCGCCTTGGGGGTGTGAGGGATGCGCAGGTGGAGAAGAAGAGAAGCACTACGAGGCAGAGAAGGGGAGGTGTCATGGACTTGGCAGCCATAGTGAGTGAGTGCTATGCTATGCGGGGAATGTCTTGAAGAGATGACGCGAGGTTTCCATTATATAGACAAAAGAATGAGAGGGATGGTCAATATAAAGGCCATAAATTTGCACAAAGGTCTTTAAAAACCATTTATCCTGACATCTTACAGCTAATAAAAACATAGTTTAATGGAACTTTAAAGCCGATAGGTCCAGATCAGTGAGCTTCCACGAAATGCTCTGCATGTGTGGATAGATGGCAAAAATTAAGTAATAACTTTTCCGTTTGCGAAAGACTATGACTGACACGTTTTGGGGGGACTAAGCTATCTTGAGTCTTGACCCATTCATGCTAATTAAATTAATAGAATCTGGAGACTTGATCAAAATTTTGCGATTTAGTTTTGTTGATCTGTGGAACTAAACTAAAGCTTTATGAGTTTTGATTAAAACAACCCTCGTTAATTCTACTCTCTCTCCCCTGCTACACGACGCCATTAAACAATGATAATGGCATTCTAATACTAGACATTTAATTTTGAGTGACTTCTTGAGAAAATTAAATATTAATGTTTTTAAGGTATGCCGTTTTGCATTTAAAATTATGTAATTAAGTTTTAATCTCGTAAACTTATGTAATTATATTGGATTAATAAATTGATTTCAATTGAGAAATTAATAATGTTGGACAAAAGTTGAGAATTCCTAAATTTGAAATAATGGAAGTTTCGGGTAGAGTTTTATTAGCACATCTAGTGGTTCTAAAATATTAATGGACTTATATATGAGTTCATATCCTAAGCTCTTGTAACAATAGTAGAGGGGAGGAATGGAGGACCAGATACGTGCGCCTCCGCTCCGTCATCGTTTCCGTCTTGAGAGAGTAAATTCAGATCTCAGATTTCGATAATTGTCAAATAAATTAACTACAACAACAACAAAATTGAGCTATAGTAATGCTTTTTCAAAATCCGCCACTAAATTAATCATTGTTAAATAAATAATGATGATATTATTCGTTACGAAATGAGTTTTTGTCCTCAAAATTAGCGACGAATATCATATTTGTCGTTATATCATTAGCAACGGTCTATATAGCGACGCTTACTCGTTGTTATTTTTCAAAATATCTACTAATCGTCGCTATTTTTTTAGTTCAAAATTATATGGTAATTCCGTCTGAGAAAATGGGCATCGATGTCGACACTGTTATTGAACTCCGTGATGCTACCTTCTTTGAGGGTGTCTTCCCTCTGAAGATTGGAATTCCTTATAATCAGACCAATGATGTTGCCTCCACATCAGGATATATTGCAGATCAAGTGGATAGGATAACGAATGTGGGGGTTGAGACTCAACATGAACCCAATGACATTTTAGAAGAAATTGAACCAAGGAGGAGCAAATAGCCTCGGATAGCCGAAGATCTAGACAGAGACTTTGTTGTCTACCAGAACGGTGGTGATCCATTAAGGTATAAGGAAGTCATGGATTCATCTGAAGCAAAACAATGGAAGGAAGTAGTCAAATCTGAGATGGATTCCATTATGGCTAATGGAACTTGGGTACTGATTGATTTACCCAAAGGGTGCTCTATCATTTAGTGCAAATGGATGTTTAAGAGAAAGTTTAGGCCTGGCGGATCAATTAAAAGTATAAAGCCAGATTAGTTGCCAAGAGCTTTACACAAAAAGAATGTATTAATTATTTTGATACATGTTCCCCTTTGATTAGGATGACCACTATCCATATGCTCATATCATTGGCTTCTGTATATGATCTCTCTATCCACCATATGGATGTGAAGACTGCCTTCTTGCACGATGATCTTGAGAAGAAGATATACATGGATCAACCTGATGGGCTTGTGACTCCTGGGAATGAGGGAAAGGTCAGCAAGCTTGTTAAATTCCTTTACGGATTGAAACCAACATCAAAGCAATGACATAAAAAATTTGACAAAATATTTTGTCATATGACTTTAAGATTCATGAATCCGATAAGTGTGTCTATTCCAAGGAAAGATGATGAGTGTATTGTCTTGTGACTATATGTTGATGACATACTTTTGTTTGGATCACATGGAAGGATTATTAATGATACTAAAGCATTCTTAAAGCACGTTTGAGATGAAGGACATGGGTGTTGCTGATGTGATCTTGGGTTTAACCGACAAGGTCAGCTGATGGGATCGTAGTTTCTCAATCTCACTATATTGAGATGATACTTGAGAAATTTGGATATCAAGACCACAAAGCTGTAAGCACTCATTTTCATCGATCCAAAATGCTTTTGAAGAATAATAGTAGAGTACATGTAGCTCAATTAAGGTATTCATTAGTGATAGGAAGCTTAATGTATCTTGCAAACTACACGAGACCTGATATTTCATTCTTGGTTGCAAAGCTGAGTAGATACACTAGCTGTACTGACCATACTCACTGGGAGGCTCTGAATCTAGTACTGAATTACTTGAAGGGAACTACTTCCCTTATTTTGCATTGTGGTAGACTTCCATCTATACTAGAAGGATATAGTGATGCAAGCTAGATCGGGAAAATATTGGAGTCTGGGGGAAATGGTGTTACTAGGTATGTCTTTACCCTTGGAGGCGGTGCAGTCTCCTAGAGGTATGTGAAACATACCATTCTAGCTCGATCAACTTTTGAGGATGAGCTATGTACTTTGGACACCACTGGGATTGAGACTGAATGGTTAAAAGGGAACTTTTTTCAAAAATTCCCATGGTAGCTCAACCAGAACCTGCAATATCGGTACATTGTGATGACATGACCACAATTGCCAAGATCAAGAGTTCAAAGTTCAATCAGAAAATGAGAAGACAAATACAAATCAGACATAAGCCGTTAAGGGATTTGGTGTCTCAAGGATTGTTGGCTATGTATTTTGTTGGATCCAAAGCCAAAACGACATATCTGTTGACTAAGGGACATGATAGATCTTTAGTCCTAAAGCCTAAGCTTGGGATGGGATTGAGAACCATTGGGAGTTCCTCTACAGTAGTAACTAAACCTGTCTGAGTGGAGATCCCACGAAGTAGGTTCAATATGTTAATAACAAGTTGTTTGGAGAACTGATTGACACTCTTATCTTAATGATTATACGTGAGTGTCTTATCCCTGAAAGCATGAGTGCTATTTAAGCTACATGCTGAGGAAGAGCGTAGGCTCTGAACGGGTTCAAGCCTTTGGGTATAATATTAATAGTACATCCTTGGAGAATGCCACCTTTGTGAGTGTTACTGGGGCCGTAGTTAAAGGAAGATGGTATTTCTTGAATACACTAATGAAACATGATAAGGGTGTATGGTCTTTAAGAGTACCAACCCTGAAGATTGTATCATGAACCACACTTTGTTGTTTCTATCGTAGACTTTAACACCAAGGTCTAAAGTTTAAGATGTAGTTCACTTCGTTTCTGTTAAAGTGAAAGTAGTAAACTCATGTAAAGATTCAAACTGGAAGGTATCTTTACTGAAAGAAAAGTGTGGCCAGTCGAAAGATGTCATTTAACTCTATTTGAATCCCTTTTTTTAAATTGGTGAATTCACGGGAGATTATTGTATTACAATAGAAGTTAATTTGATTTCAATTGGGAAACAAAATGACTTTGAGGGAAAGTTGAGCATTCCCAAAATTTAAATTTAAAGGTGAGTTATGAGTGAAAGTTTAGTGCCACATCTAGTATTTTTAACCTTTTGGTGGGCATATATATGAGTTTCACACCCCAAGCTCTTGTAGCAATAGTAGATAGGAGGAATGCAGGACCATACACGCACGTGCGATCCGCCTCTCTCCGGCTCCAGCTCGAGCTTGGGCTCGGATTCGGACTCAGGAGAGTCAATTCGAATCTCGATACTTTTATTACAGATTTCATTTGTCGGGTCGATTAAAATAATCATATGGATTAATTTAGATTCGACTGTAATGGGAATCCAACTCAACACAAATGACACATTTTAGACATGATTTCAAAATCCAAAGAGACATGCCCGTTGAGGGGCATTTTTGGAAAATAAAAAGTACCGTGCGCTAGGACACACAAGCCTATTTTTATACCCTCTCCTCCGAAGCCGTTTTTCATCTCTCACAAGAAAGACTCTTCCTTCTCCTGTTCTGTTCTTCTGCTCTCGCGAACGAACATTCTTCTTGGTTGGCTGTCGGTCTCTGAGGTATTTTCAAGGACGGTCTTGTTGGTGTGCACAGATGAAGATCATGTGTCATCATATCTTGGGAGCGGAACACCATACCCTATACACCAGTATTGTGGTGGCGATATCCTCTCTAAGAGCAGTTTATTCCATAGGCGTTTTGGCGATTTCTAATATAATCTATTTATCGTTTTGTTTGCTGGAATGTGTTTATAACTTTGTTCCAATCGTTTTATTCCGATAATGAAAATGGTTAACGTTTGATTTTATTACTTTCTATGTACGTGCATATCATAATAATTATTTGAATCGGAAATGTGCTTAATTATGTTTCTATTAATCTATAATATATTGATTCATTATGATCTTACTAAATATTATTTTGCATATGCCTTGCTTTTGATCCATTAACAACACGTCATGGCACCTGGGAATCACAAAACAGAAGGCGTAAAACCCGACATATATATTTTCCAAAAGAGATGGCGACTTGGGCGGTCTTTCTTTGGTCAGATACCATCCAATAATTACCGGCTGAATGTCACATGGATTCATGACTTCCGGCGCACGGGAATTGAAGCTTAACCTGGACCTTGCTGGCAAACATGGTTAGAACTTGAACATCTTCCTCCAGAAACCAATGAAAAATAGATAAATTACTGTTGGTGCTTTTTGACAAATTAGTACCCGTTCTAACTTATATCGATTGAAGTTCTTCAAAGTCAAGTTGCCTACCAATATTCAACCTTCCCTGTATTGAAATGGCGGGTATCACTGTCGGCCTCTTGGTCTTCTATATAGATGGTCGCTTCTTGGTATGTGACTGCACTTCATTCTTCCGAATTCTCTTCACTTTTTCAGAATGCATAACCCTAATTTTTCTCTCTTCCCTCTTCTGGCATTGTTTTTGCCTGCTATCCCCTACGTTGCTTTCGCTGCAAATAATAACCTATACACCAATTGCTTATTTGCCGACGGTTATTTCAACTCTTCCGATATATATGCCCAAAATCTAAATGAGTTGTTTGATACTCTCTCCACCAGGGTTCCACCCACCGGATTCGGCCTCGGTACGGCCGGTTATGGCAACTCCACGGTACACGGGCTAGCGCTGTGTCGCGGAGACATTTCATCTTCCACCTGCAAGAAATGTGTTAGAGATTCGGCTTCAGCACTTCAAAGGATATGCACCAGTAAGGAGGCCATCACATGGTTTGATTATTGCATGGTTCGTTACGCTTCGCGGAACTTCTTCGGAGCTGTGGATGATGGGATCAAGGACTTCTACTGGAGCTTGACGTCTGTGTCGAATCTCGAAACCTTCAACCCGGCGGTAGTTAGCCTGCTGAATCGTGTCGCGTTGAAGGCATACAAGGATACGAAGTTCTTCGGGACGGGAGAGGCAGGGGTAGTGGTGGACGGGAAGAAGAAGAAGCTCTATGCTCTCACTCAGTGCACGAGGGATATCAGTGCAAGTGATTGCAACAAGTGCTTGAAGACCATAATTGGAGACTTTCCAGATTGCTGCAGTGGAAGGAAAGGTGGGAGGGTGCTTAGTGCGAATTGCAACTTTCGATATGAGCTGTACCCTTTCTATTAATACTGCTCCGATTATGTCTTCTAGATGATCGTTAAATAAAAAGAGAAAGAGCACATAACATAAGGTTGTGTTAGTCAAGTCTCTTAAATATTAAAGAACAGTTACCACAATAAATTAAAGAGATTTTTACGCAACCAATCCAATTAACATTGTCAATTACCCGCTCATCCCTGGATGTTTTATATCTACTCCACAACCACTGTAAATTACCTCCATCTTACACCACCACGTCTGTTGTCAAACTTTACTGTACTAACTTAATTAATTATTCATGACTTAATCTAAGTAGGGACACGCTTAAAACTCAATCCAATGGTACATATCAAACTTTGATATATTTTGTATTATTTTTATCGTTGTAGTTATTTTTTACCTGCAACTTTCTTCTATCTCTCTATCCTTCTCTTATCCCTCCTCCTTCCTCATGCTCCTCTTCCTTTCCCCTCTAGTTCCAAATCTTCAAGCAAAATCAACACCATCATTATGCCAGTATCTCTCCAGATCTTATCATTCGTCCTTACCAATGAATTAGGGCTAAGGTTCTGTCCCTATCCGGTGACAGAGAACTGGGTACATCAACGGAGACTAGCTACGACCCCTATCTCCCAGGTGTGATCCGAGGTGCAGTCCAACCTCGTTACTAATCTTCTTTGTAGATGGTTGGCTCCAAATAGCTCCTGGACATCCACGAACTCGCTATCAGCTCTCATGTAGGCGAAACTGATGAGATTGTGATGGAGCTACCTGTATGGGAAAAACTATTTTTATATAAGCCTAGTTCAACAGTGGTGACTTTTGAAAGACCTCCCTTCACGGACGAGGGTCGCAAAATACAAACCGAATCGTCTGCTGCATGGTCTACTGCAGCAGACCCTGCAGTGGACGATCGAGCGGTTCACACGAATTTATCCTTTGCGAGCCTATATTGGATGAATTCGTGTGAACCGTTCGATCATGATAGAGCGGTAGACAGGTCTCCTGCAGGGTCTTCTCTGCACCATATGATCAGTTTCCCGCAAAGTATGGGTGACAGTATGTAAACACTTGCGCACATGCACCGTTTTTGAGGAAATTTAGACGAATTAAAATAGGAAGAAACTGTACGCCGTTGCCATTCTGCAAACAAACTAAGAAAGATATTGAAGATAGATAAAAACATCTCAAGGTCGGAGATGGTCAGTAAAAAGGGTACGATATAAAAAAATTGTCTATAATGGTGTACGTTTTGAAATTTGTCACTGATAGTTTGTTGTTAAATATATAAAACAAAGAACATTATAGGATGCAAAATAATCTTTTATAATTTAAAATTAGCTACACATAATAAATATGTTGTATCACTAGAGGTAATTTAGCTATAGTTCTCTATTGCCTTTATATAAAATTTTTTTACTGATATTGTTCAAAATAGCAACAGTTGGTGTAAACTTTGATGACAAAGAAAACACAGATTGTTGCTATATAACCAGTCCTTTGTGATCCAATAATGGATACATCTTTTATTGTTAACTTCTAGTATAAAAAGTAGTTTCGTAATTGATATTATTTGTTTTTTTTATATATTCAACAAGGACTATGTACAATAGTGATTAGAAATAAGATTAAAGGCATTATCAAAGATTTTATTGTCTCTCTCTTTCAAGAGGAACCAAAGAGAATACACATCCATTATAAGGACCGCGTATTTGAATTCCTGTAATAATCATTCGGGGGAAAGATTATATATGTAGATTAAGTCTCACGAGCCTTTCACGATAGGTGTCACAGATCAGCTAAATCGGAAAATCTACATCAAAGCTGCAAATACTATAAATCTTGATTAGCTTGAAGGAGTCAGGCGACCATATTCTTACGCAAACGGTACATTAATTAAACAATTGTTGAAGCACTCAAACTTGAGTATGTCGTTTGAGACTTTTCTTATATTGAAAATTAAATATCTGGTTGTAGACTTATCTGAGAACAATAAATAAAACCTACTGTTTTAGTTTGGAAAATAATCAGATTCTTGAATTATCAACAATATCGATCCTACTGTCAATTCAAAGCCTTATCCTTGAATAGATTGCAATCTGAGATCATCTTATCCAGCAGTTAACCCAATCTTTACCCACACAGTCTTCTATAAATAGAGTCCTCTCAGTACAGAAGAAACCCAAACACTACGTATTACACATATCCGACTCCTCGTGTCCCGTCTCTACTTCCGCAATGCAAGCCTCTTACTTTCTTCTACTTGTGCTCTCCTCCTCCCTCCTCCATGTAATCTATGCCGATCATCTGTATACCTTGTGCTCGGATTCGGCCGGAACCTACACTTCTTCCGATCCCTTTGCCAAAAGTTTAGACCAGTTAAACACTTACCTTGATACGGTGTCAACCACCGGCTTCGGCTTCACCACCGCTGGCAGTGGAGCCTCCACGGCATATGGCCTTGCCCTTTGCCGAGGCGACGTATCTCCATCTGCCTGCAAGACATGCTTGAGTGATGCAGCTACCAAACTCGGCCAATCTTGCCCTAACCAGAAGGAGGCCATCACATGGTTTGACAACTGCATGGTTCGCTATGCGGCTAGGAACTTCTTCGGTACAGTTGAGGATGGATTTAGGGTTTTCTTGTGGAACGTTGTCGAGGTGTCGGACCCTGCGAGCTTCAACTCGAAGGTGGTGAACCTTCTGAAGCGCGTATCGTCGGAGGCCTATGGTAACGAGAAGAAGCTGTTTGGGACGGAGGAGGCGGACGTGGTGGTGGATGGGAAGAAGGAGAAGCTCTACTCGCTGGCTCAGTGCACGAGGGACATCAAGGCAAACGACTGCAAGAGGTGCTTGCAGGACATACTTGGAAGCTTCCCGGACTGCTGCAATGGGAAGAGAGGCGGGAGAGTGCTCACTCCGAGCTGCAACTTCCGATATGAGCTCTACCGTTTCTACTGATTGTAGTAGTTTGGTGGAGATCTTCGTCTCTTTGTTGTGCTATGCTTAGGTAAAGGGTTATGAACCCTATAAATAAAGCACATGTTATGGCATTGTGTATGAAAACCTAGACTTTTGATACGTATAAAATATTATTTTATGTTATAGAATGAATAAAGAAATATTTGCTTATAGATTTCAAATATTTGACTCGGTTGAGGATGATACAATTATTTTTGGTCTAAAAAATGCGGCCTTTGTTTATGTAAACTTCAATACAAATTGATTATTAGTTGCGAGAATGATTCACATTGAAATTTGGCTACTTGATTAAAAAAAGGATAATGTGAACTATGGACATATAGATTGCCAATTGCAAGCCAACGAACCAAGTCCAAAATGATGAAAGAAAATCTAAACAAATTGGGCAAGCCAAACGAACACATGATCCAAGCTAAAAGTGTCATGTTCGGATTTTAAAAATAAAAGATGTATTGATATGTTTGAAAGATGACTATTCCAGTAAACTATGATGCTGGTTCATATGCCATTATCTATCAATATACATTGCTGCAGCTAACGTGTACGAGACTTTATCAGGATAATTCAAGCCACTTTCTGCTATGGCTAATGGTACCTCCTTAGTGTTCAATAACCTGCCTTAACCTCATAAAATCTCTCTTATTTTCACCAGATACATGTTCATCTTCATTACATACATCTTTGTTGCATAAAGCAGGGAGCTGCTCTGATGCTGATAAAATAAATATCTATATTCACTTAAAAACGAATGAGCTCGAAGATGGACGGACAAGGAATTGTCTTAATCTGGTTGTATTCCTGTATGTCCAACGCTAACGTTACTACATGAGAGAACATTTAATGCAACTGCATCAATTCACAAGGAAAAAAAGTCAAAATCATTGTTCATTATATACCGTGCACGTCGTTTGCAAGATGGTCAATCAAACCCTTCCTCACGTTGATTCTATCAAAGGGGATATATTATGATATGCAAATTATGTCGGTGACAACTTCATACGAGAGTCAGAAATATTAATCAGCGGAATTAGTGCATCCAAATAATAGTTAGAACCAAATTAAAATGGAAAAGCTAAAATAAATAAATTTGCATCATTTGCAATTTGAAATAAAACATTCAAAATATAGGGATTTGTTGCATTCCCTGTATAACACTCAATTTCTTGTTGCAAAAAACATGGCAGCCGGCAAATATAAACAGGGAGTTGTAAGAAAAATCCGCGCTCTCTTATTCACGCATCATTTTACTCATATTAACCATTTTTTTCTTCCAAAAAAGATCTCTACCATGCTGGTGTGTGCACAAAAACTTCACCTTTTATTAATCAAAATATTATACAAATATCATGCACGAAACAACAAGAATATTCTATAGGGATCAATTTTCAGCTAGCGACTTTGTGTGTGTCACAATACTCTCACTATAACATCATTCCTGCCTAAATATCATCCCGTTTCTAGCCATCCCCATTGTCTAGACCATTACAATTCGGCTCTCCCTTTCCTTCTCTCACCCGTTCTATGTCTCACTAAATACCTAAGGACGAAGTCAAAATAATGGTACTACCTGTTTATATCGAGCATTGACAAAGTTGATGATAAGTACATCCAACCATCAGACCAAAATTTTCTTCTGCAGAATTAATTATGCATTCCTTGCTCTTACATTTTCAAATAAATTATTTTACAGGGCCAAAACGTTGTATAGTTGCTCTCATGAAAATAAAACAAGTTCAATGAACGATGCAAATGATATATAATCAAATATAATTGGATTCATTATATCATTGTTCGAACTAAATGAATATGTACACAGTTTCTTGTCACAAGAATATTAATATGGAAAAAATATAGTGGACGTGGAAATGTGATAGAATAGTGATTAAACCACACATTAGGAAAATATAAATCCATGTAAAAAAATAGGTACTCTCGTACACGGCACCAGCATTTTTTTTTGTTTTCAGTTTCTCTTGTACTACATGATCCACTTCTTTGCGCACTCTTCCGATTAACGGCTTTTGGCTCATAACAAACTTTTTAGGCAAGAATTATTGTACAAATTAAAAATCTCATTTGCCATTCATTGCTTTCTTAGCCATAGTGATAATGGAAATTATAATCACCTTTTTGAAAATTGCTCTGTCACTAAAATATAATGCTGCACAGCGGATTATTAAGTGGAAAATCTTTCTCTTCTGAGGATTTCTCACATTACAACATTGTTCAGTTAAATTCAAATCTTTCTTGGTAACATTTTGCATTGAGGACATTGATTTGTTAGTCGATTTGGAAAGTCCGGTACAAGAATGCAAATGATTTGGTCGATTTGGAAAGTCTTGGTTGGTCCACGTGGACCAACCAGGTGCGTCGGAGAGTTGACCGCGGGTCAACTCTCAGACCAGCCCCTCGACACCTCTGACAAACCTCGTTTCTGCCCCATTTCTCGATTTTTTCGCGGCTACGTCTTGCATCATTTGATGTCGCGTTCTTCATGACTTTTCTTCCTTGTTTATTAGCGATTCACGCCCGTATCTTTCCGTGGGGCGTAGATCACTGATGCATCCCATATCCTTCGATCTTATTGCCCTGTCGACCTCTTGTACAAAACTCGACCTTCACCCTCCTCTTTTCTTTGAACCCTCTTTGACTTGTTCTAGCCCCCCACCCCCTTCTTCGAGCCCCATGATTGAGCGAGGTGACAACAAGCTCCCCATCTCCTTAGAGGTGTGGTTAGGCGATCCTATGGCGGTCTCCACCACCTTCACCAGCCGCTGATGTTGAGGTTCTTCTTCCTTGGTTCCGGCCAAGTGAGGTATGTTTTTCTAATTTTTTTCTTAGCATATTTTAGCCCTAGGTTAATTCCCCGCTTTATTTTCATATTTTTATTGTGTGATTCGGTCTTAATCCCTCACCGGAGCGCCACCATTCTTCCACCATGCCCCGCCAGTACGCTGACCCGCTATCATCTCCTCTCTGATCCTCTCCACCCTCTCATCACTCCCAGCATTCCAATTCACCCAACATCCTCTTGGTTTTGGACCACAACTCGCCCTTCTCCGCCCTACACCGACATGCTCTGCCCGACCACCTCCTATGCCCATTCCCCCTTCAGGAGTTCACCCAAGCTCCACCATTTCTTTGCTACTAACCTTTATGCAGGAACGAAGTTCAAGGCCTAGATGGAGGCGATTTTGAAGATTACATGAGGTTCTTGAATCTCGAGCTTCGTTGACCTCGCGGGCGACCTCGGATCATCGCCGGAGACTTTAGGGCCATCCAACCATCAGATCAATCGTCTAGGGATCACGTACAACCATCAGTGGAGCTGCAAGTCGTTGGGGGTGTGTGCCATCCTCGATTGAAACTTGGAAGAACATGAGTTATTCCATGTTCTTCCAAGTTGCTTCCGCACCGTCTGATTGCACATGTTCTTGGAGACCATCCAGCCGCCGTCCGATTCTTCTGCCATTAGCCGTTAGATCCGAACCCTACAACCAATCATGACCGTCAAGTGCGAATCGTCATCAGGCTCCCTCACGTCGACATGTGGCAAAAGTGGCACACCTAGATCGTTCGATCTGTGCCCGCTTTGGGTATTTTGCATCTTTTGTCCGAGCATTTTTCTATTTTAACTATAATCCTAGAAGCTTTCATTTTCCGTATATTATAAATTGTAATATTTGCATAAAGAACCTCATACTTATTTTATTTGCTCTTAAGTCCTACGCTGAGTTAGCCGACAAAGCAAGGACATTTTGCAACTGTGCCCTCGTGAATCTTGGTATTTCTTCTAGGTTCAGGAACTTCTTGAGCGTGTTATATTATTTTAAGAAAAATGCAAGTTGGCCCCTGATCTTTCTGCTATTTACATATAAGCCCTTGCCAGCAGTATAGTTTCTATTTATTTCAAATAGTATTTTAACTCAAAAAAAGATCAAAAAATAGTTGTAGATTTTTTATTGCACACGAATTCACAATCGATTTTTTTTTTGCAATTTTGAAGCCCTTCATTATTTATAAAAAATAAAAAAAAATTATTTTTATCTCTGTTTGAAAAAGAAAATACATAAAAAATATAAAACTTTTTTTTGAAAAAAATCTAAAAAATATATTTTTTATTTAATTACTTGTTATACAATTCTAGACCAAAATTCACTAAAAATTTTAAAATAACACTCAAAAAATAGAAAACCCTAATAACCTTCATAAAATATAAAAAAATCTTAAAAAAATTAAAAATTGTGTTTTCTATTCTCTTTTTTATTTATCTTAATATTTATATATTAAATTTTTTTTAAATATTTAAAAATTTAAATATGGCTTGAATTTTTTATTTATATATTTAAAATTTTTATTGTATTTGATATTTTATGTCTTTATTTTAATTTCATATATTTATTTTATTCTTGTTTTAGAGCATTTTTGACTTTATATATATATAAATATAAATTAGCAAAATTTCCTAAAAAATCAAAAAAATATAGAAAAATTTTCCAAATCTTAAAAACAGTTTATTTTCTTATTTTTGATTATTTTTATCAACTATTATATCTATTATAACCTATATTGTATATATACTCTATATATAACTTTATGTGTATTTTGAAGGAAAATAAAATATAAAATATAAAAAGTAAATACAATATCAGAAAATTAAAATATGCAAATATAAAATAAAAAATAAATAAAAAAATTAAAAATTAAAAACCCACAAAGAAGAACATATAGACAAATACATCACATTCACATTTTGTGTAATTTTTGCCCGACCTATCATGCTTGTTCCCTGTGTTCGACACTCTACACATACTTGCAATATACATATCTTTGTTGTAGAGTTATAATAAATTTTAACTCCGCATTTACTTTTCATTGTTTGATCATCATTGTGGGTTAATTGTTGTCTAAAGTTGGGTTTCGTGAGCGATCAACACATCGACTGGATTTCTCACCTTGTGAAATTTCTAGACCCTCGTAAAATCCTCTTCAACAGGAATCCGATTACTAAACGGACCCTAAGCGTTGAGTCTTGCCATCCTACCTGGAATACCTCAGTAAATGTTCAAGCTCTGGAGGTCAAAAATGATCTTCACAAAAACATGTTTAGAAATTAAATTTAAAACATTACCAACGATTTTGTTGCGTTTGTCTCCCTAAAGCATTACCAAGATGATCACTAAAAAATGGTCCTCATTAAATGTTAAAAAATGTTTAGTATCTAAATTTCCCAAGAATTCAATCAGTAATTAATGTCTAATACTGTAATGCCAATATCATTGTTCAATGGCGTCATGTAGCAGGGGGGCGAAGATTGATAACGACAGTTCAATCTCATAAATATTTCAGAATTGTTCCACAGATCAAAACTAAATCGCAAATTTTGACCAATCCAGATACTATTAATTTAATTAGCACGACCGTGTCAAGGTAGTTAAGTAATCCTCCTCCATCTTCTCTTTCCTCCTCCTCCTTTCTAAATCAATCATCACCTCCTCCCATCACCTCCCTCGGCCTCCTCCTCCTCCTTCGTCCCAAGCCCTCCAACCCACTCCTCCTTCGCCCCCACCTCATCCACTGCCCCTAGCGGTTGGGGATTCACTTACCTTCAACAGCTCTGATAGAGATGCTTCAACGATCTAGCAGTCGGGGTGCTTCTTCAATTCAACAGAGAAGATGAGGCTCTCGGGATGATCAATGGTTCATGAAGCTTCAACTCCTCCCTCTTTACTCTTCCTTTGTTTCCTACAATGCAAAAGGGAGTAGAGGCTTCAACTTCCTCCTCCAGTGGTGAGATCAAAATATGGTGGCTGATGGCACTATTGCTAGCCAACAATGCATCAGTAGTGGCTGAGCCTCGCTGGATCGACGGTGGAGATCGACCCTCGAAGGATCTGGCGGTCGATGCTGCTCCTCGAATGGACGAACGTGATCAAATCTGGAGCTCGAGGTCGATCGGACGGCGGAGAAGGATGGTGGACGAACAGGGCTCCGGCGAACTTCGCCGGGCTCGTGACGGCACTGGTCTCCTCCTGGAAGCTCGCTGAAGATCGGAGAAGGAAGCTGCGGGCCCTCCGCGTCTAATGGAGGCCTCCGATGACCCAACAGAGTCCTGGGGAACTCCGGCGAGGTCGGCGGAGGCGGAGCAGCTGACCAAATGGTCCAAGCCCTCAGATGGGCTTGGATGAACCTGCAAAGTGTTCCAGCAAACTCGCGGGTCGAGGGCAAAGTGCCTCGACCCCGTTAGGCGTGGTGAAAGTGGTCGGGGAGGCGAAGTGGTCGAGCTCCGGCGAGGGGATGGACGGAGGAGCTCGAATCCCCAGCTCCTGTGCGAGCTGGGTTGAACGGAGGTGCGGAGAACGTGCGCGGGAGGAAGGCGGAGGTGACGATGGATTCCGATGATCGAATGGAGGTGTGAGGTGGTCGGAATCAGCGAAAATCGATGGCGGCGCGAATTGGGGCAAAATGGAAAATCAGACGAAATGGCTAAGCTAAGAGGGTACATGGGTGGATGGGTCGACTGTGCTGGAGCTGGGGAAGCTCCGGGTCCTCGCCTCGAGGAACGTCGACGTCCGAGGCTCTGGCTCCTGCTCAGGGCGGAGCACGGCGGTGATACTCGCCGGATCGATGGAAACCTCCTCCTCGCCTCGCTACAACAGGTGGAGATGCTCGCTGTCACTCGGGCAATCGCTCTGGAGCTCACATGGAAGAAGGGGAATGACCAAAGATGCGTGAAATGGGTGGCGGAGCAGGGCTTAAGTATGCTGGCGGGTCCCGCGAAGAAGGGCGTGGGTAGGGCGATGTAGCGCGCGGATCCCGAGGCGAAGGCTCCGACGAGGTTGTCGGGCATGACGTGAGCAATCCGGACCCTGGGTTTGGGCAAAAGGGAGTCGGGTCTGCATGGGAAAAATCCGAGAAATGGGTCGGGCGCAGCAGACCCGTGGGAAGTGGTCCTGGGGGGGGGGGGGAGTTGATCGGGCGGTCAACATCCCCCAAGGCCAATGGGTGAAGGCCACGTGGCTGGATCTTGAGATGACAAATGGAGGTAGCTAGGTCCCGATTCAGCCAAAACTCAAAACATGAAAATATTTTTATTTTATTTTTTTCTATTTTTTGGTGATTTTTAATTAATTTTTGGAAATAAAAATAAGGTATTTACATTATATAGCTATATATAGGTATATATACAATATGTAGGTTTTTGATTTTTGATTTTTAATTATTATTTTTGTACAATTTTAGTCCTATTTTATATTTTATTCATTTATAGTATAAAATATGGAATAAAAGAGTATTTTTATTTTGTTTTTATTATTTATATACATAGGTAAAATAAATAGGTATATACATCTATATACATGGTATATATACAATGAATTTTTTATATTTTGAATTTTGTAATTTTTATTTGATTTTGTTTTAATTCTTTTTATTTTATTTATTTACCATATATAACCTAGAATATTTACAAAAAGTTTTGAAAATAAATTTATTTATTTACAAGGTTAAATAAATATAGAGGCATGGTCTATGTACATGATGAAAGGGTATTTTTAATCTTTTTGGTTTTTACCTTTTTGTTTGGTTTTTATCTTTTATAACTATATACAAATATTTACAACTATATTTTTTTTGTGAGGAAAATATTTTATTTTATTTACATAATTTATTTACACAAGAGCCCCTATCTCCCTCTACTTTGGCTTTTATGCGGTCAGGCCCATGCTGAGCCCTCCCTTGGGTTAGGTGTCGACACGAAATCCCGAACAACTGAGGTAGAAAATAAATCACAATGTCGTTGTCCTCCAATCGCTCAGAATGTGTCAATCAAGAAAAATGAACCACAGATGAAGATAAATCAATAAAATACAGAGAAGTGGTCCTGCTATAAGATTAACCTGGTATAGCTCCCAGGGTCGAACACAAGGAGCACAGATTGGCCTTGCGGCCTACGATGTAGTCAGAAATCCAAGGGAATCTTTTTTTTAATGGTTTTTATTTGTTTTTATAATTTTTTAGATTTTTTAAATGATGAGAAAATAAGAGGAAGGGAAAACAAGGCAACTTCCACAATTTATTACACACACCAAAAATGATGCAAAAATTCCAGAAAATTGGATTTTTAGTTTTTTTAAGTTTTTTACTGTTTTTGGTGAATTTTTGGGATTTTTCTAATGAGTAAATTATTTACAAAAAATCAAACAAGGCAGAAACACCAAGGTACTGTCCAACAAGGTTAAAAACTCAAAATAAAATATTTAAGAGTTTCAATCAACCTTGGAGGTAATTTTCCTGTAATCTATGAAGAATAAGGAAAATTTAGGCACCCTAATTATTGTTTTTGGATTTTTAATTTATTTATTACAATTTTATGAGTTTTTAGGGTTTTTCAATTTTTAGGGTTTTTAAGTGATGAAAAGTAGCCAAAATTGGCTAGAAAATCAAACAACAAGTAAACTACAGTATCTAATTTTTTTAGAATTTTTGGTGGAGTTTTTATATTTTTTTTGGTATTTTTAAAGTCAAACAGTAGCAAAAATATGGGTTTTTGAATTTTTAAAAATAATAAATGAAATCAAAAATGTCCTCAAAAATCACAGAAATTCCTACACCATGGCAGGAGCCATGTGTCAAATTTCATTGGATTTGGAGGTCGTTTGATATTTTATTCAAAAATAAAGGTGGGGCACTGTGCACAGGACCTATGTGCAAATACCCAAAAGTTCTGGGGTCCTGGTGCAAAATACCCAAGAAGTCACGTGCCAAGCACGTGCCTGGGGCACTCAAGGACCTAAATGTAATAAAAATAAGTTCCAAGGACCTATTGATAACTCGTATCAAAAGTCCAGGGGCTTATATGCAATTTACCCAAAATAAAACGCACATGCGCATAATCAATGCTCACAGGGGTATATATGCAAATAAACAAAACTTTTTATTCAATGAATAACATCCAGAACTACAGGGGGTCTTATGCAAATAACCCAACAAAACACGTGACGAAGCACGTGGTTCACAACTGGCGGGGGTATAAGTGCAAATAAAAATAAGTACGAGGTCCGACATGCAAATTATCCCAAAACTAAATAACTGACTCGACAACTTACAGGACTGAAACGAAATAAAGGAAAGACAAGGGCCTAAGGGTAAATACCCTTTATTAAGCGGAATTGTTGGATGCGCGCCACGTGTAGATCGGACGGCTGCAGATGGTGGGCGCTCCAGATGTCGTCTCCTCGGATCGGACGGTGGAAGCAGCTCCTCGAACGGACGGCCAAGATTGATCTGGAGCGGTGAGGACGATCGGACGACGATGGAGGGTTCCTCGAAGAACAGGTCCCCGGCGAGACTCGCCGGGCTCGTGCATGCGCTAGGGTCCTCCGGTGAGCCTTCTGGAGGTCGGAGAAGAATCGCGGAAGGCTCCCGCGTCTGCTGGTGGTCTCCGACGGTCAAACCAAGCTCCGAGGAGCTCGAGCAAGGCCGGCGGAGCTGGGTCTCCTGGCTGGATGGCGAAGGGCCTCAGACGCCCTCATTTCGACTGAAAAGCGAACCAGAAGACTCGCGGGTCGAGGCAAAGTGCCTCGACCCGGTTAGGCGGCGTGAGGTGGTCTGTGCGTCGGAATGGCGAGCTCCGGCGAAGGTGGTCGGCGGAGGAGCTCGATTCCCAGATCCTGTGCGATCTGGGTTGTGTGGAGGGGTGAAGAAGGTGCGGAGAGGTCTGGCGGAGATGATGGCGGTGTCGGAATGGAAGATGGGTGGTCGGAGATGTCGGACGAAGGCGGCGGAGCTACGCTAACAGTAACTGAAAAATCGAAATCTACGGTATCCTACGGCCTAAGGGTTCTACCTGGGGTGGTCGGAGAGACTGGGGAAGAGCAGGGGGTGCTCTTGGTCGTAGCCTCGAGGGTCGTCTCGGCCCGAGGCTCGATGCTCGACGCTGGTGGCGGAGCAGCGGCGGCGAAGAACGCCGGATCGATGGAATCGCCTCCTCGCCTCACTGCAACAAGGGTAAACGCTCGCTGTCACTCTCGCGATGCCTATGGAGGTCACTGGGAAGAAGGAGAAGGTCCAAAGATGGGGCGCGGAGGCGGCGGAGGTCTGGATATAAATGGTGACAGGGGCGTTTAGGGTTGAGGCTCGACGGCGATGGAAGCGTGGATTTGATGGCGGAGGATCCGGCGAGGGAGAGGGATGAACGGCGAAGAATCCGGGCATGGGATATGCGTGGGAGACAGCCTGGAGACGCGTGGATAAATCGGCGAAGGAGGCGCGGCACGCATCTTCCAGAAAAGGAAGGAGTCCGCGGGGGAGTTGACTGGGGTCAACAGTCCCCCGTGGACCAATCAGGAGCGGCCACGTGTATCCAATTTTTGTTTATTTATTTTAGGGTAGAAATAGGCCGAATTAAAGAAAACTCAAAACATGAAATATTTTTCTTTTATTTTTTTCTTATTTTTTGGTGATTTTTAATTAATTTTTGGAAATAAAAATAAGGTAGCTATATATATAGGTATATGTACACTATATGGATTTTATTTTTGATTTTTTATTTGTTATTTTTATGTATTTTTATGCTCATTTTGTATTTTATTTATTTACACCATAAAATATGGAATAAAAGAATATTTTTATTTTATTTTTATCACTTATACACAAGGGTGAAATAAATGGTTGAATACATTTATACACATGGTATTTATACAATGTATTTTTGTATTTTAATTTTGTAATTTTTATTTGATTTTTGTTTTGTTTCTTTTTATTTATTTTATTTACAAAATATAACATAGAATATTCACAAAAAGTTCTGAAAATAATTTCATTTATTTATAGGGTAAATAAATACAATGGTGTGGTTTATGTACATGGTGAAGGAAGGGTATTTTTGATCTTTTTGCTTTTCATCTTTTTATTTTGTTTTTAATAGAATATATACAAATACTTACAACATATTTTTGGGTGAGGAAAATATAATTTTTGTATTTACAGAAGTATATACACATGAGCTCCTAATCTCCCTCTACTTTGGCTTTTATGCGGTCAGGCCCATGCTGAGCCCTCCTTGGGTTAGGTTTGCTCAATATTTATTCTAAATATTTCCCTCTTTTTCTTTTTGCTCTTTATTCTTTTATTTTGTGCACAAAAACATGCTAATTATAGGTTTTTACACAATGCATGCTTTTGGTAATTATTTGTATTTACACATATCTACATGTATTTGCAAAGGTTTTTGTAGCTAAAATAATAGAATAAAGAGTGATGAATGGGTATTCATCACCCCCTATGCTTTAACTTTGCTAGTCCCTTAGCAAACACTTATTTGAAAAAGAAGTGAAAAAGAAAGAAAAGAAAAAGAAAAAGAGGATGTACATGGATCAAGGTTGACTTTATTAAACTTTCCTTCATTAAATTGAAATATGGAGCTTGATCAGATCTTTGGATTATTAATGTGTCGGAACCTTATTTGGACTTAAGCCTAAAACTCAACAGCTCCAAGTTCCACCAATCTATGGGCAAGACTCCTCAATAAACCAGATCAGAACAAGTCTACATACACAAACTCTAATGACCATGAATCTTTCCATGCAGTGTAAGTGATATGTGGCTCCCCACCTCAGAAGTAACAAAGAAACAACCTCCCTCAACCTGGTAACTCTAATGCCCCAGTCTAGCAACTCTTTCCTCGAGAAGCGGGGTATTCCCTTCTAAGTTCAAGTGCAACCGGCTCAAGAAGAGGGGGTAGAAGTATAGAGTTTGGAAGCTTAGCCAGTGTAGCTAAGTCTCCCGCTGCAAGCTTCATGAGATGTGACATGATACCATAAGCTTTTGCTTTTCACTCCGGTGGGGTTATTAAATTTTTCAATCCAGACCCACTGACGACCGCCCAAACGACAGAGGTAAAGGTATGAAAATAAATAGGTCGTTGCGACCTCAATCACTCGGGCTGAGTCAATCAAGAAAAATCAACCACTCACAGAGATAAAATCAAGCAAGCACAAAATAGAGCGGTCTAGCTATAAGATTAACCTGGTATAGCTCCCAGGGTCGAACCACAAGGAGCACAGATTGGCCTTGCGGCCTACGATGTAGTCAATTTGAACCTAAAAACACCAGAGAACAAATTTTTGTGGTTTTTATTTGTTTTTATAATTTTTTTTTTTTAGAATTTTTTAATGATA
>JAZKJV010004816.1:0-66743 GCA_037367405.1 Ottelia alismoides | reverse complement strand
TCTGCTCCGCGGCTGAGGACCAGCCGAGACCGAGCGAAAAAATTCTGGGAAAAGTGTGACTCGCTCGCGGAGAGCCAGAGTCGGTCTGTGTATGAGCGGTTCACCTAGCGATCCAACAGGGTTGACGTAAGGGTTCGGTTTGGTGGTTCGATTCCACAGCCGCTCTTTTTCAAACGGCCAACCCAGGAACGCAGCGATGCAAAAGACCTACTACGTGAGCGACTTCGAGACCGAGCTGAGCAACGGCTGGACGGTGACTCTGGACGCGAACCTGGCTGGCTCTCCTGAGTTCTGGGCGGCGGCGGAAGCGGCTCTCGGCTTGCCTGGCTTGCGGTTGTCGCAAGCGATCGAGGTCGATGGTAATCACGACTACGTCGGCAGCGTGTTCACTCGTTAATCGGCGAAGGGGCCAAAATGGTTTCGGCGGAGATCGGCAGCGTGGGCGTGCTCCAGGCGTCCCGCGTCGTGGAAGTGGTTCCAGGAGAGTGGGAAGTCGTGCCAGTATGGGCCGGCGTTGATCGCCAGTCGCCGTTTCGATGCGGCTGCCTAAGCGAGGGCGAGGCGGATCGCCTGGCGGCGGCATACCGAGCCGGAGCTGCGTACCGCGAGGCGGTGGTGAGGGAAGAACAGAAATGGGTTCACCTACGTCGCCGTGGAGCGGGCCTATCGGCCGAGAACGCTGAACGCGGACCTCGCGGCGGTTGGATTTTGAAAATTCGTGACACACGCTGGTAGTGCGTGAGTCGTCCAGGTTGTTGACGAGAAGTAATCACTAACCCAGCGGGTGCAAACGTGAAAAGTCCACACTTCAAAGCCATGATCGGTGGCCGTATGCAAGACAGCGACGGCTTCACCTACGTCTACGGCGCCGTTCGAGACGGTTCGCGTGCCAATCGAAGCGCTAACCGTGCGGTCGGTCAAAGCAGCGATCCGCGCTGACAAGCGCCGCGTTCGCACCCTCGAAACCCGCGAATGGCAGCGCGAGCACGACATTCGCTAACCATCCAGCAAATCCAATTCAGAAAGGCGCTGAGCCATGAACGGCAAGCGAGCCATCAAACAGCACGGGGCCAATCACCCCCAGTCAAGAAGTCCTTGCGGGTGGTGAAGGCCAAGATCGCCGAGCGCAACTGGCGCGAGGTGAAGGACGGCGAGAGCAAGTGACGGAGAAGCGGATGCTCGAGATCGAGATGCCCAGCCCAGGGGAGCTGTGCTGTACCTCGACGGTGACGCGCGGTCGCGAGATAAACAGCCGCGCTCTATTACTACGACACCTATCCTCGTGGCGAGGGACTGATGTTCCGTTGCTACGGACTCGCCGAGGATCTGCTGGGGGTTACCGCGGCGCAGGGTTTCGCGCTGGTTGAGTGGGGTATACCACGTCGCGTGGAGCTGGCAGAGGTTGTCGCCAAGCGGTGGCAGTTGGCAGCTAAGGCGGACGAACGCGACAAGTACCTGCTTTCCCAGCTCCAACAGTACCGCATGGCGCGGCTCAATCGGCTTGGGCGGAGATGGCCATGATGACCGAGTTCATCGCGTCGGGCGGCCCGAGCACGGTTTCCCGACTGAGGCGGACTATGAGCGAGTTAAGGCTGTTTGAGCGTTTGCCCAGCGAGCCTGGGAAGCTGGACCTGATCCTGGCTGCGCTGAATGTCGCGGCCAATTGCGGGCGAGAGGATCTGAGGGATAAGTACCGTGAGGTGGCGGACGAGATCCGCGAGCTTCGAGCGCAGCGGAAGGCAGACAGGAAGCGAGAGAGGTCGGGTGGAGCATGAGCGTGTTGACGGCGGCGATCGTGTTTGTGACGTCCTTCGGATTGTTGATGGGGTCGGCGATGGCGATCGGTAAGACGCCGATGAGCTTGCCGGTGCCGCGCTGGCAGACGGCGCTGCTGTTTGGCAGCCTCGTGGCCATGATCGCGTCGCTCGTCCGGATCATTGGCGGGTGCTGGGATTTGGTTTGTAACTGAACCGTATCTTCTTTGTGGGGGATCGAAGCTGAGCCGCTGCGGGCAACCGTGCGGCTCGCTTTATTCGTGACACGTTCCGAGCGGGCGTGAGTCGTCCAGGGTGCCCGACAGCCGTGAGTTGCGGCGGGGAAAACCTTTGGAGGATTGAGAGCATGAGACGGTTTCTTGGTTTGGTGGTGGTCGCGGCGGCCATGCTGTTGGCGCCCGTGGTGGCGCGAGCGCAAAGCTACGAGTTCTATCCCGTGGCGACGTCGTTCGACTTCGGTGACTATGACCGGGCGATCACTGACTTGACGGGCAACATGGGAGAGCCCGACTCTTTTGACTGGTGGTACGGCAAACTGGAGGGCTGCCGAGACGGACGTAGATGCTGGAAAGAATGGATCGCGACGGCTGGGCAGCCAAAGACAAGTACGACCACTTCTACGCGAAGATTGGCCTACTGCGGAAGGAGGTGCCGAACGAAGACTTCGCCACCCCAGATATCCTGACGGTAAGCCGCAGCTCTTTGAATCGGTCCTCGGACTTTTGGGCGATGCTGCCACGCGGCGTAGCGGGCACCCAGGCGTGTGCAGCCATGTTGCCGGCGATACAGAGGGCAAGGATTAAAGCGGAGCAGATTAAGACGCGGTGGGAGACGGCGCTCTGTATTGGAGCATCGACGGACTACCGCGCGGCAAATGCCACAGAGGTTCGTGCCGAGTTGACGGCGTGCGTGCTCGCGGCGGCAGACCCACAACCGGACGCTGCGCCACCTTGCGAGGGAGTGGCGTCGGCTGGACTCTTGGGATCTTCGGCAGCGGGCAGGTGGTGCCGCAGAACTGGATCCAGGAGCTTGGAGAGGCGGCGTCCTTGTACCCGTCGGTGGCTGACGAGGCCGAGATGGTGTACTGCTACTCCATTGCGGACGGATTCGAGGAAATGGCTGGCGGTTCGGTGCCGCCGCTGGACGGTGGCGGTGGCAACTTCGTGTATCCGGACCGAGTACCAACTTCCTTCGCCGGTGCCTAACGAGGCCTAGCCTGGCTCTGGGTCGCATGAAACGGGACAGCTCGCGAGAGATCGCGGGCTGTTTTCGTTTTGAGGGCGAGAAATCCGCGACACGTTTCCGTCGTGGCTGAGTCGTGCATGACGCTGACAGATTGCTAGGTGTGTTCACTCAAACAAACGAGTTTGCGTATGATTCGACGTGCTTTTGTAATGTTTCTCTGGCGATGGCGATGCTGGGCCTGTTGGCCGTGACAGCTCGAGCGCAGTCAGACGTGTTTTCCTACCCGCAAGGGCTGCACTCCACGGCGATGAACCGGGTCAATTCGGCCGATCACGGAGGCGACGGAGATTATCCAAGCCTGCGAGCGCATCCACGACTACGAGGCTGAGCTGGCGAGGTTGACCGGTGAGAACCAGCAGATGGGTCTCCGGACCTATCCTGCCAACCAGCAGTTGGCGGCGGCTGCCTTGCCGGCCATGTCGTTCGGTTTGGACGTCCGAGCGGAGGCAACCGCCGTGTGTGCGGATGCTGATGCCCTGGAAGTCCTGATGAACGACGCCTACCGATTGTACGACGAAGCCGAGTGCGCTGACGAAGCGGATCAGGCGGCGGCCTACGAGGCGGCGGCGGCGAAGCGTTGGGAGTGGATCGTGGCGGCCGACGCGCTGCTGCACCGAGCCGACGCGCTTTTCAACAAGTGCCAGCAGTGGACGACGATCGCGAAGAACCGACCAAATCCGCTCGCGCAGGCTGCTGCTGCGTACGAGTTCGATCTGGTGAATAACATCGCGTCGACGCTGGCTGAGCGATTCGCCGTCAATCCTGGCGAGCGATCGGTTTTTAGTCTGACCGGCGGTAAATCCCAGGGGCATTCAGTGCCTAGCGTCGGTCAGCGTTCACGCTTCTGAGGATGGACCACGGTGTCGGGGGTCGGGCGTTGCTCGGCCCCATTTTTTTTTGACACGCTGCGGGCGTGGCTGAGTCGTAGTGGGCAGGAGGCATGGCACCATGCAAGAGAGACGGACCCAAATTTCGCCGGTCCGACCAAAGGTGGGTTACCGGCATTACAGCAACCAAGCGTCCAATGGATCGCTCGTGCGGGCGACGGCACGCTGGCCCAAAGACTACGCGTACCTCAAGACGCGCGAAACGCTCAAGGCGGTCTACATTGACCGCGTGTTCCGCGAGGAATGCTATCGGAAGTTTGTCGGGTGCTCGGCGGCATGGGCACCGAGGCGGGAGATTCGCCCCAGCAGTGCGGTATCTCCGAGTTGGTGACAGTGTGAGCGAGGAGACGTTCCTCGAGGCGGTCGGCGAACTGTTTGAGCTGCCGGGTCCGTGGTCGGCTCGCTGCATCTTCTATTTCGACCTCTCGTCGGGCTTCTCCCTGCGAATGCTTGCAGGCGATCTACCGAGTCAAACCGAACATCACGCCCAGCATGAGGCTGCTGCTCAAAGACATGAAATGGCACAAAGACCCAATGCACAGCCGGCGAGGCCAGGCTGAGCAACGGCGGCGCAGCGGGGACGCTTCGAGTCGCGATGCGCGAGGGTTGGGTGTGCCAAACCAAGGAGCCCGTCGCGCTCGGGGACGGACTGCAAACCTACTACAAACTGACAGACGACGGGCTGAACATCGCCAAGCAACTGGGGTTTTGAGCTATGGCGAAGCGGCCGGGCGACGGGGAGCTGGCGATCGCCATTGACTGGCTCGAAAACTACGAGGAGCCTCGATCCGAAGTGCGAGGCATACGTCGCCTGCCAGGCGGTGGCCGCGTGGCTCACCGAGCTGCTGGCGGAGTCGCACAACAAAGCGTAGAGGCGGAGGCGCTCAGGCGGTTGGCCGCAGAGCGGGGACAGACGGTGTCGGAATTACGGCGGGCGCTTCGGACGGTCCGGGCGGCCCGCGCGGCGAACGCGGCAAAGAAAGCGAGCGGGTAGATGAGTGTGGGAAAAGACGGCTGGTTGTCGATGGCGAGTTTGCACGGTGCGGTCGAACAGTTTGAGAAGTCGCACTTCGTTCTCGTGCAGGTGATGGACGCGAAACCTTGCCCGCTACTTGCAATGCAGGTTGGGCTGGCTGTGATGTTGGGCAAGACGATCGTTGTCCTATCGGTGGATGACGCGGAGGTGCCCGAATTGCTCAAGAAAGTGGCGTTCCATGTCGACAGATGCGGGGCCACCGAGGAAGAGACGCGCGAAACTATCAGGCGCGTTTGCGAACTTGTTGAAGCCAAGCAGGAGCAAGAGCGAAAGGAGCGCCAGAGACGTGCAGAGATCAACTAGGAGACCGAGGATGGTAGGCGGTAGGGATGCGGTGGAGGATCTCCGGAGTGAGGTCGGGAAGCTGTCGCCAGAGCGGCGGGCGGTGATCCGTCAGAACTTCTACAAGGCGGTCGAGGGCATGGCTGAGTTGCAACGTGCGCTCGTCGGAGTTACGACTCCCGAGTTAGAGGCCGAGCTTGAGTTCGTGACGCAGGCTATCGGCATTATGGAACGCAGCGACATTGGGAAGGTGCTTTAGAGGGACGCGATGGTAGCGTTAGTTGAGCCAAACAGAGTGCAGGTCCGCGTGCGGATCGTCGGAACCTACATGGGCCAGCCGTTCGAGTACGTGGATCCGGAGGACGACGACGGCAGCCAGTACATTTGGTACGGCACCGATCCATCGACCGCATGGTGGACGACCGGCAACATGGGCTGCGACTGCAATCGCTGGCAGTTCCTCCCGGACGAGTGGCAGCCCGAGGGCCAGCCATGCGGAGAATCGATCATGATCGACAGGATCGAGCCGCTCGACGCGAAGTACCCGACCTGGTGCTCAATGAATCAACTGAAGGAAACAGTTAGATGCCGAGCGAACAAGATCGCGAGGAACAGACCGAGAGCCCGAAAGTCGTAGAGGATGGCGGCGAGGAGTATTTCATTTCGGTCGAGCCGGGCAATGGCCTGGTTGGACGTGTGTACTCGGACGGGAGCGCGGCGGCGATCGGGAAACGCATGTTCCCTGGTGCGACGATCAAGCGAGTCCGGGTGATCGACGAATAACGGGACGGACCATGTACAAGTTGTCATGCAAGTGGATAGACGATGATCCGGCGGGCGAGATCGAAGCCGAAGGATCGTCGATCGCAAAGGCTGTGTCCAAGCTCATCGACGAGATGGACGAAGCGTGGGCGCTCGAGGGAACCGCTTCGCTTGAGGTTCTCTGCGTGGCTATCGCTGAGTGCCTGGCTATGTTCGACGGCAGTGATGACGTGACGCATACCTACCGCGACCCGTCATCGGACGATGCGGTGATTGAGCTGCATCTTTCCAAGATCGCGAAGACGTAAGGGGACAAGCGTGGCTTTTCAGGCTCCGGCATCCTGTGCTCAGTATCGGTGGCCGCGCGGTGTGCTGCGCGTTTCAGAACGTGAGCATCGAGGTGCATCGCGAGCCGGTGATGCCGGTCCTCGGGGGCCGCCCGTGGGTGGGCGCACCGCTGGCTTTCAAGGTCGTGACGACGGACGACGTTCTCATTGGGCGTATGTATGACGCCTACAGCGATATCCCGGTGCCACCAAAGCGGACGCTGTCGCAGCGGATCGCGGGCATCAATGCCTCGGTGGCGGCGAAAGCTCGAGCGACGGCGGGAGTTGGGCTGGTAATGGTGACGCGGCGGAAGCGATACGGTGGCATGTACACCGAAGTGAAACGGATCGTCGCTGGCGAAGTCAGACAGACTGTGTGCTGCTGCAAAGCGGCGGGGCGCGACGCGGCGGGCGTGTGCTGATGCCACGGGCAATAAAACGCCGTGTCGGTGCTTTTGTCATTCAACCAAGCGGAGCCAGAAAAGTGAACGCTAGAACCCGATCGATTCGGCACGTCTGCCCGAAGTGCGGCGTGGTGAGCTGGGGAAACTGGCCTGAGCTTCACGAATGCGAAGAGGCGGAGGCGGTCGTCCTGCGTTGCCGAGATCGAATAGCGGAGGCCGAGCGAACGCTCCGGCTGCATTGCGAACTGTATGAGATGGCGCTGCGCATGGTCGGCAGCCGCGCGCGGAGATGCAGCGGATCGAGAACATCGAGTACGCGATCGAGTCGATGCGGTTCAGTAAGGCTAAGGCGGAGCTGAGGCTCGACCGGGCAATGACAATGCGGCTGTGTGGCGGCCGAGCGATTCCTGTGTGATTTCTGTGGGAGTGAGACTGTGCAGTATCTAGCGTTTGCGATCGTCCAAGCGGCAGGCTTTGGCGCCGTGTGCTACCTCGTGGCCGAGGAGCACCCGTGGTTTGCGATGGCGGTTTTGATCTGGCTCGCTTGCTTGAGCGTCAGGACGGTCCACGTCGCTGATGATGGCACCAAGACTGACCGGGGAGGCATCGGCCTGGGATGAAGCGATTCCACAACGGGCGGAAACGGGTCTACAGCAAGGACCAATGGCGGTGGTACTCGATGCTCAAGCAGCAAGGGCTGTCCATCGTTCGTAGGGTGGAGCGACGCGCGGCGGGGCGACAGGGAGGAGCGGCAAGCGGGGAGGCTACTGACGGTCGAAACGGCAGCGATCAAGGACGGCCAGGGAGTTGTTCATACGCTACCGAGGCCAGCACGCCATAACGACGTAATCCGAGCGATGCGGGAGAAAGGCATTGACGAGGTGGTGCCGCAAGATCGCCAGGGCTTCATTCTTAGCAACGGCATGTTCGCGCGGCGGAGGGCGGCGCTAGGCGTCGCGGTGCGGGCCGGTCAGACGAGCCGTCTGCGGTGCATCAATGCCGGCGTCGGATTGTTCAGTGAGGATCTCTGGTAGCGGTCCCGCGCGTGGACCAGAATTCGTGACACGTTTCTAGGGCGTCTGAGTCGTCTGGGGTGTGGGGCGGCCATGCGGGCGGCCCGATTCAGATCCATGGAGAGTGATCCTCATGTCAGCAAATGAGCTGCTCGGAGCGCGTACGCGATCGCGAGTCGCGGCGGACGCTGTACCAATTGGGAAGCTGTTCAAGATCAATCTCGAGCGCGAGCTTCTCGCTCAGGCCGGTGTGCCATCAACGGAGAACGAAAACACGGTTGCCGCGGCGACCTGCACGGCAAAGACCTATCAGTTGCCAAGCGACGAGGCGGGAGAGTCGATCGACGCGGAGCTTCTGGCAGCGGCCAAGCAGGCGTTCCGGGCTCTGGTCGGCTCGAGCGCAAGAAACGATAGCGTCCAGGGGCGGGCTCGAGCCAGGCTCCGGCGGGTGCTCATTCAACTGGGGCAGCTTGGCTGAGTAACGGAGACAGACGTGGGCGACGTAGTAAAACCAATTCAGCTTTTTATCGAACGGCCTAGCTAGCCGTCTTCAAGAAAAACGTCTTTCCGCGAGCTGCTTATGGGCTGCGAGCTGCTGCGGGCGTATGGGTTCCAGGAAGTCGTCGGCTACGTGGGCCGGCAGGCTGTGCTCGGGATCGGTGGCTATTGGGACACGGACGGGCCGATCGAGCAGTTTCGTCGTCGAGAGCTTCGGCGGCACCAAGGACGGGCTTTTGCTGCACACGCAGCGGGATGGCGGGATCGTTCAGCGCGAGATCGGCGACCGACAGCAATGCCCTGCCGCGAGCGATATGAACGAGCTGCTCCTCGTGCTCTCGGGCGACGACGTGGAGTTCGTTCGCCTGTTGCGTGAACGAGCGGACCGTCTGCAGGAAGAATCAGAACTTGGGTCGAGCGACGGCAGGCTAACGCTGAGCGGACGGGCTGATAACCTCCGCTGGGTGGCTGAAGTGATGGAGAAGCGGCTGGTACATCGAGCGAAAGGAACATAAGCGTGACGGGCGAGCAGGATCAGAGTGTGCAGGTCGAGGATCTGGGCTATGGCTTCGTGGTCAAGTACGACGCGCTCCGCAAAGAGAAACAGTGGACCGCGATTGGGCCGCTTGGCCGCGTCGGTGAGGACTGCTCGAGCCGGGACCAGGCGTTGGCGTTGATCGCGATGGAGCGGACGCGACTCTTGGGGATGGGGTGACGTGGCATGGCCATACCGAATGCCCGGTGCCTGACGTGGTGGTTCAGGTACAGCGCAAGGACGGGCAAAACAGCGTCGGACGCTACGGACGCAACGTGGTGGGCTGGAAGTGGTCGCCAGGACACGACTGGAACATCGAGCGATTCCGAGTGGTCTTGTGGCCGGAGAGAAAGCCCGACGAGCACGGCATTCTCGAGTGCGAGCGAACGATTGAGGATTTCCGCGAGCGCCTGGCTGACCAGAGGGATCGCGAGCAAGCGGCCAGGGACAAGAGCTTTGAGGCGAAGGTAAGTGCGAACCCGTGGCCCGTCGGCTTTGGACACGTTCCTGTGAAGCCGGAGGAAGCCACGGCGGGCGATGAGTATCGGCGGCCGTTGGATACCGAGTGGGCAACCTTCGAGGGTGCCTGGTCGCCTGACCCGAGGATGGAATACCGCCGGAAGCGGAGAGATCCGCTGGAGCTTTTGCATCCGGACAAAAGGGACGCTGTCCTTCTTACCGAGATGACGCGGATCAAGGTCGTAGCGTTAATGAACGTCTCGGACGAGCTGGTGAAGATGCGCGTCCAGTGGGACGGTTCGGCCGATTGGCTGGCCCAGGTCGTCATCGACACGTTCGAGGTGCGGCACGATCCGGTCTACATGCCGATCGATTGGTGGCAGGCGCTTAAGGAGCGCTGGATCCCGAAGCGGGTCCGTGAGCTGCTCGGCATTCAGATCCGCTACCGCAAGTTCACAGCGCGGACGGTCATGCCGGGACTTCACGCCGCCGCGGCATTGGCGAACGATCAACCGCATGACGGTTGACGTGGAGGAGCGGCTTTCAAGAGACCCCAAACCGAAGGACGATCAGAGTGGTTCAGCTGAGGAATGAGGATGGTGAGGTTGTGTCGATCGAAGGTGGCGTCGACACCAACGGTCGGATCACGATCGATTACAGCGCCGCGGGGCGTGGGTGGGGCCAACGTCTCACCCTGCTTGAAGCGGAGACGCTGGTGAAGCTGCTCCTGGAATTGATCCAGGTGGGGCAACGCCAGGAAGCGGAGCGATACAAAAACGCGCTCGACTCGCTGATGCGGTCGATTGAGGATCGGTGGGACGAAGTTGACGGGGAGCACGCGTTTGCACCTATACCGGCGGGTGAAGCTCGCTACGTCTCCGGGTTGCTGGACGGAATCGACCAGGGAGCGGTTCTGCTCGACAAGGTCTGTGAGAAGTTCAAGCTGCCTAAACCAACGAGCCGAAGCGTGCGCGCCAGGCAGCTTGCCAAGCAAGGGCATGACTGAGGCGGAGTTGCTAGCGCTGCCCGAGGTGGAGGGCTTCCGTATCGGTGCCATCGAGCTGGATCGAGACGAGTACAGGCGGCGACGCGCTGCCGGGCAGGTGGTCGCGGTCTGCATGGAATGTGAGAGGTACAGCTACGTTCAAGACAATAGCTGGGCTCCCAAAGTGTTCACGCCTCTGCCGGCCCACATCGAGTGTGCTGACTGCGGCAAAGCGACGAGCACCACATTATCCGGGGTAGCCTCGGCGAGGGGAGCGGTCGCATACGCATTCCATGCGTCGGCAGCGGGATGGCGCTTTTTCAGCAAGCCGGACGATCCGCTCCTGGTTCAGACAAGCGACGGTAAGTGGTGGCAGGTCGGATGGGTCAAGGGTCGGCGGGTGCGGATGGAACGCCGACCGCCGCCGGTGCCTGAGTCCTGGGCCGAACCTGAGGAATCGGTCGAGCCAGCCTTTGTGCCGCCGACGAAGGATGAGGTCGCGGCGTTCGCGGCCCAATACGGTTTCGACGTGGACGTCGAGCAGTTCTGGCAGTGCTATCACGCTCAGGACTGGAAGCTAGCCAGCGGCGTGAAGATGCGAGATTGGCGCGAGGCGGTTCGGCATTGGCGGCGGACGAAAACCTAGCTGCCGGGTGCAGCGCATTTGATCGGAGCGATCGATGAAGAACTTGCTTGAGTTGGTGGACGCCGTGCGGGGTATGGCGGCGCTCGGACTTGTGGAGCCAGGTGCGGTGGAGTTTCAAGCTACGGTAGCGACTCAGTCGCGGCTGGGTGAGGACACCGAGCTAGGGCAGGCGATTGCGTCGCAAGTCTTGCAGGACGCGGCGCTGTACTTCCTTTACGAGAAGGGCGTCGAGCGGCTTGAGGCAAGGCGGGCCGAGTTTGCGAGGGAGGCGGCGCGACTGCTGCCGCTGGCTGTGGCGGAGGTGACTGCGTTACTCAAACGCGAAGGCGTGAAGGTCGAATGAGCGAGCTGGTCGAGTTGTTCAAGCGGGTGCGAGCCCGAACGCGGTGTAAGCCTGCGTGAGTTGACGGGCGCCACCGGTGTGGCGCACTCGACGATTTGGTCGATCGAGGCCGGACGGCGAAAGCTGTCGCTCGAGACCGCCGCCAAGCTGTTTGGCGCGCTGGGATTGGTGATCGACGTGCATGTCGAGGAGGAGAGCGCAAGTGTCAGCGGGTCGAACGGCGTCCGAGTACGAGCTAAACGGATTCGACGAGTGCGATGAGTGCGGTCGTCCCATCTTCGACGAGATGAACGGCAGCGGCTACAGGGTTTACTGGCGAGTGCCGGCGGGTAAGAAAAGACCCGCAAGGTGTTTCATGACGGCTGGTTCGCCAAGCGTCAGCAAGCGCGGCAGTGGTGCCGCAACCACGCACGCGATGGGCTGGTGATCGTCCGGCCGGACGGCACCGAGGAGGCGTTTGCTTGGACTTATGAGCACGAGAAGTGGATGAATGGGCTGGTTGTTTTCGGGAGGAACTGAATGAGACCGATCAAGACTGGGGCCGAGTTCATCCAGTGCGCGTTAGCGTTCATCGACCATCACTTCGGCAAGCGATGGCAGTGGCGGACGTGCCCGGAGTTCTACGAGCCTAACCGCTACGGAGAGTGCAAAGGCGTGATCTCGTCGTCGGGTGAGTGGGTAACCATCACCTACGTTTGTACGCATTGGGAGGTAAGGCGGGGCGACGAGCGGAACAACGAGGTCGATCGCAAACTCTCGCTCGTGATGAACGGAATGCGGCGTGACGACAAAGGGAACTTGCGGCTGATGGTCGGGATGCGAGTGGCGTTCAACCGGCCTATTTTTACCGCCGCTGGCGATCCGAGCGTGTTTTTTGGCTAAGCAGGGCTGGGTGGGCACGATCGTCGGCTGGGATTACGACGAGCCGGACGGCGTGATCGTCGAAGTCGACAAGACTGGGCGGCGATTCGCAACAACGGAGGCGTGTTTGATGGACCCGCCGAGGATGCGTGGGATCGACACACTGGCGGCGATTCTGAGTCGTACACCTTGGGAGGATGATACCATGAAATATCTGATCTGCGCTGACGACGTCGGAGCAATCATTGAGGTGCCCTCGGGCATGTCGAGTGACGGGTACGGCGTTTTGCAGCAACTCTTCGTTGCTGTGTTTCTGCCGGCGAGGAAGATCGAGCATCCGCTCGATAAGTACGCGAACATGATCCGGCTTGAGGAGACCGACCGGGTCGGCCAAGTCTATTACGACTGGGGCCTAGCTGGGGCCAGCGGCGCTAACTTCCAGGTTATCTGGCTGCCGGAGAATAGCCGGGATGACGTCGAGGCGGCCAAGAACAAGATCCGCCGCGATCAGGACGTCGTCCATTTGTCGGTGCTGCGGATCAAGAAGCTCGTCAGCGCGCAGCGAATCACCGACGTAATCGCTGGGGCGATGCGTGACAAGCCGGCGGAGGCAGTGGCATGAAGTATCTCTACGGGCGAGCGCGGCGGCGAAAGCCAAGGTTCTTTGAGTTCTCGATGCGACTGGCGTGGTATGACGCGTGGGTCGGCTTCTACTGGGATCGCACGAAGCGGTGTCTGTACTTCTGTCCGCTCCCGTTCTGGGTCTGGGCCTGGCAATTCTCGAGTTCGCGTAAGTGCAAGCTCTGTGGCCGGAGGCCGTTGATTGGCGAACGGGAGGTGCGATGGGGCTACCTCAAGGCGGAAGTCTATAGCAGACTTCGCGCGGCGGGCGTGGAACTCGGACGGGACGACACAGTCGGCTCTTTTTGTGCGGATTGTGGTAAGGCAGACAGCGACGCGGGGAAGTGATGCGAACGGTAAAGCAAGTAACCAAGCCTGATGTAGCGTGGCAGTGCATAGTCTGGTACGGCAATATCAAGCCGGAGGACCGAACTTCGAGCACGCTGAGCGACGGGGCGATCCTCCGCCGCGAAGAGGACGTCCGGGACTTTCTGCCTGCGGGTGGCGGCGGAAGGCGGGAAAGTGATGACCGTGCGGGAGCGGGCCAAGCCCGGCTTCTGGTACGAGACGCTGGAAGAGTTCGATCGGCTCGGCTCGATGAGCCTGCAAGAGCTCGAAGAGTTACGCATTCGTTGTAGGGACGCCGCATGAGCATTAACCGCTGCTTTCAGATCGGCGACCGGGTCCGTGTGAATTTCTGGGTGGACAGGCGTGAATCTGGCTGGAGGAGCGGAACTGTGGCGGGCCGCCGCGTGAATTGCTACGGCGCGAATGCCCAGTCTGTGCGCTGGGACGCGGGCTACGAGACCTTGATGGCTGTTGACCTGCTCGAACCCGAAGTTGCAACGGTGGGGGTGCCTGGTGCTGAACGAGATTGAGTTCCACGGGACGAGCGTGCTTATGGTCCAGGGGCCGGGCGACCTGATGGCCAAGGGCTCGGTCTGCCTGACTTACATCGACAACGGGACGCCAGAGGGCGGACTGTTCATGTTCATGCTTATGGTGCGAAACGAGTGCAGACGCCAAGGGATCGGTCGGAAGCTCGTCGAGATGGCGATAGCGGAGGCGGCCAACCGGGATCTGTATTTGCAGCCGGGAGCCTGGCTGGATAGGCCCATGTCGGACGGTGAGCTGCGGGCGTGGTACGCGAGACTGGGGTTCGTACAAACCGACGGAGACAACCTCATGGTTCATGGTGGCAACACGGAGCCGCATCGCATCCAACTCAAACGGACGCGGGGCTGGCGTAAGCCGGAAGGCGTGGTCAGCTGTGGACGGCCGACGAAGTGGGGCAATGATTGGCGGGCTGGCGACCCGCACCCGGAGACTCGAGCGCCGCTGACTAAGGAGGAGGCGATCGCTCTCTACCGCAAGAAACTCGAATACGACTGGCAGTTCAGAATGGAAGTCCAGCAGCAGCTCAAGGGCAAAGTGCTCGCCTGCTGGTGCAAGCTCGACGAGCCGTGCCACGTCGACGTGCTCCTCGAGATCGCCAACGAGTTCCGCTGCTACAAGTGCGGCGGAGATACGCTGCTGGGTGCGGCGCCCGGAGAAAAGCCGGTCTGCCCCACATGCTGTGAGCACGAGTTCAAGTACGACCGGGACGAGCGGACTCACACCTGTGTGCATTGCGGAGAGTTCGCGAGCGACGAGTACATGCAAGGGCTTTTCGACCATTAAGGCAGGGCGATGGATCATATATCGAAACTGATTGCGGACGACGTCGACGGCGAGCCGCTAACTGGGCCGGCGGCGGACGTGCTCGAAATCCCCTTGGGCGACCCCGTAAGGTGCCCAGGCTGTCAGGGACGCGGCGTAGTCTTTGAGCCTGCTGACCCGCTTCTAGGGTTCCGCTGTCGTGTTTGTGGCGGACGTGGTTGGGCGCGGCAGCTTGGGCCTGGAGGCGGATTCGTCGTGTTCCATTCGGATCAGGTCCATCTCGGCAACAATCTGCCTGAGGCAAGGGATCGGCAAGAGGGATGGATCGATGGCGAAGGCGTTCGTTGATTACCTGCCGGATTGGGTCTCCGAGATCGATCTGGACGATCCGGCGAACTACAACTACGCCCATGCTGTGCGGATCTTCGAGCAGCGGATGGAAGCGCAGCGGCTTTACCCGCAGGGACGGGAGTGGGGCTACTGGGTAGTCGACGACAAGCTGAAGCTCGAGCCCCAGCGGCGGTTTCTGTGCTTCCGCAACAGCGAGTTCCCGCGGTGGACGCCGGATATCGTCGAGCTGTTTGAGCGATGCGAGGAACGGACGGAGATCGATCCGGTCGTCGTCGACGGAAAGACTTACCTCAGGTTCAGGTTCAGCACTGGCGTGGCCGTGCTGGAGCCCCTACGCGCCGCGGTCGCCGGAGAAGATCGCGGAGGGGCAGGCGGAGGCTGGCCGAGAAACAGAAACTTCAAGAGCTAAACTCGCCTGGCGTTGTTCGCCGACGAGGTTCGAGCAGAACAGGAGACGGAGTTATGAGCGGGATGGCGTTAGTTGTTGGCTGCGCGATGGCTGTACTCATGGCCGCTGTCGGCCGTCTCTGGATAGTTCGCCGTCGCGAGATCCGAGCGAGGGAAGTTGAGCAAAGGCTGCGCGAGGCTGGGCGGATGCGGGTGGTTGCCTTCAACCCGAGAGGGAAAGACCCAACGGCTACTACGCTATCGAGCGGTTCGACGGCTGGGCGTGGGTCCATCTTTGCGAGTGGTGTCAGATCTACAAACGCTGGCTGCCGGTTCTGAGGCACTACGAGGAAGCTAAAAGGCTGGCGACCGACTGGAAGATCCAGACCGATTTCAAGCGTGGGTGGACGAGCAGAAACAATCGGCCGAGAAGTGGCGGGTGGTTGTGTCGGAGAGGCGGCGGAAGTTGTATCCAGTCAGAATAGAGGAGGTTTGAGGTCTATGTCGAGATTGCCATTCAGTTTGCGGACGTTGTCCAGGGAAGAGGTCGCGGAGCGGGTCAAGCAGCAGGGCATGATCCGGCACTTGGTTTCGGAGATGCACTCGCGGAGCCTGGCTGGAGACCCTTCGGCTATGGAGACGCTCAGCGCTTCTCTCACGGTCGCGACGATCCGAGCGGAGGAGCGGCCGGATCTGATCGTCGGCGAGGAAATGAAGGGGGCGGTGGCCTTCGGATTCTTCGAGGGCGTGGATTTCATGGATAACGTGCGGCTGCTGTCGCGAAAGCTGACCAACTGGGCCGACGAGGGCAACTCGGTCCGGTGCGATACGATCGAGGGCGGCGTCGAAGAAGTGCAAAAGCGAGACAGCCGGTTCGGAAGTATGAAACCGGCCTACGTGAAGCTGCTGCTCGAGTTCCTGGCCATGCGAGGAAGGGATGGGCTGCTGAGGCGGAACCTTTAGATTGCACATGGCCCCCGTTACGCTCTCGGCTCCAGAAGGAGACCAGAGAGTATGGCGTTCAGAAATCCAAACAGTGGGCCGGACCAAGCAGAATTCCAGCGCGCTCTAGCGATGGTGCTGCGAAGCGACCATATTGGCGACTGGGGATCAGACCACAGACAGGAAGCCAAGTCGTTCCAAGGCTGGAACTACATGGCAATCTCGGCGATCGGACGGCTTGCAGCCAGAGCAACCCCATACGTCTACGATGCTTCCGACCCCGTAGCGAACAGCAAGCGCAAGGCCCTCATCAACCAGTACAAGTCGTTCTGGAAGTCGTACGCGGATGAGGGTGCGGCTAGGGTGGCCCCCGCTGACCACTGGATGGTCGAGCTGGTCAACAACCCCAACCGAAGCCAGACGCGGCAGTTGTTCCAGTGGGAATTCATGCAACAGATGCACCTTCACGGGTGCTGTCTGATCTACAACCGCCCGACGAGGGACGGCCAGCGGATCGCGCAGCGGTACATCGTGCCTATGTCGCTGACGCAGCCGGTCTACAAGGGTTGGGACAAGAACACGCCCAACGGCGGCGTGCGGATCATGCCGGCGTCGGCGGGACTAGGGTTCTTCATCAACCCGATCATAAAGTCGATGAGTGGGGCGATCATTCCCGCTGAGCTGTTGTCGGTGATCCGGTATCCCGACCCGCTTTTTGCGCGGCGACGGCAAGAGCCCGACTGACGCGGCGGGCTGGTGGATCGATACGGCGCTTATGACCGACATGGCTCGGTGGAAGCAGCTCAAGCGAGGGCCCAGACCGCATGGCGTCGTGACCGTTAAGAGTGATGACGGCACGCCCTGTGTCTGAGGAGTACCTTGACTCGGTCGAAGCGCGGATGAACCGCAAGCTTGGTGACGAGGAGTACGACCAGCGGGTAATCGCGGTGGGCGATGGGACGCAGGTGCCGACCGAGGCGTCGCCGGTGGACATGGACTACGTCAACTCGTTCGATCAGCTGGGCCAGGTGGTGCTGGCGACGCACGGCGTCGGCAAGGTGGCGGTCGGCTTGAACGACAGCCAGACCTACGGGAGCGTGGCGGCCAACCTATTGCAGACGAATCGCCGCGGTTGAGTCCGACTTAGATTTGCTGGCGGGCGACTGGACGATGGTGGCCCGCGACTGCGGCGAAAACCTCGAGATCCAATACGAGGTGCCGGGTTACGACGACCCGACGCTGACCGAGCAGCAGCTTCAAACAGACTTGCAGGCCGGCAACCGGACGGGGCGCGGAGTGGCGTGCAATCCGTGGCTTGCCGCCCTGGGGCGACTGGCGGGACGACGCTCGCGTGACTGGCCAAGGCTTCGTGCTCGACTCGAAGGCACCACCGCAACCGGGAGCTGCGGCGGCTGGGCCTGGAGGCGGAGCGGAGGGCGGCGGGGCGCCCTCCGGGTATGCCTGGCATGATGATGCCACCGAGTCCGATGCAAGGCGAGACGCAGCCGGGCGGGCTGCCTGGCCCAGGCAATCCGATGGCCAAGTCGTTTGCCAAGGCGTGGCGAGCGGAGCATTACGTCTGGCATACGGCTGGGGGCGAACGGCCGCCGATCGTCGCGGTCGATCTCGATGGTACGCTGGCTCGGGAGGACGGCGAGTTCCATCCCGATTTGATCGGCGATCCCATCGAGGAGTGCGTAGAGGACGTGCGCCGCCTGAAGGGAGGCAGGCTGCTTGATCTGCGTGTTCACTTGCCGCGAAAACGATCCGGTGGTGATGAACTGGCTCGACACTCACGGAGTACCCTACGACGCGCTGAACGCGCAGCCGGAAGGATTCGAGGGATCGGGCAAGTCGTTTGCGGACGTGTATTGGGACAACCGCGCCGTGTCGCACGATGCTGGGCTGCGCTCAGTCGTGAAGAAGCTGCCGGAGGGAGCGATCAAGCGGAACCTCCTCGGCTGTGTCGATCGACCAAAGGACGAGCCCTCGTACATCGCCTTCGAGCTGCCGGCGTCGGTCGTCGAAGAGGTCGAGTGCGAGCAGCAGATGATCGACGAGAGCGATCTTCGCGGCGAAGGCTGTGTGAAGCCTCACATCACGCTGGTCTACGGCGTGGTAGGTGTGCCGCTGGAAGAGATCGTCGAAGCGGTGCGTCGGCTCGACGAGTTCGAGGTTACGTTCGGCAATCTGAGCAGCTTCCCAGCCAAAGAGGGCCAGGTCGCGGTCAAGTTTGACGTCGAGAGCCCGGAGATTCACCGAGCCAACTCGCTCATCAAGCGGTGCTTGCCTACCATGGAGACGTTCCCGGACTACAAGCCGCACCTTACGGTCGGTTTCGTGGCCGAGGGGTCGGCGATGCTGGCAGATCTGCCGGCACCCGGCCTGCTGACGGGCAAGGCGGCTCGGATCACGAGCGGGCGTACGTTGTGGCTGAGGGCAAGCGGGTTTGCGTGCCGCTGCGTGTTGGCGGCGGTGAGGTCGGCTCGAGCCAAGTGGTTGTGCCCGGTCCGGACGCAGTGATTCAGACTCAATGATGGGACTGCCGGCACCAAATCCCATAGCGGCGGCATGTCTTCCGGAGAAGCCCGGTAATCAGATGATCGTCGGGGCTGGCAAAGGCGCTCACTTTTGAAGACCCCGTCGACGTCGAGCGGCGACCCTGGCGACTGTGCTCGCCAAGATGAACGAGCGGATGGACTCGCTAGCCAAGGCGGTGACCGAGCGGCTCGTTAGCCCACAGCGACGCCGAAAGAAGCGGACGCCGACGCAGCGGGCTCGCGTGCTGATAAAGCGGCTACCGATGCCGCGCGGCTTCGAGGACTACAAGCGGCAGGTCCGCACCGTGGCCGAGACCGTCGCGCTGCAGATCGGCGTCTCGCCGGTGGAGTGCCTGGCTAAGTGCATCGACCCGACCGTGTTCGCTTCCTGGAAGTCTCACGCGGATTGGTGCGAGGGCAGCGGAGGCAGGGGTTTGCGAGATCCGCAGCGATGCTTGAAGCGACCGGATCGATGGCGAAGGCTGTTGTCGAGACGGTGAAGCTGTCGGCCGGAGTGGCGGGGGCGATGCAGGCGATCGAGGGATCGTTCGCCAAGGCTGTGACGAGCATGGGTGAGCAGCAAGCGGAGCTGGCCGGTGCGCTCAGTAGCGTGGCGGGGACGGTGGCGATGGCGACGGCCGACGCGGCGAGTCGCCATGCCCAAGTGACCGAAGCGCTCACGGCTTCTCTTGATCGTCCGCTTCCGGCGGCGAACATCACGGTCAACGTGCCAGAGCTGGGAGCCCCGGTGGTCAACGTGGCGGTGCCGGCTCAAGCGGCCCCGATCGTCAACGTCGAAGCTCCGGTGAACGTGTCTGTCGAACCGGCCAAGGTTGAGTTGGAGCTCGAAGTCGAAGCCAAGATTCCGCCGCGCAAGACCACGACCGAAATCGAACGCGACCATAGCGACCTCATCACGAAGATCACGCAGACCGAGAAGGATGCCTAATGTTTGGAAAGTCCGATATGATCGCCGGCACGAGCTTGGCTGGCGGCATCGTGCTCACACTACCGACAAACTGGAAGTCAAGCTGAATTCGCCGGTGGCGACGAGTGGCGTGCAATTCCTTGCCAGCTACCGCGAGGCGTCGGTCGTCAGGACTGAGCAAAAGCCAGCGATCCTGGTTGTCACTTCGGCGACTGTCGCCGAACTGGTCGGGCTCCTGCAGCGGAGCTTACCCGGTTGGTCGACTTCCTGAGCGCGTACAACGCAGACACCCTGGACGCGGTAGTGTCGGTGATCTTCACCCGTGCATCGACCAGCGTGACGCTGTTCAAGGGAACGCTTGAGCCGGGCGGCAAGCTGACCTTTACGCAGGGGACGGGCTTCGAGCGGTTCAACGCGGCGGGCTCGAAGATGGGGATCGGTGACACGGGCCTGGCTGCGACTGTCGGCGTAGGGGCGGTTGTTACTGGCGCTCCAGGTTCTTCTGTGGCCGTCAGCAACTCCGGATCGCCATCCAACGCGATCCTGGATTTCACGATTCCGCGCGGGGATGCGGGAGCTTCGGCTTCGGTTAGCGTCGGCACCGTGACGACGGGCTTGCCTGGCTCGAGCGCGAGCGTGGTCAACGGCGGTACGTCGCTGGCTGCCTTGCTGAACTTCACGATTCCGCGTGGCGATCGCGGCGAATCGCGGGACAAGGGTGAGTCCGCTCATTGCGAAGCTGGTCGTCGAGTCGCCATTGACCAACGCGCTGATCCAGGTCGTGGGCGACGGGTCGAGCGTGGCGGCGGACGAGTGGCCCTATCTGCTGGGTGTTGGCCTCGGTGCGAAATATCCAGTTTGGCAGATTTTGTACGAGGCATGGGACGAGGGTACGACGAGCTATCCCAGTGCGGCCCAGATCCAAGCGGGCGTGCCGTCGGCCCCTGGCATGGTCTTTCCTGGATAAACTTCAACAGGGTGGAGTCGAACTCTTCGGGTCGACGCCGGATCTTGGGGCGGTGTGGTCGCGGGACGGTTCCAACGCGGCGGGTGACTGGACGCTCGATGGGTCGAAGCTCGTGCGGACGGCGGACGCTACGGGCGGCTTCATGCTGGCGGACGGTCAAACCACTGGTGACATTGCGGATCACCGTGCCTTTCACCATCAGCACCGTGGCAACTGGCACGGCTTACAACGCTCAATTCGTGTTGAAGAGGGTGAGCACGAGCAACCGGCTGGTTTGCACGATCTCGGTCAGTAGACCGGGGCCGTAACGTGGAGCATCACCAAGGTCATCAGTGGCGTAGTGACAACAATCCAGTCCGGCTTTCCGACCGGCGTGCTGGCAAACAACACCGCAGGCCAGAGTGCGACCCTGGTATTCGAGCAGTCGGGCACGACGGTGACCGCAACCCTTAACGGCTCAGCATCGCTGACTGGTTCGATTTTGGCGGGGGACGCGACGGCGATTAGTGGAGGCCGCGTGGCGGGCTTCACGGCGGGGGCGGCTACGGCCATGACGATCGATTCCTTCCGCATGGATATCACAGGCGGAGGTGTGCAGCCCAAGCTCACGATCCGCAAACTGCTCGAAGGAAGCCAGGCTCACCTATCACCAGGTGAGTGCTGGCGACGGCGATCCGGAGCGGCCGGATCTGCTCATCATCAACGCTGGACATGCTTACCAGAACGACACGGCAGCCACGTTTGCCGCGGCACTGGACGCGTTCATCGCTGCGTTCGAGGCGGTCTATCCGGACGCTGGGATCCTTGTGAGCAGTCAGAACCCGGAGAAAGCCCCGTCGGTCTACGAGAAGCCTCACCGAGAGCGGCAGATCTACCTGAGCAACTACGCGGAGACGCGAGACGTCGGCTACGCTCCCGTGGTTGAAGCGTGGGCGCAGCAGAGTGGAGGCGGGCCTATCGCTTATCGCCGGCGACGCGGTGAGCCCGACTGGGGGCTCGAGCGGAACCGGTTCGGGCGCTCTGGCGGGACGTGCTGCTGGACTACTTCCTGGCCATCCGCCTGAAGGGCAAGGCAGCGTCGGTCAGCGTGGGGTCCGTGACGACGGGGCGGCAGGTAGCTCGGCGATCGTGACAAACTCCGGTAGTGAGGCGGCGGCGGTTCTGAACTTCACGATTCCGCGAGGTGATACCGGGGCGGCAGGCGCGGCTGGAACGGCGGCGACCATCGCTGTGGGCACCGTGACGACTGGCGCGGCGGGATCTTCCGTGGTCGTGACGAACGCGGGAAGCTCGAGCGCGGCCGTCTTGAACTTCACGATTCCCGCGAGGCGATACGGGTGCGGCGGGCGCCACGGGTGCGGCTGGCGTGGGTGTTCCTGCGGGTGGGGCGGCCGGGACGTTCCTCAAGAAGTCGACTGCTACCGACTACGACGACGCGTGGGCCAGCATAACGACGGCGGACGTTAGCGGGCTCGACATAGCGTTGGCGACGCAGAAGAGTCGGGACATGGGCCAAGCCTTTGTGGCGAAGCTTGTGACCGGCATCGGCGATATGACGCTTCAGGTGATTGGCGACTCGACGGGCAACGATACCAATGAGTGGGGTCTACCTGCTGGCCCAGGCAATCGGAACTCAGTACCCAGCTCTGGCGATCGACTACACGCTCTGGAGCGATGTGAGTTCGAGCTACCCTGCCCCGACTGTGATCCAGGCGGGTATAGCGCCATCGGCGGGCGTGCTGTTCCTCGACAACTTCAATTCGAGTTGAAACCGAGCTGTACCTTTCGACGCCGGACATTGGGGCTGTCTGGGGTCGTGACGGCGCGAACGCGTCCGGAGACTGGACGGGCCGATGGGTCCAAGGCGGTTCGGGACGGCGGACACGACGGGCGGGTTCTTGCTGGCGGATGCTGGGATTGCGGGCGACCACAAGCTGACCGTGGTGTTCACCATGAGCACCGTGGCGACGGGAACCACATACAACACCCAGTTCGTCTTCAAGCGGGTCAACGCGAGTAACCGCCTACTGTTGACGATCACGGTTAGCACGACTGGCGTGGTTACCTGGAACCTGTCGAAGGTGATCGGTGGTACGACGACGACGATTCAGGCCGGCACGCCGACTGGGGCTCTCGTCAACAACACGGCGAACCAAACGAACACGCTGACGCTTCAAATCTCCGGGCTCACTGTGACGGCGACGATGGGAGCGGCGACGTTGACGGGGTCGCTGGTGGCAGGCGAAGAGACAACGCTCGCGCCGGCGACAGTGTCGGGTGTGTCTGCGGGTGTGTCCACGGCGATGACGATGGACTCGTTCAAGATTGAGCAGACTGGAACCGGAACGCCGCAGAAGCTCACGATCCGCAACTGCTCGGTGGCGGGGACAAACTTACCAGCAGCCAATTCTTGCGAGCTGTGTTCCGGTTGAGCCGGATCTGACGCTGATCTCGACTGGCCATAACTACCTCGGCGGGACAGCGTCGGACTTCGTGACGGCGCTGGACAGTTTCATGACGGCGTTTCGGGCCCTGTTCCCGAACGCTGGGTGGCGCTGCTGAGCCAGAACCCGGAGAAGGCACCTGCAACGAACCGCGTGGCTCACGCAGCGCGGCAGGTGGTCGTCCAGTCGTACGCCAGGAAGCGGGCGGTCGGCTACGTGCCGGTTTTCGAGCGTTGGACGGCCCAATCCGGAGGCGGTGTGTCGCTGATCCAATCCGACGGCGTGCATTCCCAACTGGCGGTGCAAGCGGGGACTGGCTCCGCGCTATGGCGCGATATCGTGCTTGACTATCTGCTGACTGTGCAGCGGGAGGGACGCACTTCGGTGGCGGCAGGAGGGGCGACCGGCCAATTCCTCCGGAAAACCAGTTCGATCGATGGCGACGACGCGTGGGTGACGCTGTCGATCGCGGACGTGGCTTCGCTGGCGACGGCGTTGGCTGGGAAGGCGGACCTTGTCGGAGGAACCGTTCCCTCTTCGCAGTTGCCATCCTACGTTGACGACGTGATTGAGGTCGCCAACTTCGCGGCTCTGCCTGGCACGGGTGAAGCGGGGAAGATCTACGTGACGCTCGATACCAGCCGTCAGTACCGCTGGGGCGGCAGCAGCTATGTCGAGATCACGGATACGACGGCAGTGTGGGGCGGTATCAGTGGTTCGCTGGCGTCTCAAGCGGATCTCGTGGCTGCGTTGGCTGGCAAGCAGGCGGCGGATGCTACGCTGGATGCGTTGGGGCGGGCTCAATGCGACGGCCGGACTGTTGGAACAGACCGGGGCGGACACGTTCACCAAGCGGGCGATCGGTGCGGGCGCCGCGACAAGCATTCTGACTCGGGCCGATGGGGACGCGCGGTACGCGCCAATCAGCGTGACGCAGTACACGGACGAGCTGGCCCAGGATGCGATTGCCGCTGCCTTAAGCGCCGGGACTCATACCGGCATAACGGTGACGTACAGCGACGCCGGCAACTCCATCTCGCTTGCGTCGACGATCACTCAGTACACCGACGAGCAGGCTCAGGACGCGGCCGCGTGATGTCTCACCGGAGCGAGTCACACCGGGATCAGTGTCGCCTACAACGATGCTGGCAATACGCTTGCCATCACCAATACCGACACTGGGTCGGCAGCGGTAGCGAATCACCTGGCCGCGGTTGATCCGCACCCGCAGTATACTGACCGCAGCTGAGCTGTCGGCGGCGCTGTCGGCTACCAAGCTGCTGATGGGACTTTGACGGCACTGGCGGGGCTTGATGCGACCGCTGGGCTCTTGGAGCAAACGGGGGCGGACACGTTCACCAAGCGGGCGATCGGGGTCGCGGCGGGAACAAGCATCCTCACGCGGGCTGATGGTGATGCTCGGTACGCCTCAGCGTCGATCACCCAGTACACGACGAACTCGCCCAGGATGCCGTGGCCAATGCACTGGCGGCGGGAACCCATACCGGGATCACTGTCACCTACAACGATGGCGAGCAATTCGATCTCGCTCGCGGTGACTGGCGGTGGCTATACCGACGAGCAGGCCCAGGACGCGGCCGCGCTGATGCTCACCGGGGCGACGCACACGGGAGTGAGCGTGGCGTATAACGATGCTGGCAATACGCTTGCTATCACCATACCGACACTGGGTCGGCGGCGATAGCCAACCACCTGGCTGCGGGCGATCCGCACCCACAGTACCTTACAGCGACGGAAGGCCAATGCGGCGTATCAGCCGCTAAACAGCGGCCTCACGGCGATTTCTGCGCTGACGACGACGACCTTCGGTCGCGGCCAACTGACGTACGCGGATGCGGCGGCGGCTACGGCGGCGCTCAATACGGCAAGCGCGACGCTAAACGGACTCATAGCGGCAGCGGATCAGTCGTGGCTCACGGCGCAAAGGTCGGGCATCTTCAACGTGCGTAGCTCTCCCTACAACGCCGCCGGCGATGGGACGGTGGACGACACGTCGGCCATCAACGCGGCGATCGCGGCGGCGGTCGCGTTCCAAGCTGGGGCCGCTGGCGGTGCCGGGCAGCGTGGTGCGGTTGTGTACTTCCCGCCTGGGATCTACAGAATTAGCTCGGCGCTCACCAGCCCAAATGCGAACGGCATCGTTTTCCAGGGGGCGGGAGTTGGAGCGGCGACGATCTTAGTGAATTTCGCAGCTGGAGACGTGCTTTCGTTCACGTCCGGCAGGGCGTTTTGCCAGGTCGCGAGTTGCAGTTCTTTGCGGGCGTGACGCGGACGAGCGGTGCCTTCATCAACACCAACGGCGCGAACGACGTGATGATCTCGGATATCAACATGACCGGGGGCGTTCGAGGGGATCGCGGTGACGGGCTCGAGCATCAAGTCATCATCCAGGACTACACGATCAACAGCTGTGTGCCAGCGACCGGCGTGGCGATCCGGATCCAAAACGGGCTTGCCGGCGATACCTACCTGACTGGTAAGGGTGTTATCAGCAACCGCCTGCGTCCAAGCCACTGGCGGGCGTCCGCGTTAAGCAGAGCGGCCACTTCTTCATTGGAGGTTTGAACTGCACGAGCTGCGATATTGGCTTGCTGATCGACCCGGACGCGACGATGGACGTGAGCTACGGCTTCGCGACGGACTGCCTGTTCGACTCCGGCGGCACGAACGGGATGAGAATCAATCCGGCCAACATCGCGACGGCGCGCGTTCGATCACTCAAGTTCGTCGATTGTTGGTTTGCGGGGAACTCGGCGGAGCCGGGGTGTTTCTGACCACGCAAGGGGCGTCGGCAGTCGTCGACGACATCGAGTTCATCGGCGGACGCTTCCTGAACAACGGCACGCATGGAGTGCAGCACGCCTTCGGAACCAACGTCCGTATTATCGGCGGCACCGTGGCGGGCAACTCGGTAACCTCCAGCAAACACGAGCGACGGGATCAACGTAGCTGCCGGTGTGTCGAGCTGGACGGTGATGGGCTGTCGAATCGGCCCAGTTGGAACAGCTACAACACGCAGCGTTACGGCGTGGCGATCGCCTCTGGTGCGTCGACGAATTTTCGCGTGACGTCGAATGATCTGAGCGGCAACGTGACCGGGGCGATCTCAATCAAGCCACGGGTGCGGTTCAGTTTCTCGAGAACAATATCGGCCCCGTGGCTGGACCAGCGGCGTCGGTTCGAATCTGTTGCTCGCGGCGGCGGGTACTGCCGTTCGCGCCCGCAACGCGGTTTCCATGCCTGCCAATACTCCAGCGGTCGGAACGCTGGTTCGCATCACCGCGTTCGCCACCAATGCGGCGACGGCCAGTACCAACACGATCACGCTGCGATTGGGGACGGCGAATACCAACGCCGACGCGGCCGTGCTTACGCTAGCGCTCGGTGCGGGTACTGCCGCGGCGGGCGGTGCCAAGATCGTGGCGGAGTTCATGATTCTGACGACGGGGCGACGGGGACGTGCATTGCGAGCGTTCAGGTCTTTAACAACGCGGCGGCGGGCTTCACCAACGCCGTGCTTCAGTCGACGACGACGACTGCGCCCGTGACGATCAACACGACAAACTCGAACTTCCTCGGGCTTTACATTTCGCCGAGCGCCGGCAACGTCGTGACGATTCGGTCATCCAATGCAGAAGTCGTGAGCCAGTAGGAGCAAAGCATGGCGGGCGAACTGAGAACCACTTTCCACACTGGCCAGGCTGTGACGGCCAAGCTGCTCACGAGTGCGGGGCAGCAAGGGGCGGACGTCGGTTGCCCGGAAGTGGCGGCGACTGGGCTCTACATCGGCAACGTGCCGAACGGGACTCCTGCCGGCGAGTACGTGGTTACGTTCCATGTCCTTGGCGCTCAGATCGCCAGCGGGCTCTTGAACTGGGACGGATCGGCGGAGGTTGCGGGCGAAGTGCCGGCGACGCTTCTCTCGCAGATGGTGGACGTGTGGCGTAGGTTGGGGCTCGATCCTGCTAACCCGCTCGTGAACAGCAATACGGCGATCACTGCCGGACCGCTGAACATGACCGTAGAAGTAACCACGTCCAACACGACGGTAACCCGCCAGTGAACGATTTTCGCGATAAGCGCCCGCCTACCTAGGAATGCAGCCGGGAGACTATTCATCCGGAGTCGATCGCGCACGTCGGTCTCTGGCCCTACGAGTGGCGGTTTGCTGTCGAGCAGCCCGAAACGCCAAAGCTGGTTTACGGGCGTGGTTCGATGACCAGTAGCGATCTTCCGCCAGGCGGACGCAAGCGTGTCCGCAATGATGACGACGAGGTCTTGATGCTTCTGCATCTTTGAGGAGACGGCCGATGGATATTGGCGAGATTCTAGGGTTCGATCCGCCCGAGCTGTGGGCTCCCGGTGAAGTGAACTGGGGACTCGAGCGCGAGGAACCCAAGGAGCCCTGCATCGCAGCGGGGCTTTGCGTGTTTGCCAAAGACACGGGGCGCGTGCTCATGATCCAGCGGGCGCTACCGATCGAGGGCGAGGAGGAGGATCCGGCGGCTGGTAAATGGGAGTTTCCTGGTGGCTGTCGCGAAGAGGGTGAGAGCCCGTGGACGCGGCGCTGCGCGAGTGGCAGGAGGAGATGCGGCGGACGCTGGGCGAATTCGAGGGCCCGCGTGCGAGCTGGGACTGCGGTAAGTACATCGGCTACATCGTGACTGTCGATCGCGGAAAGCGACATTCCGATCAGCGACGGTGAGTTCAACGTCGTCAATCCAGACGACCCGGACGGCGATCGCATTGAGGTGGCGGCGTGGTGGTGCCCGTCCGATCTGCCGGACTGCAACGTCGTTCGCGACGAGCTGGTTGAGTCGATCGATAAGTTCCTCAGCGCCTTGGAGACGGTGCCAGCCTACCTGACGCACTGCATCTTGAACGACAAGCCGACTGAGATGCGGGCGCTCGAGCTGAAAAGCGACGGGTCGATGGCCTTTACTGGGCCGGTGATCGGTATGACCTTCGCCAAGTTCAATCCGAACCAGCCGCGTGACGACAACGGGCGGTGGGTTTCGAGCGGGCGGGTGGCCGAGGCTGTGGGATCTGTCGAGAAGGCGGCCCAGTTGTTCAAAGGCGTGAGTCGTCCCGAGGAGCGGGCCAAGCTGGTCAAGTTCCTCGAAGAGAAAGGCATGGACCCTGCCAAGGCGAAAGAGGCTGAGAAGGTCGAGACCGTTCGAGAGATGCGAAGCCCCAACGCGGACCCGCCGAGAGCGCTCGCGAACATCGTGGTGCAGCCGGAGGGCTATTCTGGCGGGAGCTGGCTGCCGCCGCCTACGACGGCTGCGGAGATGATCCCCCAGGCAATGGCGTCGGCGAAAAAGAGTATCGGCGAAAAGCAGCCGCTCACCGCTTTGAACACTCTGGACCGCAGCTTGCGAGTTCTCCGGGAGAACGGTGTCGGTGAGGAGCATCTGGCGGAGCTGACGAAGCTAAGGCGGCATGTCGTCGATGTGTATGACGTTCAGGACGAATACCGCAAGAAGCTGCTTAACGGCCTGATCTTCGTGCCGCCCGAGAAGCGGGCACTGATTCGCAGCGAGGCCGAGAGAGGCCAGTTTGACGCGGTCCAGGGGTATATCTTCCCAGCTCCCATCGCGGCCAAGCCAACTCCGGCGCCGGCGGCTCCTGCGACTTCGGTTCCAGATCTGCCCAAGCCTATGCCGGCTGGCGTTGGCGGAGAGAAGGATCTGAGGAAGCTCGTGTTCAATCCTCAGGCATTGCCCGGAGTAGCGAAGCGGCACGACGCGCCGGCCCACAAATGGTATGCGACGCGCGTTCAGCTGACGGAGGCGGCAATCTCGCGTGGAGACTTCGGCCGAGCCCAGCGTTACGCCGACGACACCGTTGCTCAGCTAGCGGCGGCCGGTGCTCATCCTGAAGCTCTGGCCCGGATCAACGAGATCCGCGACTCGATCAAGGACAAGGCCGAGGTGGTGGCGGCTCACGGCACTGTTCTCAATTCGCCTCCGCCAAAGCCAGCGCCGGTGAGCCCCGCTGTTGTTCGGACGGTGGACGTGGGAGTGGCGGCGGGTCCGGCTGCCGCGGCAAATGCGGTGGCGGCCCATCGTGACGAGATCGTGAATGCGGGCTACAACGCCGGGGCTGTGGACCAGGCTGTTGCTGTGCTGAGCGGCAAGAAGATTCCGCCGCCGGCTGACAGTCCGCATACGGTGCCCACGATCCGCGAGGTCGAGGCGGCCACGACTCTCCGTGAGGTCGAGCGGTACATGGCCAAGCATGACGTTTCGCTGTGTGCCGTCACCAAGCATGGTGAGCAGTTCTCGCTACCGGTCGCTAAGGCGGTCGCCAACACGACGGCGAAGTTCAAGGAAATGTTCCCGTTCGTCGACGTCGTGTCCGTGTCGGCTCGAGAGTTGAAGCCGCAGACATGGGCGGTGGCGTCGTCAGCCGGCGGCAAAGTCAGTGTGCAGCTCACGACGAGGCTCGCTAAGGGCGACAAGAAAGCACTCACCGAACTCAAGAAGGACGCGCGGTGCAACTGGACAGTGGGCGGCACCTTGGAGTCGGTGGTGGCGCACGAGTTTGGTCACGCGCTCGAGGAGCAGATCAGCGACTTCCCGGTGCTGTCGTGGCTGCGCGAGAACCTGCCCAAGCGAGGCGACCTGTCGGTCTACGGAAGGTCGAACTTCCAAGAAGCTTTCGCTGAGGGCGTGGCGGCGATCGTGACGGTGCCGGAGGCCAAGTGGACGCCTTGGATGAAGCGATTCCGGGATCAGCTTCGGATGGCCGTGCCGCGCGGAGGAAAGTTCCAGTACGGCAAATGGGCGACAAACATGGAGCCGTCGATGACGCTCGTGCGTGAGCCATCCATGGTGATCTGGTCGGAGGGGTACGACAACCCGGACGCGGCCAATCCGTACTCAGGGGTCGAGGCGGCTTTCTTCCTAGCGGGCCAGGTCGAGCGACGCGGTGATGACGGTGAAGTCGCGACGCCTGAAGGCGATCTGGATCCAAACGCTCCGGCGAGCTTCGCCAAGTTCGACCCGAACCAGCCGCGCGGCGACAACGGGCGATGGATCGCCAGCGGAAAGGTTGAGGATGCAGCGCTGAGCGGCAGCATCGAGAAGGCAGCGGAACTGTTCGGCGGCGTGAGCAACCCTGAGCAGAGGGCCAAGCTGGTCAAGTTCCTCCAGCAAAAGGGCATGTCGGAGGCGGATGCCAAAGCGGCCGAAAGGGCGGACGATCAAAAGCGCGGGGGCAGTGCGGCAGCTGAAACTGTTACGCAAGGGCCGCCGCCGGCGAGGATACCGGATGATCCCCGGTGGAAACAAACGCAGCAGGTCAACGCCGTGCGAATGACGCACAGGACCGACGCTGGAGACGAGATCCGGGCCGGTGGGGTTTAAGGTCGACGGGGCGGGTAACGCGATGTACGGCAAGGGTGCGTACTTCTCGGACAACCCGGTGAGCGAATCGTATGGCGGCGAGGTGATGGACGTTACGCTCAAGCCACACAACCAGCTTGTGCTTGAGAGCGACGGCGACGTGCCTGAGGCGTACCAGAGGATCGCTGGGGTGAACTATCTTTCCAGCAACGCGCGTCAGAAAATGGTCGATGCCGGCATAGGTTCTCTGCGGTTCAAGGTGGATGACGACACTTACACGGTCGTGCTCGATCCAAGTCTGATTCAAACGGGCGGTAAGGAATCGCCGGAGAAGTTCACGGCAGAGGGCGACAGCTGGGGAGCGTTTGGATCCGGCAAGGTGCCGCGTCCGGGGGTTGGCGTGATCGATACCCCAATCCCGACAACCGATCTTCCGATACTGGAAGCTACGAAGCGGGCCAGACTGTCCGGAGCTTTAGAGAACGCGGCCAAGCCAGGGACCGTGGACGTGCGGCAGCTGACGAGCTGGCAGACGATGCTCGACAAGCCCGAGTCGCTGGCACCCGTCGACCCAGCAACCATGCCACCGCTGGACGTGGTGAAGGTGGGCGGACGGACAATCCTGATGGACGGCAATCATCGCGCGTCGTCGCTCTACGCTCAGGGTGTGGAGCAGGCTCCAGCCAACGTCGTGGACCTCGATGATCCAGCAAACGCCAAGCTCGTGAATTGGGCGATGCTTGCCAAGCATGGCGTGACGCCGAAGCGGGCCGAGGCTCCGGCGGCGGCTCCTGCAGCAGAGCAGCCTGTCGGCGTGCATCGCGATCTGAAAGCCATCGCTGCGTTCGAGCCGCAAGGGTTGCCTGGCATCGCGCGGCGGCATGACGCTCCTCCGGACAAGTGGTACAAGGTCCGCGTCCAACTCGCCAAGGACGCCATGGCACGCGGCGACAAGACTCGGGCTCTTGCTTATGCGGACGACACGATCAAGCAGCTCAAAGCCCATGGGGCGCACGACGACGCGTTGACGGCCATGCAGGCGATCAAGGCCGAGGCGGGAGGAGCTGCTCCAGCGCCGGTCGCTGCTGCTGTAGCTGCGCCATCACCAGCGCCGCCAACGCCTGCGGCAGCTGAAAAACCTGCGCCATCACCAGCGGCGGAGGCTCCGAAACCCGAAACTCGAGCGCCATCACCACCCGCCCCGGCCGAAAAGCCTGCGCCATCACCAGCGGCTAAGGTGCGCGTGCCGCCTGAGCAACTCTCCCGCGAGTACGAGCGGGCTCGGGAAACGGCGAAGCTGAAAACTCGAGCGCGGGAGATGGACGACGAGATCCGCGACGAGGACGACTTCGCCACGCGTCAGGCGCTGGTCGCCCAGCAGAAGGCGATTTACAGCCAAGTCGACCGAGCGAGATGGGACGCGGCAACGATGGCCAGCGCCCAGCACGCGATCGATCCGGAGGCGTTCATTGCCCATCGCAACGCCATAGCGGAGCGGTTGGCGGGCGAACGGCTAAAGAGGGCAAGGCTGGTGGAAGATTTGCTGGCTGCCGGCGTGCGGCCTAAGGAGGGCGATAGCCGTCGCAACGTGGATCTCAGCCAGATCTTGGACGACTCGCACGACTGGGGCGGCGGTGGCCACAAGCTCGAAAAGGCGAGCGAGGTTTACGATGGGCTGACGCCGGAACTGTGGACGCGGATCACGGCCCTAGATACCCGCGCGGCGGACTACTACGACGATTCGGCGGTGAAGCCATACTACGGAGAGCCAGCCGAGGTTCGCCCTTTGGGCAAGACGCTTGGCGAGGTTCATCCATCGGTGGCGGCGCTTAAGGTCCGACGCGGCGGAGCGGATGAAGCGACGAAGCGGTTCATGGCGGATGCTGACGTGAATCTCCAGATGGACCCGAAGATCCTCGCGAAGTTCGTAGCCGACGGTGAGTTCAAGAGCGTGTTCGAGGGAGGAAAAGGCGGAGTGACTGAGGGCCGAAAGGGATCGCGCCGCACCGACTACCTCCGTGTGCGAAAGGAAGGCGAGCAGCGTTTGTTCGGCATTCCAGTCGACGATGCGGGGCAGAGGCCGATCTACGGATATCTCGAGCACCCCGACCGCGCCATGGGCCAGGGCGGGATGATGGCGGACCAGTACGGGGCCGTCCAGTTAGTGTTCCATGAAAGCGTCAAAGGGCGGACCACCTACACGCCGGGCGACTCGTTGGACGATCGGCGATTGGGAGGGTTCGCGGCTCCGGTCAACGATCCGGCCAACTGGACCAAGGTGCAGACTCAGGGTTACTTCTCGTTCGAGGAAGACGCAGCAAAGAACCCGGTCACGGCGATCGCTGGTGCGTCGACGGAGGATTGGCGGGTGGAGGTGACGAGCAACGCCGGCCAGGACGTCGAGGTGCTCAAGCCGCGGTATATTGAGGCGCAGATCCACGGCGGGCTGAGGTTGCAAGACGTCAAGGAAATCCGCGTGCCTCAGGGATTCAAAGTAACGCCGGCAATGTCGAAACGGTTGAAAGAAGCGGGCGTGCAGGTGAAAGTGATTCCGCCGCCGCTCAAGCATATCTTCTACGGTGACCCGCCGGAGTGGGACCAGGCTCTAGCAGATAAGGACGCATGATGGAGTATCTGAAACTCGAACGGCCAGTGCCGCTGAAGGGCGGCGGGGCGCTCGTTGGTTGGCGCCCAAGCGACGATGAGCCGGTCATCCGCACGGACACCGGTTCCGAGGCAACGCTGACGCGACTGGAGGTCGCTTGGTTTGAGCGTGGGAACGACGGCATCCGCTACGATGCCGAGGACGATCAAGCCATAGAGGAGGCGATCGCGCCGCTCCGTGCGGCCTACCGCAAGAGCCCCGCAGTTTGAGCATGAATTTACTCGCTCCTATAACGTCGACGTTACACAGGCAAGCCGCCAGGTTGTCGTCGACTCAGGAGAGAGGATTCAATGCGTTACACCAACTGGGATTTTCGTCGAAGAGTCCCGACCTATGCCAAGTTCAATCCCAATCAGCCGCGCGGCGATAACGGCCGCTGGATCTCTAATGGTGCGGCGGCTGACGCGGCGGGCTCGATCGAGAAAGCTGCGGAGCTGTTCAAGGGTGTTAGTAAACCCGATCAGCAGGCCAAGCTCGTAAAGTTTCTGCAAGAAAAAGGCATGTCCGAAGCGGACGCCAAAAGGCCCAGGCTCAAGCCATGGCTGGAGGCGGGGCTCCTGCAGCGGAGGCGAGCAAGGCCAAGCCGAAGGCGGACGAGCGAGTTTACAATGCCGGCACCGACAAAGAGTACGTGGACTACCAGTCCAAGATCGCCAACGCCGCGGGCGTGATGCCGACCGACGTGGGAGCCGTCGAAGCGGCCAATGCCGGTTTCGGAGCGAAGTCTACGCATGGAGCGGATCACGAGCGCATTCAAGGACTGGCGGAAGAGACCGGGCTCGGTCCCGATGAAGTCGTGCGCGTGCTGAAGGGGCTCGAGGATCGGCAGGCAGCGCAGAGCAAGCCGGCGGCACCGGCAGCGAAGCCCGGAGGCGGTGCGGCAGCTGCGAAGCCGGCTGCGGCGGCGGCTCCTAAGGCTGGTCGCCCAGCCCCTCCTGGTCCGGTCGAGATGCCCAAGGGCAACCGGTCGACGGGGCTCAAGACTGCGGATATCAAGGCTCCGGGTATGCCTGGCGGCGTGAAGCTGGACGCGACGGAGCGGGCCTGGATCGAGGCGCGGAGCCGAGAACTCTCAACTATGAACGCGCCTGACGTGGGTAGGTTGCGGTCGCTGGCCGATCTGCGCGACGGCAAGCCGTTAAGCCCGGCTCAGCACGCGGCAGTTATCGCGGACACGCAGAACCGTTACGACGCTATCAACGGTAGCGGAACTCGCGACATGAAGAGTTCTCCCGCGCAGTCGAGGATCGCCGACAGCATTCTCAGAAAGCTGGGAACCGACGCTCATGCGAACTTCCAGGAGGGCGCGAAGGGGCAGAGGGCCGCGAGCCTTGCCGCCGGCGCATGATCCCAACCGCGGTAAGGCGGCTGCCGGTGCGGTTGGACCGAAAGTGCCGGTACGGGCACAGCAGGTCGTGCCTGGACAGAAGTACGACGTCATGCGAGGCAACGAGAAGGTCGGAACTATCGAGCGGTCGGCTAGTGGCTCTGGCTGGTTCGTCAACGGCGACCCTGAGCACGAGTTCGAGACGAGCAAAGCGGCGATCGAGCACTACCAAAACGCGCCGGCCATACCTGGGCAAGGCGGGGCGGCAGCCGGAGCAGCGAAACCGGCCGCCGGAGGTGCTGGCTCGGGCGGTGGCGGCGGAAAGCCGGTGGCGTCTGGAGCAGAAGATGGCGGCGAAAGCGGGTTTAATCGTGCGTTGAAACTTGCGGCTGCCGAAGGGGCGGCGGAGCTGGGCGCACGGAATATGATTAACGATCCGGCGGGGCAGATGAAGTTGGCTAGGGAACTGGCGAGCGACTATGTCGACCGGAACTCGATGCAGCTCGGTATCGACCCGTTTGGTTTCCCCGAGCAACGGGCTGAAGTGGAAGGCAAAATTGCTGACGCGATGGTCGCGAAGTTGCGGCAGGACGCGCGGGCAAAGGCTCAAGCCTCAGGAAAGGATCTCGGACCGATTCAAACTCGGGAACAGGCGATGGGGCGAGCTGGGGCCGAGTCTGCCAAGGAACTGGGGGCGGTGACCGACCCTCAGAAGCGAGAGCAGCTTGCCGACCAGATGGCCAGTGACTTCCTGGATCGCAATTCGGTACACCTGGGCATCGACCCAAGCGGCTTCCCTGGACAGCGCAAGCAAGTCGAGCGGCAGATCAAGCGAGCAATGCTCAAGGAGGTGGCCAAGACGTCGGGAGCCCAGTTGAGCAGCCAAGAAAAAGAGGGACTCGGGCCGCGAATCGCGGGGCTTCAAGCCTCCAATAACGATCCGGCGACGGCGAGGAAGTTGGACGCGCTCACCGCTCTTAGGGACGGGAAGCCTCTAACGGACGATCAGTACGCGGCTGCTGTAGAGGACTTGCAAGGCGTTTACGACAGCACGAATATCGGCGGAGTCGACAAGCAGCGGTCCATGGTCTCGCATGACGTGCTCAATAAGCTCGGCGTGGACGCTCACGTAGAGCACGTCAAGAGGGAATCCAAGCCGGGCGGGCAAAGCACCTTTGCACAATTACAAGACCGTCAATTTCGATGCGCCGAGTTCTGGTGGCGGGGCTGACGCGGGCTCCAAAGCGAAGCCAGGAATTGAAGCTCCGGCCATGAAGTCAGCCCTCGATGAGCTTGGGCCTGCAATGCACCGAATGGCGGCGGACACGCGGGCTGAAGCGGATCCGAACGATCCCGAGGATAACCACATGGTCGATCCTGCGGCCATTCGTATGACGGCTGGGCATCTGGCTGAAGAATACGTGTTTGCCAATGCCAAAAAGCTGGGGGTCGACGTCGAGGACGATGATCGTCGCATTGCTGTGACTGACCAAATAGCCGATGCGATGACCAAGCGGTTCCAAGCTGAGGATAAGCCGCCAGCGATTGGTGGTAAGAAGCCGCCGGCGGTTGGCAGCGGAAGCGAGGCAAGGCTGCCAAGCGAGCCGGAAGACAAGTACGACCGCGAGTTCATGCGAGATTTCGAGTCGCGGCATGGTGTGGCTGGAAGGACGTTGCGAGTCACCCAGACGCGATGAAGGCGGCGGCCGACAGCATCATAGCGGAGCCTGGCATTGGTTGGGCCGACCACTTCGAGCAGAACGGACTCACGACGCCGGAGCAGAAGCGAGCTGAAATCCTCAAGTCGGCGGAAAACAATACGGCCGTGCAGGTCGAACTGCTTCAGCATCTCGAAGGGGTCCAGGACTCGACGGGCAAGAAGTACATCAAGCCAGCGCCTAAGCCAAAGCCCACTGGTCCGCAGTACAAGACTGGGGATCTGTTCGCTGGCGACGGGGGTGGCGGTGGATCTGCTCCGGCTCCCGCGCCAGCAAAGCCGCCGGCGATCGCGAACCCTAGGGTGGCGAAGGTGGCGGAGGGCGTGAGGAAGGACGTCGACACTGCGAGCGGCAACTCGATCCACCTGATGAATCTGGAAGCGACCGATGGGGCGGGGCAGAAACTCGAGCAAGCGGGGATCACTAAGGGCTACGATGAGTCGAACGCTGTAGCTCATCACCTGATGGGACTTCCAAAGCCGAGCGAGGTCGACGATGCGACCTGGAACGCCGCGGCTCAAAAAGCGCAGACACTCACCGAGGAGCAGAAGCAGGTGGCAAGACAAGGTGCGCTCGACGCGCTTGTTGAAAAGAACGGGACTGTCCATTTGTTCGTAACCGGCAGCGGCAATCAGAGCGGCGAGTGGGACTCCGATATCGATCCCGACATGGGAAGCCAAGAGGGCTACGATGCGGTCGCTCGCGATGCGGCTCAGCACTACCTGAACACGCGGACCAAATTGGGACAGACGGCAGCTCCAGCAGCGGCGGCACCGGCGGCACCAGCGGCGGCGCAATCCGCAGGCCAAGGGGACGACTTCCAATTGAGCGGGGCTCCCAAGCCAGCTAAGCCTGCGCCGCGGTGGCAGCGTATGTCGAATAAGGCGGCCCAGGGTGGGGCGAGAAGCGGCGGCCAAGGCATCACGATGGGGCTGTCTGCACCTAGCGACGAGTCGCTAACCAACACGGCGATCAAGGCGGCCACGGACCAATTCAGTGCGGCCAAATTGCCAGGCACAGATGATCCTGGCGTCGCGCGAGCGGTGGCCTTCCATCTGATCGGTAGGGACGACCGTTTCGACCCCGAGGATGGCTACCTCCCCGATGACGTCACGCCGGAGCAGTGGAACAAGGGCAAGCAGATTGCCGAGAACCTGACGGTCCGGCAGTCGAAGCAATTCAAGAACGGGGTGATGGCGGCGCTCAAGGCGCCCGGCTCGGAATTCCACTGGGAAGCGAGCAACTATCCCAATGTTAATGGCGAGGGGAAGTACGACCCGGATAACAGGCCAGACTGGTTCGACGACTTCGGAATCACCAACCAAGCGGCCTATGATGCGATGATCCATCACGCAGCCAATCATTGGCTCAATGGCAACGGATAGTAGGCGGCAGTTGTCCGGAATTTCCGGATAGTTGGAATCACGAACGGGGGACGCGGCGGCGTCTCCCGTTTTCGTTTACGGTCAAAAAAGGGCCCGCCTGTTTGACTCGTTTGGAGGCGGCGAGAGTCGGTCTGGTTGTTAGCAGTTTCAATTCCGAGAGGCATGTATGAGCAACCGACGCAAACCAGTCCAAGAGGGCGAGCGAATCAAACTCGTGAGCATGGAAGACGACCCAGATCCGGTTCCGGCTGGATCCGAGGGCGTTGTCATCGGCGTCGAAGACCTGGGCGATTGGTGGCAGGTCGACGTCGAGTGGGACAACGGGCGTACGTTGATGCTGTCGGTGCCTCCTGATCGTTTCACTATCGTTCGAGGAACCCATGAAGTTTGAACTCAAGAACGTCAATTCTATCCGCGCCTGAGTGAGGAGACGAACTGTTTCGTTGCGTCCCTCTATGTCGACGGCAAGCTGCTTTGCACCGTCAAGAACGACGGCCATGGCGGATGCGATATGCACGACCTCGCCAAAGGGCGGACCTACGCCGAATTGCAGGCGGTACACGAGTGGGTCAAGGCCAATGTGCCGGCGCGCGATTACGAGGGCATAACCATTCAGCCCGATTTGGATACCGTGGTCGACGAGTTGCTCATGACGCACCTTGCGACCAAGGATCTGAAGAAGCTGCTCAAGAGCAAGATCGCTGCGAAGGTCGGGGACGCGATCATTTGCTGGTCGATTCCGCCGGCGAAGCTCGACGAGTACCGCGAGCGGCTGCTCAAGGCGAAGCCAGGGGCCGAGTTCCTGCACGACATGCCCTTCGACCAGGCGCTCGAGATCTACCGAAAAACCGCGTAGGACCGTTACACGGTGGGTCTGATGGTGAGTCGTCTCTCCTGGACAAACACATTCCTCCGGGAGAACGACATGAACACTTTCAAAGCTGAACGGGATCGCCAGCGAGCGATCCGCGAACGCGAAGCGACGAACGGGCGGGGCGACTTCCCTATGAGCGAGTTGGCCGGCAAGCCTGAGCACAATCCGGTTCTGACTTACATCGTGACCTGGCAGGGCAAGAAGCGCCGCACGGGCGGATGGTGGTGCGACCGGAGTACGGCGGAGCGAGTTCGCGACGAAAAGATCGCGGACGGCACCTTCCTTGGGACGGTGTGCGGACGAATCTCTGGCGTCGTTTCCCTTTCCTCTTAGGCAGCTTTCGCGGAGTCAATCATGAAACTGAGCAAGCTCGAGCGCGACATTCTCAATCACCGGCTCGAAGTTCACGACGCCATAGCCGAGGTGCTTATCGACGAGGACGGCATTGAGCCGGGGTCGGATGCGGCCGAGCGATTGCAGAGCGAAATCTACGACCTGTGCGGGCTGCTTCACCAGGGGCAGTTCGGGGAAGCTCGGGTGCGGTACGAGGAACTGACGTTCAGGATCTTGCAGGATTGCGTCGACGGTGGCACCTACTACGGGGCCAGTAAACAAGTCGACAGCCAGCGGGAGTTGCGTCGGATCGAGGTTGCTTGTGTGAGTTTGGGACGGAAGGTCGAAGAGTATACGGGCCTGGTGGCTGAGTACCCTCTTTGCTGATCGAGTTGGTTCTTAATTTCGAGGAAAGAATGAGCGGGTTACCGACCGTAGGACGGCTGCGCGAGCTGATCGCGCAGCTTCCCGATGACATGCCGATTAGACCGGCCACTGACCAGACGTGGGACGACCACGAACCAGGCGTGCAGCTGGAAGGGTTTCGAGTTGATCGCGGGACGCTCGAAGTCGTCGTCAGTCTCTTCTATCTAAACGAGGATGAGGAGGATGACGAAGACGAGGATGACGACGACGGGGAAGACGAGGATGGGCCGGACCTCGACCTGTGCGATCAGTGCATGCGCTCGCGTGTTCCGATCGCTAGGACGAACAGGAAGGGCGAGACGATCTGCGAGGACTGCGATAAGGACTACGACGAACTGCATCCGGGCGAGTTCGACGAGGAGGAGTGATGCACCTGAGCGAATTGCCGGCGCTCGAGCGCGAGTCCGGGAGCTGGGTGGCCACGTCGCCGGCTGGGCGCGTTGTCGAGCTGTTTGAGCGGCGGAATGCCGAGAAGGCGCTCCGCGCTGGGTGGCTGATCGAAACAGCTCTGGCTTGTCTGGTGCGGGTCAATCGAGAAATCCGTGACACGAGTTCAGTGGCCGTGAGTCGTATGGGGCGGAGGTAACAACCGATGCGAGCATTCAGAGTTGACGATCGCCGTTTCAACGCGGCCAAGATCATGCAGAACATCGCGGCTCGTAAAGCACGCGAAGCGGCCGAGCAAAAGGCGGCCGAGGAGCCGGCAGAGTCCAAACCCAAGGCCATTAAGCGAAAGGCAAAAAAGTGATCGTAGTTATCACCCTCCAAGACAGTTCGAGCGGCGAAGTTATCGCCGTCGTTCGGTGCATGGTCGCTCGCACGTCGAGTGAAACCGAGACCCTGCTCCAGAACGCGTACCGTGAAGCGGGCGGCGACACGGGCAAGTTCATCGAGGCGGTAGAGGCGGCGGGCTATGAAGTTCTGGACGCGGGCCAGGTCAGAGTCTCGGAGGAGTCCTTCGACTTGGAAGCGGCCCTCTCGGATGATGACGACGGAGATGCGCCGGGTTGGGGAGGAAGAGATTGACCACCGAACAAGTTGCCAGGGCCGCGGAGGTGGCTAAGGCGCTGATGCCGGCAGTGAATCGGTATCTGCTCGCCGTGGTGGAGTTGGACGTGACTGCTCCGCGCATCGATCACATGGACCGCGAGCTGCTAGCCAGCGGCCAATACACCTATGACGCGAAGTGGTCGAAGAGGCTGAAGCTCGAAGGTAGAGTGCTCGAGCCGTCGGAGCTTCACTTGATGGACAAGTCGCAGTGGGACGGATTCTTCAAGAGGCGACGCGAGCGGGTGGCGGAGATGGGCTGGAAGGTCGAGGATCCGGATCACTGCCCCAAGGCTCTTGCCGAGGCGGCCAAGCGGAAGGCTGCGGTTGAGTTAGTGAATGAGGCCGCGCCGTTCTTCCCTCCATTGGACCCAAAGTCTCTTATTCGGCAGCGGGAGAAATTCGATAGGTTCGTCCACTTGCTGGTAGGCATGGTTGTTCGAGTGCCTGGCTACGAGAAGCCGACGGTCGCTGGAGTCTAGCAATCGCTCGGGCGTCGGGTACGGTGCTGGTGGAGGGGAACCATGGCCAGAGACTTTTCGAGACGTAACTTTCTTCGCGGTGCGGCGGCGTTGTTCGCCGGCGCAGCGGCGGGTGGAGTCGCGAGTGTTCTACCCGCAGCGGAAGCGGTTCCGGCTGTGGCTGCCGGTCAGATCGTCTACAGCGGGATCACCCTCAACAAGCTGGCGGTGGCCGTGTTCGTTACTGAAGAGATACTGGACGACTCTTCAGCGGCCACGGTCGAAACCTGGGTCGCGGCGGCGGTTGGACGCGAGATGAACCATGGCTGACTCGGGAGCAGTGATCGACTTGTTGGCTAACCCGACCGAGGAAGAGGCGGCGGAGACGCGCCGGGCGCTCGACGCTCTGCGGGCGGCGGTGCCGCTGATGCCAGTGCTGGTGGATTGGGGGATCGGCTTCGGACGCGGACGCGGTAACCATCGCATCGGCAAGCTGCTCAAGGAGCCCGGCACGTCGGCAACGGGTTCGATCACCAAGGTCGAGCGGCAGCGGCGGAAGAAACTGCGGAAGGCGGCCGAGAGGTCCAGAAAGCGGAACCGATAGGTCATGTTTGACATGCTGCTTCTACTGCTGCTTGGACTGTATTTGACGGGCTTCCTTCTTGTTTTTGCGGCGAGCTGGTTCTTGCACACGTCGATGGATAGCAAGGAAGCCAACCCAATCGTCTGGTTCTTGTGGGCCACGTTTTGGCCGGTACATGCGGCGAAGGCGCTGCGAGAGTTTCTCAAGAGGTCGAAGCATTAACGCGATTGCACACCAACGAGGGCCCGCGTGGGCCGTGATGAGAGTTGACGCGGGGCGCAATTGGGCGTCCCCGCTTGGCGCAGGGTGCAGTTAAACCGGGGTTGGTCCAATGATTGAACGATTGAAGGTGGCTGCAATGTCGGCCGTTTTGCTGGCGGTGCTCGGTGGGCGGTGGGTGGCCGAGATGATCGGTGGCATTGGGGCTGGCATCCTCCGCGCTATGGGCTTTCGCGCGGGTAAGTAAAAAAGCGTGGCACACTTGGCGAGCTTCTGAGTCGTCTGGTTCGGGAGAACCAGATGAACCAAACATTGCCACTTAATTTCGGGCGGCGATCCCGACCGTCGTAGCGTATGGGATGGGCGTCGATTCGACGGCCATGCTCATCGGTATGCGAGACCGAGGAGTTCGGCCAGACCTGATTCTGTTTGCTGACGTGGGAGCCGAGCGAGACTCGACCTACGAGTATCTACCGATCATCAACGGATGGCTTCGCCGGCATGACTGGCCGGAGGTCACTGTCGTCCGCTACCAGCCGAAGAACTTCAAGCATTGGCCGGAGTATCACTCGATCGAGGAGAACTGCCTGACCAACATCACGCTCCCGAGCGTGGCGTATGGCCGGCATTCTTGCAGCTCGAAGTGGAAGATCGCGGCGCAGAATGCGTTTCTCAAAGACTGGGGGCCGGCGAACGACTGTGGGTCGACGGTAAGCGGGTGCGGAAGCTGATCGGCTTCGAGGACTCGGCGCACGAGCGGAAGCGGACCGATCGCTGCGGAACCTACGCGATCCAGGATGACGAGACCGATAAGTACGAGCTGATCTTCCCGCTCCAAGCGTGGGACTGGGACCGCGAAATGTGCAAGTTCATGATCGACATGGAGGGACTTCCCGTTCCTACCAAGTCGAGCTGCTACTTCTGTACGGCGATGAAAACCTGGGAGGTCGATGAGCTTGCCGTTCGGGAGCCCGACAAGCTCCGGCGCATCGTCATCATCGAGGCCAGGACGCGGCGGCGGCATTTGGACTACGCAGAGCAACGCGGTTGGCCGGCCGGGGAGGGCGTGCCTTTGACCGAGGGGCTTTGGCGGAAGGCCGTGAAGGGTATGCGTGGGGCTGAGAAGCGGCCCGGTTCGATGACCCAGTACATACGCGAGAAGGGGCTCATGCCCGAGGCGGAGATCGACGCGTTGATCGAGCTAACGCCGACCCATCACTTCACGAAGGCTGACTTCGTGGAACAAGGGATCGTCGACTGGCAGGATTGGATGCGGCGGATCATGGAAGCTGCCAAGAAGCGGGCAGATTTAGCTCTCGCTGTCTGAAATAGTTTGACTCGTTGCGAGGGCGGCAGAGTCGTTCTGGGTAGGCTGAAAACCAATCAACCATTCATACCGAGGTCATCATGGGCACAACATTGGTCGCTCCAAGCGGCGCAGATATTGAGGGAACACTGGACCGAGTGCCAGGTACGGCGCTTTGTACGCCGGTCAAAACCGAAGCCGGGGACATTGAGCTTGAGCTTCACGACGAGACCGATCTCGACTGGAACAACCAGACGACGGTTCGCTTTCGGGGTGAGCGCGTGTTTGTGGACTCGGCGGGCAACTACTGGCTCGAGAATGAGCTAGTGGCCGAGGACCAGCAGCCGACAGCGGCGGAAAGCGAGTTCACTAACGCGGTGGACATTGGCCTGGTTGATCGCCGGGCACTGTCGACCATGCGGGCGGCGCTGACGCTTTGGAACCAGCTCGGGATGCCAGGCGCGACGCCATTGTCCCTTGGATCGATTGCGACCGATGGTGGCAAGCATAGGCCGCTGTCGCGCCGCGAGGTGGACCGAATGATCCAGTACCTCGGTGACCAGACCTGGGCGCCCATCGAGGCTTTCGGGGACGAGGACTAGCGTGCGAGTAAAAGACGAAGCGGGGATGCACCGGCTGGCTCTCCAAGCGGGAGTCGGTCGGTCCCCTGATCTCATCATAGATCTGCCGGTGGCCATGTCGGACCGGCGGAGGTATCCAGGCGCCGCGAGCCGAGTGCCGGCAGGCGTCTACCACCTTGGAGCTGAGCAAGCTCTGGTGATTCCGCAGACACGTCGGTGCGGCGTGTTAGTCGTGGAGTGGGTGAAGTTGATGCGTTACTTATCCCGGAGACAGAGGGACCATGAAAACCATATTCGAGCAGCTCGTCGAGCGATGCGAACCGTTCCTTGAGTTCTATCGCGACGATTTGTTGGTGCATGACCGCAAGACGATCGAGGACAACCCCGGCGTGCCGTTCTTCCACTGGACGCGAAGCACCGGGACGACGATGGCATTGCTCGTTCCGCCAGAGGCATATCCGGCCAAGGGCGAGGAAGTGCCCTACCTGTTCGGGACAGCCGACCGGGAGCACATTCTCAACTCGATTCGCGTGACGGCTGATGCGGTCCATAAGGACACGCGGAGCCCGCTGTGGATTTACTACGACGGGGAGAATCTGCGCGGCGTCAGCTACGAGCAGGTGAAGCAGATCATCCGCGACTACGAAACCCGCGTGCGGGATGCCTGGCGCGGGCGGAAGGCGGCCTAGAAAAAGTCAAAGAATCTCGGGTCGGTCGTGACACGCGGCCGGCTCGAGAGAGTCGTGGGGGTAGGCAAATTCAATCACCCTCATTGGAGAACCGTCCGTGATTACCAAGAACAACGTCGAAGAAATCGTCGAAGTGGCCGCCCAGATCGTGTTCGAGTACGGGTCGACTGATTCCGAGGTGATCTCGGATATGTACGACACCTACGGCGGTGAGGCCGGCTTCGACTACGACGACTTGGCTGAGGCGACCAACATGGTCGACCGGCTGCGTGGCGAGCTGGGTGACAACTGGGAAACCGTGGTCGCCGCGGCGAAAACGCGACTGCTGGAGCAGGACGTGGAAGTCGAGGTCTCCATCAGCAACCTACTTGACCACGACGCTCGCCGTTATGCGGGCAAGTGCAATCTTCGGATGGTCCGAGGGACTATGGGTCCAGTCGCCGGACGCTGGACGATCAAGGGCAAGGCGTCGGCTGTAGCTAACTTTCGCAAGCGGTTCGAGTACCCAGCATGAGCGTGACAATCACCATCGAAAACAATCGCGAATACTGCGAGAAGCACCACCTACAGCGAGTTGTGGAGGAGGAGTGTTTCTGCGTGTACCGCGGCGGCGAGGCCGATCCGAAGTGCCCGGATTGCAACGGCACCGGGCGTGAGCGGGTATGCAGCGTTCCGTTCGAGATGAACCTGTCGAACTCAAACTTCAGCACGTTCTGGTCGGCCTTGGGGCTCGACATAGAGGACTGGGCTGGCTTCGTGGACGCGAGGATCGTCCTGGAACGGCTGGCGTCGTTTGATGAGGCGCTGGCCGAAAGGGAGGGCGGGGTCGACGGGATCGTGATCGAGTGCGGGCTGAGCGCTAAGACGGTCGCGCGATACGTGGAGAATCTGACGGGCATCGCCAAAGAGGCGGAGCGCCGCGAGGAAAAGATCTTTTGGTCCTAGGGAGCAATCATGTGCAAAGTGGGTGACTCGTCGCCGTGGGGCACGATCGATCACGTAGAGCCAGTGGCAGAGGGCATTGTCTTCGTGAGCACGCCGGGCCATGGCGGCATGAAACTGAGCGCCGAAGTGCAGGCGCGTATGCCGAAGGGGGCTCGATGCGATGGCGGCTGGTACGAGGAGGACTGCGAGCAATGCCTGGTTGTGGTCGCCATGCCAGAGCTTTTCGGTGAGGACAAGGTCGAGGTCGCGAGGAAGATGGTCAAGGAATACTTCCCAGACGAGTACGAGATCATCACCGGCGAAAAGGTGGAGCTGGAGGAGTCACATACGCTCCGGCGGCGGAAGCATGAGAAGGACAGCGTCGACCGGCTGATCGTCTACTCAGCCCAGACCAAGTCGAGCTGGAAGCCGGGCATACCGGACGGGATGGTGCTCTGCCACGCGGCGCGGGGAGGACGTGTTGGGAACCGGCTGCCGGTCAACCCGAGGACATTCCTGGTTCCGGACGCTGAATATCAGACGCGCGGCGAGTTCGGTTTCGAGATCGACTCGAGCCGGCATCAGGAAGTCAACGAGAAGGACATGGAGGTGGCACCTTGCAGTCCCGCGTCATAGAGGCCAGAGCGGTAAGGGTCGGCGACTACGTTTTTAACTCCGCCGCGACTTCGCCGCGGTTCGCGTGGTGCCGCGTGCGCGCGGTGCGGACAAAGCCGCACGAGTGGACTCTCGAAGGCGGTGCCAAGAAGTCTGGCGAAGCGGTCGAGATCGACGCTGGCTTCACGCAGATCTTCCATCCGCGCGAAGGCGTCGCGATCCGTGAGACTTCGTGACACGATTCGCGTGGGCCTGAGTCGTAGAGGGTAACCATGAACGACAAGACCTGCCCCAATTGCGGTCGCAAACACGACGGCGCGACGAACTTTTACTGCGGCGAGTGTGCGCGGCGGTTCGAGCGGTTGGGGTTCAATAATCACATCGACGCCGATGGGCGTTTGGAAAGGATCGACCTTGAGAAACCTAGTGAGGGAGTTCTGCGATCTGCTAGCCCACCTGAGCACCATCGAGGATGAGGAAGAGGAATTGGGCTGCGGATTCAGCGTGCGGACCGGACCAGCCGGGGAAGTCGTCCTGGTCGAGTCCGTCGGCGTGTTGGTGAACGAGGTCTGCGTGGGCAGTTTTGCGAACGACGTTGACCCTGGCCGGCATATCGTGAAGTTCCGCTACGTGCTTGAGCTGGCGGCAGAGTCGCTCGAGCTGGAGCGTCCGCGACTAGAGCGGTCCCTGTCGCTGCTCATGGACATGGCCAGGGTTCAACTGGCTCCGGCAAAAAGCCTGAAAAATCACAGAACGCTTGACTCGTTTGCTGTTCCTGTCAGTCGTGGTGTTTGTTGACACGCACTCTTACTGGGGACGGACATGAACGCTCGCGGGACTCGACTCGAACAGGCGGCCGACATTTTGGCGAATTCGCTGGTCGGCAGTGACTTCAAGACGGAAGGCGAGCTGATGGCCAAGGCCGGCACTGTTGCGGAGGCGTTCGCTTTTGACCAAGCCAACGTGCTCAGCATAGAGGGGCTACGCAGGCCGCGTACCGACGCTGAGTTGCAGCGAGTGGTGGACGCAGCGGCCCAAATTGCGCGAGAGCTGCGAGACGCGGTGATCGTACGTCTTCGAGCCACCAGAAATTTGACACGCTGATCGGATGGGTGAGTCGTCTGTTCGTTAGCAATCAACCAACCGAACAATCGAGAGACAGTAACTATGGAAGCCAAATTCGCACAGATGCTCGTCGAAGCCGCCGAGGGTGGTGAGGTGGAGCTTCACCTGAGCAAGGACTACAGCGGTCGCGGCATGATGGGCAAAACGACTTGTGGCGTCAGCGGCCCGCTGCGTGTTTTCGCTCAAGCGATCGCCGCGGTTGCGAGGCAGCTGGCACTGAACGAAGAAGATCACGGGGAAGAGGCGCTCGAGTTTGAGCAAGAGATGGCCCAGGTCAGTTATGACTCGCTGGGCCGGGACTTGATCTTCTACTAACACGAACCCGCCGAGGGGCCTCGGGAAACTGAGGAGGCGGGAGAGGGCGGAGGGCCGGGGCGATGCCTCGGCCCTCTCGTTTTACTGACACTAGGGGAAACGTGAGGTTAGTCGTGAACAGGCCGACTGCAACATTGAACGCGACGATCACAGGCATCATCGAGACCGAGCCGGGATACCTGCTCGGCCTTTGCGTCGTCGGCGGCGTGAGCCACAACGCGGAGTTCATCCGCGTCGTGTACGTCGACGGCGTGATGGAAGTGTGGCAGCCCCCAGCGGGGAAGAAAAACCACAACGTCGACCGCATGAACGGAATCCAGAGCTACTTCGAGGGCGCGTACGCGACGGTTCGAGTGCCTGGCTTCGACGGCGAGTACGTGCTCCATGTTTTCCCGCAGGATATCAGCTAGAGAGCCAGCCATGAGCACGGGTCTTGAATGCCAATTCGTCGAGTACAAGCCGGGTGAGTGGTTCTACATTCTCGAGCGCGGCGACGCGCCTAAGAATGCCTGGGACTGGCGAGAGTTTGCGACGGCCTACGGACCGTTCACGACTCAGAAGATCGCCTACGAGCACCTCTCCGACAATCACGCTAACCCTGGCGGGTACAGCGTGGTGGAGTTCGATCCGGAGGCGAAGGAAGACGAAGTGTTGGAGCGACTCGTTGCGGAAGCCAGAAAGTCGTCTCCCTTGCGTAAGGGTAGTATTTTTCAGCGACGGAGATGGTGATGACTGATCGACAATTCTGCGTGTGCGGCACTGAGCTTCGCTATTACCACGGTTTGCTCGGCTACGAGGCCATGGTGTGCGATAAGTGCAAGGAGCACTGGGATGACACATCAATCGAGTCGTTCGAGCTGCACAAGCGGCGATACGTCGCTGGCTACCGCAACTACCAACGGGAGACCATGGAGCCGGCGGAGGATTGGACCGAGCTTCGTGATCTCCGGGAAACCTACGGAGGAGGTGACGGCAAGGCCATCAACCGCCATTCAGTTCGCGTGTACTTCTGGGAGCGGGTCGGGTTTTTCATCTTGGACAAGACGCTCGACGGAGCCCCGCCTTTCTACACGCTGAGTTGGCTGGAGCATGACCCTCGCACACCCTCTGAGCGGACCTATCTGCCTAAGTGGGTCGACTGCGGGGGCGGGCAGTATTGGGGCGAAGGGCTGTCTTGGGTGACGCGATCGTGCGAGCCAAACGCGCCGTGAAACTGCATCTGCCGGTGGCACAGCCAGCCAAAAGCTGAGTCGGTCTTTCTGTAACCAAGTCACATTTAACCGGGAGAGATCCATGCGCGAGTATCGAGTTCAGTGGTGCCTACAGCCCACGTCCATGCACCAGAGCCAAGTCAGTTTTGTGGATGCCCTCGATGAGGAGCACGCACGCAGGGTCTTTCGACAAAAGATGGAGCGCGAGCAAGGGATCATCCGCGTGAGCATTGAGGCGGTGACAGTCGCGGCCAAGCCGCAGAACTGGATCTCGCTCCGGGGGATCGACGGCGAGCCGTATTTCGTCGGAGTGGATACGGAAATGGACGACACCGACGTGACGGGGCCATTCGGCAGCTACGGCGAAGCCCAGGCAGTGGCCGAGGCGCTGAAGTACGACGCGCAGGTCTTGCGTCTGGTGCCCGCTGAACCGCCAACCGGCGAGGACTCAAAGAAACAGGCGAAGCGTTGGGGTAGCTTCCGCGATTCCAATCCACGCGCGGAAGTGGTCGCCAAGATGCACGCGCTGCTCGCAGAAACGGGCAGTGAGATCGAGGTCGTGGGGGCTTTGGTGGCGGCGCTCGAGGATTATGCCAAGTCCATCCCGGACGGGCCGGCTGAGTTTGTCAACGAGTTGGTCCGACGCATCATGAACGCAACGCCATGAGTGAGCGACCAGAGGTAATCGACCGACTTCGCGAGCATCTGCAGCGGAATGGCTGGACGCTTGATCCGGTCATTCAGCATGGGGACGGGACGAAGTCACGAATTGGCGGACCGCTGCATATCGAAGGCGACGGATGGAACGCCAGTGGTGGTTACTCATGGCCGCACCCGCCTTCGGTCTGCGGGCCTGGCTCGTCGCTTCTGAAAGCATCGGTTTCGGTGTGCAAGGGTCGTGGGTTTGGCGGGCTGGTTCTGGCGAGCGACGAGATCACCGACCAAGTCCGATTCAAGAAAGAGCCGATGAGCCCGGAGGCGTGGCTCGAGCTGGCGGTGGCGATGTTCGAGAGAGCTATTCGAGGACGAGCGCGATGAGCGACCAGCAAGAGATTCTCAATGCGTTCCTGGCTCTGGTGCAGGAGCGGCACCCAACGGCAACGCGTGTCTTCTTCGAGACGTCGGATCAAAACAACGGCTACGGATTCGTGGCGACAGGCTGGGCGGACGCGGCGGCTCCGAGCCTGCAACGGGCGCTAGCGGACGAGTTGGCGGAAGAGACTTACTTGGATATCGACTGGGACTCGTTCATGAAGGAGTCGCCAGAGGGTTACGCAACAATCAAACTCCCGGAGAGACCATGACGCATCGTCAGATCAGCGCGACCAACAAGAGACGCGCGCAGGAAGCAGTTCGAGCGCTAAAGGCGGCGGGCATCAACAACGGGGCGGAACGCGACGATTTGGTCGACCTGCTCAGCCAAGTGATGCACCGGCTGTACAAGATCGGGGCCAACGTACATCGGTCGGTCGATCTGGCTGTGAGCCACTTCGAGACCGAGAGCCGGGAAAACCCTGGCTGCCCAGACTGGCTGGCGGAGGATCGGGGGACGGTCCGGAATCTGACCCACGCGCTCAAGCTCGTGACCGAGAGTCTTGCTGGGTGGGTGGAGATCGCCGAGGAAGAGGACAAGCGGGAATACGACGAAGAGGCGCTTGCCGTGGCACAAGCGGCGCTTGAGGAAGTCGGAGTGACTATCGAAACCAACTGTACGGACTCGCGCGGCGAGCTGCTGGAGCAGATGGGAGCGGCGCTCAAGGAGTGCCTGGACGCGCTGTTCAACGAGACGTTTGGTCAGCCAGATTCCGATTGGATCAAGGCGGTCAAGGCTAGATCTGGAAACGCCATTGAGGCTTGGGAGAAACAACGTGAGGGTGGACATACCGAAGCTGGAAGCTGAGCTGGCGGACTCGCTCAGGCGCGTAGATGACTGTCGGTACTGCAACGCCGAACGGCTTGCGGAGGAGATAGAGGCCGACGTGCTTCTGATCCAGTGCTATCTGCGAGCGTTCGAGGGAACGCCGCTGCATGAGTGCGAATACGTGAAGATGCCGGACGGAACCTACGAGCGCGCGGCCCATATCTACTGCTGGCCAAAGGTCGGCATAGAGGGTGAGTATCGCCTACAGCTCGGGTCGAACGGCTGCGGTCGCGGCTACCTCGGCGAGGGCTGGACGAGTTTCAGCGGAACGCTGGCACCAACAATCGACGTGAAATTGAGGCACGTTGGCTATCGGTATGGGTCGATGTGGACGTTCCATCGCAATCAAGCCGGTGCAAATCGGGGCGTGGATTTTACTGTACCCCTCCGAGTTTTTGAGGTAGTTGAGGAAAGCCATGAGCACGTTTCGGTTTAAGTACACCCGCGAGCCTGAGTCGATCGACGACATGAACATCGAGACCGTTGGCGAGGGACGATCGGTCGCGATGGCGGCCGGCGATCTGATCCAGAAGCTCGAGCGCGAGTGTCCGATGGACGAGTTTACGCTCCGCGATCTGCTCGGCCTGATGGCTGACTCGGTCGAAGCGTTCGCCAACCACGACGACAACGAGCGTCGCGGGCGAACCATTGAAGGCGGCAGCATGTTCGAGTTGTCGATCGAGGAAGTGCTCGGCTAACCATGGGCTACCGCAGCGAGTTTGGAGACTACGACGGCGAACTGCCGGACCTCGATCAGTTCGAGGACTCATCCTGGCATAACGACACCTGCCCGAAGCTGACGCGAGAGCTTTTCTCCGATGGCGGACGGCAGACACAGATAGTCGTCTGGTGCGATTACGTGGATCCGGAGAAGCGCGAGGGCGGCGGACGTCATCGCTTCGACGTGCAGTTCAATGAAAAGAGCGTGCTCGAGACGGACGACGTTGCCGAGCTTCAGGCGTTCATCAAGGGTGTGTTGGCTTACTGGGAGACGCTCTGATGAGCAAGGATTTGAAACTCGAGCGCGGGGATGAGTACGACCTGACCCGCGACGAATTGGTCGAGGCAAAGGACGGGCGGTGCGTGGCGGTGGCGTGGGTTCGTCGATCAGCGGTGCCGAGCGCGTCGTCGCGAGTGCAGTTCAAGAAAGATGACGAGTTCGACGGGTTCGCCGAGCGGATCGTCGAGTGCGTGAACGCGTGTGCCGGCATCGGCAAGCCTGGTGAAGCCATTCCTAAGTTAGCTGAGTTCCTGCGGCAGATGGACCGTGTTGACCGCGGAGGGAAGATCCCGTGGGTCCATAGCGCGGCGGTGACGGGCGATATCGAGAAACTGCGGGCGATCTGCCTCGCTTACGTCGAGGTCTGGAACCAGCTCGGCGTTCCCTTACTTGAACTCCTTGGAGACGACTGATGCTAGCGGGGTGGTTCTACGAAAACGACGAGGAGACCTTCGACAAGTGGCTCGTTCGGGACGGGGACTCGGACAACGGCGACATAGTCGCGATCGTCCCCAAGACCGGCGACGAAGAGTTCGACAGCGAGGTCGTGTGGCCTCGGGCGGCGTTGATTTCGGCGGCTCCAGACATGCGTGACGCGCTGCTGGAGGTTCTCGAACAGGGGTTCGTGCAGTGCAACTGCGGGAGCGAGTGCGAAGGGACTTGCACCTACGCCAAGTGTCTTAGTTCAGTGACAAAGGCTCGGCACACGCCGGTGTTGCCGTTGCCGCGGTGGTCGCGATGGCTGAAAAGCATTTTGCGGAGGATTCGATGAAGCGGTTACTCGCGCCCAACGGGCAAGCCATTCGCGGGACGGCGGAATGGACGACGGGCTATTGTGAGGCCCGAGTGTTTCGCGACGAAACAGGCGAGCTTTGCATAGATCACACGGGCGACTCTGAAATGTTCGCTGAGACCGAGACCCGGACAATGGACGGCGAGATCCTCTTCGAGGACGTCGACGGGGTGCTTTGGAAAGAGTCGGAGCTGATCGAGGAAGGCGATCCGGCCGATGTGTCGATCGATCGAAAGGACGGGCCCAAGCCAATCTACGATCCTGTCGTCTTGCTCGAGCGCGTGATGGCAGAGGTGGTCTACGGGCAGCGATGGCCCAGTCACGAACTGAAAGAGGCAATGAGTCGGTGCCTCGAACTGTACGGTTCCAGAGTCGTAGAGAGTGGCGACATTGACGTTCTGCGGGATCTGAAATCTACCGGCTGAGGAGCCTGGCTGTGTTCCAAATCGCAATGCGGATGACTGACGCGGATAGCTCGAACGACCTGACTGGCGAGGGCGAGTCGCTCTTGGCGGCGGCCGTGCAGTTGCTTGATGCGATCGAGAAAGTCCATGAGCCCGAGCCGGAGTGGACAGCAACTCTGATGGAGCGGTTGGCCGCGCTGTTGCGGGCGGGAGAGGGCGAGGTGACCGAGTGGGACTTCTCGGCTCCGGAGTACGGTTACGTGCTCAAGATTCACGAGGGCCAAGAGAATTTCGTGACGCTCTATGCGGATGGCTGAGTCGGGTTATCACGGGAGACAAAGCATGTTTGTGGTAGTCGGAACGAGACAAGACCTGAAAAGCAACAAGACCGCCCAATGGGTGATCGGTGGCATGGGCGGAGAGACGCCTTTCGTCCATGCAGAAGCGGTGACCGCGATGGAGGTAGTGCGTGGGTCGATCGCGCACTCGAAGGCGATGATCGACAGGGGCACCGCTGGCGAGGTCCGGGCATGGAACTGCGTGCGTATTGGCGACGCGGTCTATACCTACGACGTGCATCCTTTGGGACCGGCGATGGCTGGCCCTTAGCATTTCTTCAAGACTCAGTGACACGTTCGCTGGGCGAGTGAGTCACCTTGGGCGGAGGAACCAAATGCGACTACCGATCTTCGAGAGCCCTAGGCCGACGTGCCAGAGCTGCTTTTTCTGGGTCACGCGGAGACACGAAACAGATCCGCTTTTTGGCGAGTGCCGGCGGGGGCCGCCTGGGCAGTCGACGACGACGCGATACACGAGCTGGGCGCAGTCCGCAGACACTCGGGAATACGTGTCGCACGTCGGATGGGTGCAGACCGAGCGCGGCGACTGGTGCGGAGAGTACAGCCCGCGTGACACGCGCAGCGGCTGGCTGAGTCGTACCTGGCAACGGTTCATACATTCCCTCCGAAAGACAAAACATGACGTCACAAGCTAAACAGGGCCGCGATTTGGTGGCCGACGCTGCCCACCTGCTCGATTCGGTTGAAGCGATCGCCAAGCGGATACAAATCTTCAAGACGATCACTCGCGTGGACGAGGACAAGTGGTCCTGCCCGGAGTGGTTCGACCGGCAGTGGAACAACTGGACGATCTTCCCAGAGGATCAGCGTGCAGTGAACCTGGACAACTGCGCCGTGGTCGCAACTGTGCTGACGGAGGTGAAGGGCTTGGCTTCGGATGCGGAGGTGGTTCGGTTGGCGGTGTTCGAGCCTGGGAGCAGCCGGTTTGTTGGCCTGGCTCATTCAGTGAACGGTGCGATTGTGGAAGCGGCGGGCGTCGTCGCTGGCCGGCGGGCGGAGGAAGAAGGGCTGGCGATGGAGTTCGAGTCGGAAAATGAAAAAGTATGAGTACGCGGCGATGCCGCTTGGAGAAGTGCTCGCGTTGATGAGCGCGGCCGTCTGCAGCGGACCGGGTGCGTACCTGGCTGACGACGAAGAGAGTCGGACCTACCACGGGCTCCTCAAGAAGGGATTCCGGTTTATCGGATCGCACGAGGGGAAAGCGGTGTTTGAGCGTGAGGTTGAGGGTGATTGATTTCTTCGTTTGGCTTGGGCCGGACAAGACCTGCGGTTGCGGGCTGGCCCTAACAATCCTGATCCTGTTGGTCGTAGAGGTCAGCGGGATCGACAGACGGCGGGCGGAGGCAGTTAGGAGGCGGAACCTTGCAAGGATTGAGCAACGGAGACTGGATTCTGGTGGCGGTGGCGTTAGCGTACGTCGTCGCTGAACTTACTCGGTGGTGTAGTCGGCAGCACAGCAGATTTTGATTCTGCGAGTTCAGGTTCGAGTCCTGGCCGGGTATTTGGTAGCGGGGCTGGCGAAAGGTGTAGTGTGGCTCACGCCTAAGCCTTAAACGTCCATGCCGGGCTTGCCCGGTGGTGGCCAACGATGCGGCAGCGTCGAGTGCGATCGGACGGCGAGGTGAAAATCCTCGAGCCCCGACTGAATTTCTATGGTTCAGGGAGGCATGATGAGAATTGGCCCGATATCGATCGAGAGGCCCGGCATTTGGCTGTACCGTGCCCAGTGCGGCGACTGGTTCGGCATCTTCCGCAACAGTCGCGAAGTAAAGCCAGGGCGATGGGGTTTCTATTTTCTGGGGCTCGAGATCGGGTCTCGGAACCCCGGCAGCAAGTTTGGGGTCTGGCTGAAAAACGTCGGAATTTGGCGTTGGTGAGCGGCACACTTCGCGCGAGCTTGAGTCGTTCTGGTTGTTGGGAGAACCATTCAACCGGAGAGAAACCATGCGACTGAGCCGACTGTTAGAGCTGCTTGAAGAAGCCCGCGAGCATTTGGGCGTCGAAGATCCCGAGGTCGACTTGATGTTCCAGGAGTCCTGGCCGTTCGAGTGCGACCTGCTCGGGGTGACGACAACGGCGGCGATCGAGTATGAGCAACGCGCCGAGGACGGGGACGAGGACGAGGACGAAAACGAGGGCGAGAGCGGCGACGAGAAGCCGAGGGTCGAATCTTCATCGTCGAAGGACGGCAGTTGCGTTACGGCAGCAAACTCGCTTGGTCGACGGTGTGCCAGTGAGGATTTTGGTAAGTGGGGCCAGCTCGAGCGTGTATCGGTTGGCCTACACCATCCTCGGCGAGCGGCACCTCGGCCATCTGTGTACTCCGCAAAACGGAAACGACTGGCGGACGTTGCTTCGCGACGGACTGCCTTGGGCCTGCGACAACGCGGCCTACTCGAACCCAGACGATATCAAATTCTGGAACATGGTGATCGACGCTTGGGATTGGATGCGAGTGTTTCCGCCTGAGTGGATCGCCGTGCCCGACGTGGTCGGGGATCACGCGGCGACGCTGCGTCTCTTCGAGGATTGGCGAGCTATGTGGGAAGCGGAGCTGGGGTGCGAGCCCTGGCCGCTTGCCTTCGTGCTGCAAAACGGGGCGACTGAGAATTCGATCCCGTGGGACCAGATCGAGGCCGTGTTCGTGGGCGGGGACGACGAGTTCAAGCTCCGAGGGTGCCACGATCTGGTCGCAGCGGCGAAGTACCGGGGCAAGCTCGTTCATGTTGGACGCGTCAACTCGCTTTCTCGCATCAAGTACGCGGTGGATCTGGGTGCGGACAGCATCGACGGGAGTGGGTTCAGTCGCTTTCCGGACGTGAAGATCGAGCGGGCGTTGCGAGAGAACTCGAGTCGATGCCGGCGTTCTTCTGAGACAGTTTGTTTGACTCGCTTTCGGCGAGGTCGCGTCTTCTTGGTATTGGAGAAAACCATGCACCTGAATGAACGAGAGCTTCTGACGATCGCCTGGGCTTTGCGAAAGTTCGCGCCGGGAGATCTGCTGTCAAAACTGGGCGACCAACTCCTCAACCGTATCGAGCAGGAGGAGCTGATCGATCGGCTGTGCAAAGTGGCAGAGACGGCGGGGGCGGTCCAGGAAGTGGACCGCGACGCATATGCGGCTACCCGCGTGGCGTCGAATCGCTGGGAAGATGAGGTGAACCTGCGGATTGACGAGCGGACGCTAGTGAAGCGCGAGGGCTCGGCCGAATGGGTCCAGGCGTGGATTCGGGTTGAGGACGGTGGAGAGGTTGGGTTCGAGCATCTGCGTTCGCTCGGCTGGGTGGAGAGCGACGTCGAGTTCGAGCGCTGGGCTGTGCGGTTCATCCGGAGTTCGAGGCGATCGCCACGATGGGTGAGGAGACGATCCTCGTCGGCATCTACAGGAAGTCGGACAACTTGTATGTAGGGTGGATCGATGGTGCGTCCGCACAGGAGATCCACGATAGGTACGTCGCTGGCAATTGGAATAAGGACTCGGAAGGTGGTAAAGGGTAAGGTCTCAGAGGAGGCGGTTGACGCCCTTGCAAAGATATCGTCGTCGGCGAGCTTGCGCGGGGCGGCGACCTATTTGCAGGTGAATAGAATCACTGTGACCGACTTCGAGGCGGCGAGCGAGATCATCCGTGAGGAGACTCGTGCCAGGCTCGATCAAGCGCTGGTGGACGCAAAGGCGGCCATCGACGCCGGCATGATCCATGTAGCCGAGGCGACCTTCCGGGCGTCCATGTTGGCCGCCGGGATAGCCGCAGGCAAACGAATCGAAAGGGCTGGATTGTGAAAGACGTGGTCATTGACGAAGCTCGGCGCATCGACGACGAGATCCATCTTGAATTGCAGTACCCGCGTTGCGAGGGCTCGGCCAAGGCGGTCGTGCTGGGGCTGGGGGGACGGCGCGCTGCAGAGGATATCGCATCAGCTTCGACTTTGAGCGAAACGGATGGATGATCGTGTTGCCGTACTGTCAACGAGTGGCCCGCTGATGCGTCGGTGTTTGATAGAGGCTGGGTCGAAGTCGGCTTCATCGACGGCGATTTCATTGACACGAAACCAGAGGGCGCGAGTCGTCCGAGCATGGAGAGCCAACATGCAAGAAGTTCTGAGCCAAATCGAACTCTCTTCCGGCCGTTTCACCAAAAACAGCGGCGGAAGTGGTGTTAGAAAACCAGTTAAGCAGTACCTCAACAAGGAGCCGGGGCTCGACGGAGCTGGCTTCTACACCGGGGAGCAGTGGAAGGAGCGGGGTGAGGCGTACGGGACGGGCGCCTTGCTGGTCGTCGTCCACGACGGCAGTGACTTAGCTCCCTTCTTCAACGTGGATTACTTGCAGGGATCGATGCAGCAGGCGATGAACGACGCCTTGGAAGAGGTGGGGTTGTACGCTGAGGGATGCACTTCCTGGTATTCGGCGATCTATCGGAGTTAGTCCGCTGCGTGGCGGGCAGGCGTACCTAACCTTTGACTTGGAGTGTCTGATGAAAGAGGGCCAATTCACCCAGTTCCAGGACAAGCTCGTGCAGCTTGACTTCTTCCTCACTGACGTGCGTTACGACGATGCGGCTCGTACCGGCATGTCGCAACTCATCACGCCGGAGCGACTGGCGAGCGATGGCTACCGATTCTCGGATGGCAAAAGCCGACTGGTTGTCGATCGCGGAAGTGGTGGGCCGAAGCTTTCGCTGGCGGAGGGTTCATCGGCGCTGGCCCAGGCGAGCTTCGACGGGGTCGTGGAGATCCGCGAAGGAAATCGAGGGTTTTCTGGGCCAAGGTGTGACACGCGGCGTCGGGGTGTGAGTCGTGGTGGTTGTTAGCAACTACCACACTTTAAACCGAGGTCATTCCCATGGAAATCCAATCCGCGCTCGGCGGCGTCGCGACGGTCATCTTCTTCAACAAGTCAAACCAAACAAACGGTCTGCTGGGTCTGCGAAAACGCCAAGGCCCGCAGCGAGGCCGAAGCGCATCTGGCAAAGCTTGAGCATATCGAGATCCTGAGCGCGGACATGAGTGTTGTGGTCGAGGAAGGCCAGCACGCCATTCAGCCGACCACGCCGATCAGTGTCCCTGACGTAACGAAGCTGCGGGTTAGCTTCTGCACCTACGGCAACGCCGGAATGAGGAATCTGCCGGTGTCCGAGGTAGTTCGGATCAGTGGCGAAGAGGGCAACCTGCTCGCGATGGTGGAGGATAGCGGCAGCGAGTCGGTCTACGTCGAGGTGGCCCAGTGGTGTCCGAAGCGGCAGGCGTGGTTCCGACGCTACTTCGAGAAGATGCTCGACTCGTGCTGGGACGAAGCGGGCTTCGCGAGCGAAGGGCAAGCCGCCGAGGCGCTGGCTGCCTGGATCAACATGGCCCAGCCGAACATCGCGTGGAGCCGGTATCCCAAGCTGATCGCGTGTCTCCCTGACTACGAGCCACCTGCTGACTGAGAATTGGCGATTGTCAAAAAGGGCGGCTACTGTCGTGCTTTCAAGAGCGGCGGTGGACGCCCTTTTTCGTTGGGAGTGGAAGCCGTGGAAACGGAAACAGAGCGGCGGGCAAGGCCAAGGCTGAAGTTCATTCTGTTGACGGACTGTCGGTGCGGTAGTAACGCGCTGAGGGCGAGTTTAATCCAGGCCGGTCTAAACATGCCGGACGAGGAGGTTGCTTCTCTCTGCCTGGCTCAATCGGCGGCTTGATCCCTGGGAGCGGGTCTGCGGCGATGGCGTCCATGTCCATCGCTACCAGCTCGAGGAGCTGAGGCTGTGGCGGCATTTCATGCGGATGAAGCCGTTCGTGATCCACCTGACGAGACTCGACCTGCTGGCCCAGTACACCAGTTGGCGCGTGGCCATGAATACCGGGATCTGGCACGGTCACGAGCGGAAGCGGGCGGCCAACTTTGAGTTCGATGAGGACGAGTTTAGTTCCATGGCGGCGGACTGGTTGAGGCTGCGCGAGAAGGGACTAAGGCTGTTTGCGGGGTGCCCGTCGCTGAGGGTTACCTACGAAGCGTTCGAGCGCGATGCCGAGGGCGTGATAGCCAGTTGCTTGGATTTTCTCCGAATCGCGTGACACGCTGCGATCGCTCCCGAGTCGTTCAGAGCAGACGATTCATCAACTACCGGAGCGAATCATGCAAGCCAAGGTCATTTCAACATTCGCCGACCTCGTCGATAAGGGGCCGGCCATCATCCGCAACTTGCTCAAACCTAAGCAAGTAGTGCGGGAGCTGTGGCGCGAGGATGGGCTGTGCCGCATCGTCGCCGGGGGCAAGACCATCGATGTGCCAGTCGACACCGAGGTCGCCTACGAACCCTGGGACATGGATCGCGGCAGCCTGACGTTCGTTCACCCGACGATGGGCAAGCTCAAGATCTGCACCGAGGCGGACATTCTCGAAGTGCTCGACACCAAAGAACAATTCTCTATCACCCCAGCCTAACTATGAGCGACTTAGTCATTGCGAGCGGTTCCGGCAAGCCGATCCCGAACATCATTGGACGAAAGTTCAAGCTGACCAAACCCTACCGTGGCTTCACGGAGATCACGGTCGCCGAAGCGGTCGGGCGCAACGCGTTTGGCATCCCGCTCTACGGCTGCCACATCGAGGGATACGACAACCCGCACAAACCAAGTGAGCCGATCACTGTGGACTTTGCTGCGGACGAGTTCCTGTGGGAGCAAGGCGACGCATACCTCCTCCAATTCGAGCGAGGGCTCAAGTGGCTCAAGGCGGTCCTGGGTGAGTCGTCTCCTTCAGAGGAGGGCGAATAGCCATGAGCACAGAAGTATCGACCAAGCCGTTCGACCTTGCGTTGTACGGCGGGTACATAACGATCAAAAGCCTGGAAGGCGGCGAACACCGAACCTTTCGGATCAGGCGGCGGAAAGACGACGCCAGCTTCGCTCCCGGAGCGAGGACGGTTGGACTGCTCGTTGGGCAGGACAACACGTCGGACTACAAGGACTTCGCCTTCGTCGGCGACAACGGCCGAGTGTTCCTTTGGGGATCGGTGAAGGGACAGAATTTTTACGAGTGGGTCGCCAAGTGCTTGAACAATCCAGAGCGGTATCTCCACAAGGTCGAGTTCAATTTCGACGCGAGGTGCCGGCGATGCTTGAGGCCGCTCACGACTCCTGAGTCGGTCGCGCGAGGACTCGGAGAAGAGTGCGCTAGTAGGGAAAATTAAGGATGCTGCAATCAGATCGAAAGGTGTGCCGAACCTGCGGCAAGGATCTGCCGACTACAGCATTTGCGTTCATCAGCAAGGCGTCGGGTAAGCTCCGAGGGTCGTGTAAAGAGTGCCAAAGGTCCAGGCGTGTTGAAGTTGGTGCCTATGACTCATGCGATTGCGGCGCAAAGAAATTGGCTGAGTCAGAAAGGTGTATTCGATGTTTGAGGCTTGCGAACACCTATGACCCGGAGTTCGTTAAACACTGTCGGGGGTGCGACCAAAAAAAGAAGGCCAGCGAGTTTGGATGGCGGATGCACAAGGGGCTCAAGAGAGTCCGAAATATCTGCAAGGCTTGCGCGTGTGAGGCCGCGAGCGCGCATCGGAAATCACTGTCAGCTGACGAAATGAGGCAAAGAAAGCGGCAGATCGCGGAGAAGGCAAAGAGGCGATACCGAGACGATCCAGTCTATCGCATCCAGCGGCAGAAGGCGGCTGTAAAAGTCTCGTGTCGCAAGCTCGGATTTCCAGAGCTTGCGGAGGAGCTTGCTAGTAGGTACTGCGAGACAACCCTGTGTGAGATATGTGGAGCTGTACCAGGCGCTACGAGGCATCACATCGATCACTGCCATGTGACGGGACGCTTTCGGGGGGTTTTTGTGTAGCGCATGCAACACGGGCATTGGGCAATTTGGTGATTCCATCGAGCGGCTGCGGTCAGCCATCGCTTACTTGGATAAGCACAAAGACTGTGCTGAATTGGAGGGATTCGCGTGATCGTGCGGTTGACGCAAAACTGTGAGATGCCTTGCATGGGCGACCTCGAATCAAGTCCGACGGGAGGCGGCGGGCAAGGCAGCTCGCGGCTCGTTCAGTGTCCGCCCTGGTGCGATAACCTGGGCGATGCAACGATCTGGATCTTCACGGAGTTCAATGTCTGCGAACATTCAGATTTTGTGGTTGGGGCGACGGGGATGGCGAGGATCACGCTCGACGAATTGATGGAGCTGCCGGAGGTGCCTGGCTACTGCGTGCGAACGATCACATTGACCAAGGCGGAAGTGATCGCGGCTCGGGAGGTCGGGCTGACGATCGCAGCGTGTAGGCGGTGTGTCAGCCTGTTCGAGGTGCTGCCAGATCACGTCGACGATAATGGCATCGTTGCGGCGGTGCGTTGCAGAAAGTGTGCAGACGCTGGGCCGCACGTAGAGGTGAGGGCCAAGTTTGCCGGCGATGTAGAGTCAGTTTCGATTCCTGCGATTCAAGACTATCCGCCGATCTGGCGGCCGGACGACGATCCGCTTTGGGTGAAGGACTTCGCGGGACGCTGGTGGGCCGTTGGCGAGCATGGCGGGAAGCGTGTGCGGCAGCAGATGAGACCGCCGGTGGGTGCGATGATCCGGATGCCGGATAGCATCGAATCATCCCTGGCTCCGGGAACTGGCCGCCGACCTAATGACCGGGTTGGCGGGCAGCGGGTCGAATTGGTAACTCGGCCAGAGTCGAAAGACAGGGCACTACGCGCGGGTAGCTCAGTTGGGCCATAGAGCGCCGGTTTGTCGGGTCGGAGGAGCGGGTTCGAATCCCGCCGCCCTTTGGGTGTAGCTTAAGGGCAGAGCACGACACACCGGAGGTCGGGGGTTCGAGTCCCTCCCAGTGCCTTCGAGATCCGACACCAGCCAGCATGGAAGGTCGCCGGCATTTGACGAAGTACACCATCGATCTGGACGACGACTGGTCCTACAGCTGCAACTGTCCGCGTTGGCGCACAACAGTTCGCTTTGTGGCGAAATCAGGCGGATCTTGAAGATCCATCTCAGCGAGAAGCTGCCGGCGGTGATTCCCAAGGCAGACGTTAAGCCCTGCCCTGTTAAAAGAAGCCCAAGTATGCAAAGCAACCCAAAAATCCACGCCACAGCCGGCGGAATCCTGTTGGTTACCGAAGACAGCGGCGAGACGGACAAGAAGAAGATTGAGCGGTTTCGTTGCCGCTGTCCGAAGTGCGGGAAGGACGAGTTCTTCGGGCGGTCGTCCCAGGTGGAATGTACGGCGTGCGGGTGGGAGGGCGATAAGGACGAGCGGGCGTTCACCGCGGGTTTATCGAGGTCAGCGATGAGAATGATCGTCAGCGCACCGAGACGGCCTTACGCGTGCTCTGGGGCACGCTCGGGCTGCGAAAGTACCACGCGCCGCGCGAGCAGACCACAGAGTTGGGCTTACGTCAAAGAGCAAATGGCCGAGCGCGAGAAGTTCTGGGACGAGATGGCGGAGAAGCTGCTCGGGTACGGCATTCCGGAAAAAAGCGATCGATAGCGTGACACGCTAGGCGAGCTTCTGAGTCGTCTTGGGTGACAAGGCACAAGGAGATTCGCATGTTCAAGCATCGCAATGTTCGGCCAAATGACTTCGTGCGGGGCGAGGAAGTGTGGGGCCCGTTGTCGACGGGCGTGTTCTGCGCGGGAGAGTCGACGACGAGCCAATCAATTCGACGCTCTGCATTAGCCTCGACGATGGGGGCATCGAGTACGTCAATGCACCGCCCTCTTCAAGCGGCCCGCTGAGTACCACCTGCTGCAAGCAGAGGTAGCGGACTTGATCGAGGAGCTTCAACGGGCGGTCGGAACCTGCGAGCTGCTCGGGTACGGCTCATGAGTCGCGAGTTGATTCGAGCCAAGGCTGTGGTAGCGATGGCTATGCGGGACTCCGACGTGTGGTGCGTGAGCATGCGCTACCGCAACTCCGAGGGCGTCCTGACGCAGCGGATGGTAAGCCCGATTCGATTCTTGGACGACGCGGGGGATCGATTCCTGGCGTTGTGCTTGTGCCGAGAGGAGCCGAGGCATTTTGTGATGGAGCGGTGTTCGGCGCTCGAGCTGGTTCATTCCAGCGACGTGCTGATGCCGGTCCCAATAGTTGAGATTCAAGAGGAGCAACATGCAGGGGCAGCTAACGGCTGACTTTCTCAATAGTCATTTCTCTCGCCATGTCGACCGCAGCGGTGACTGGTGGGATTGCGGTATTCGCGTCGATCGCGAAGTGGGTACGACGGCGGTGCGAGTGATTCCGTTCGCGGCCGACGGGTTTGCAGTCGAGGTCACCCAGGGCGATGGTATGGATTGGTCAACCGGGCTGTGTTTGCCAGTTGGCGGTGAGCAGGAACTCATGGCGATCGTCGGGTCGCTGAACCTCAGAAAGCGATAGTCACGATGGAAGAAGAGAACTTCTACGAGTTGCTGGGTATCTCGAAGGACGCGACGGAAGAAGAGATTCACAAGGCGTTTAAGGCCAAGTCTCTCATAGCGCATCCCGATGCCGGCGGAGATCCGGACAAATTCCGGAAGATGACGCTGGCCAAGCACACGCTTCTGGATCGCGAGAAGCGGGAGCACTACGACAAGACCGGCGCTGAGAAGCCGCGCAAGAACGAAGTGCTTGAGCACGTCTCCAGGCTCGTGGAACAGGCGCTCTGCTCCGAAAAAGAGATCAACGATCCGATCAAGTGGATGTGTAGCCAGGTCGACCGAGCGCGGTCTGACGTGAAGGGTAGCATCGAGCAGAACAGGCGTTCGATAAAGCGGATCAAGCGCCGCATGGAGCGATTCGCCAAGGCCAATGCGAATACCGAAAACCGCTCGAGCCGCGACTTCATTCTCCAGCACCTCCAGAGCAAGATCGACGCGTTCCAGCGAGCGATCGAGGCGGGAGAGCATGAGGTCGACGTCGCATGTGCGGTCCTGGCTTTCTTTAACGGACTCACTTCGCCGCTGCCTGAGTCGTATCCCGAAGCGCAGATGCGGCCATTCGCAGCGAGCGGATGGGGATCGATGGTGTCGCGACAATTTCTGACGGGGGACGACGACTGATGGCGCGTAGGAAGATTTTCATCGACAGCTTCGCAGGTGGTGGCGGGGCGTCGCACGGCATAAAGCAAGCGCTCGGCTTCGAGCCGGACATAGCGATCAACCACGACAAAGAAGCGCTCGAGATGCACGCGGCCAATCACCCTGGCACGAAGCATGTTCTTGAGGACGTCTGGCGAGCTGACCTCAAAAAGCTTGTGGGCAAGCGGAAGGTGGGCGGTCTCTGGCTGTCGCCAGACTGCAAGCACTTCTCAAGAGCCAAGGGCGGCAAGCCAGTGGAGAAGCGAATCCGATCGTTGGCGTGGATCGCGGTAAAGTGGGCCACTGAGGTCGAGCCGGATATCATTTTCTTGGAAAACGTACGCGAGTTCGCCGACTGGGGGCCGCTGGTGCCACGGGTCAGCTGCAGCGATTGCGGATGGTTCGGGACCGAGGGGCAAGCCACCCTCGTGAGAACGAGACGACGTTGTCCTCGCTGTGAGTGCCGCAAGCTGCGGGAGACTGGCGAGCAGGTGCCATGTCCAGCGCGTAAGGGACTGACGTTCCGACGATTCGTTGGCCGGCTTCGCAATCTCGGCTACGTGGTCGAGTGGCGGAACCTGGATGCTGCTGACTACGGCGCTCCGACTCACCGCAAGCGACTGTTCATGATCGCGCGTCGCGATGGCAAGCCGATCGTTTGGCCGGAGCCGACTCACTGCGACCCTCGAAAGCTCGATGACATGCCGCTGTTCGACCGGCTCGAGCCCTACCGAACGGCAGCCGAGTGCATCGACTGGGACATTCCCTGCCCTTCGATCTTCAATCGGAAGAAGCCGCTGGCGGAGCAGACGCTCCGGCGGATAGCTCTGGGGATCAAGCGGTACGTGATCGACAATCCCAAGCCATTCATCGTCAGGATCGGGCATACTCACGGCCAAGGCAGTTACAGCTACGGCACCCAGGAGCCTCTCACGACGGTGACCACCAAGGGCGAGCATCTGCTTGTGACTCCCGTGGTGGCGGGAGTCGGCGGACGCGCTGGGCAGTCGCCGGCGACGAGTGGCGGGGCTCCGCTGGGCACCATCACGGCCAAGGCGGATCGCGCTGTCGTGACGCCAAATCGTCGCGCCGCTTGTGGCTCAGACGAGCCATACCGGTTCGACGGGTCGCGGCAAGTATGTTTGGGCTGGCGACGAGCCAGTGCGGACGCTGACCGGGGCAAGCGAGCACGCGGTTCTTACGCCGATCCTGTCGAAGTATCACGGGCAGAAGGGCAATGAGTCCCGATGCGCGGAGCCTGACGAACCGATCACGACGCTGGACACCCAGCCGCGATTCGCAGTGGTCTCTCCGACCGTCGTGCAGGTCGCTCATGGCGACTCAGGCGGACGGCGGGAAAAGGGCGTGGAGGAGCCGCTGGGCTCTCTAACGGCCACGAACTCACACGCGGTAGCGATCGCTCAGATGATTCGCCATTACGGCGAGGGCGGCAGCGTCGGTCGCGAAGTCGATCGCCCAGCGCCGACTGCGGTGGGTCGCGAGACTCAGAACCAACTCATGACGGCCTACGTCGCCAAGCACTTCGGTGGCATGGTTGGCGTACCGGCCGAAACGCCGCTGCCGACCACGACAACCAAGGGCTGCCAGAATCAGGTTGTTGCTGCGACGCTGGTTCAGACCGGCTACGGTGAGCGAGATGGCCAGGCGCCCAGAGCGTTGGACGTGGAGAAGCCTCTCGGCACTGTGGTGTCCGGGGGCACGAAGCACGCGGCGGTGGCCGCGACGCTCGTGCGGGAGAACTTCGACGACGCTGGGGTGGACGTGGAAAGGCCGGCACCGACGGTGACCACCAATAATCACGCCAAGCTCGTTTACGCGTTCATGGTGAAATACTTCGGCACCGCGATCGGTGTGGAAGTCGACGAGCCGATGCCGACTGCGACTGCCAAGGGGCGGTTCGGACTGGTCTACGTGACCATCGACGGCGAGCCCTACGTGGTCGTAGACATTGGGATGCGGATGCTGACGCCGCGCGAGCTGGCGCGTGCTCAGGGCTTCCCAGACGACTACATACTGACCGGAACCAAGACGAGCCAGGTCGCCAGAATCGGAAACAGCGTTTGTCCGGCGATGGCCAAGGCGTTGGTCGAAGCCAACTACCTGCTCGAGCCAGCGATGGCTTAGGCAGGGACCATTCTCCCGATGGCGGGAACAAGGTGCATCGGTGGCATACAAGCGAGCGGAACTTGTCCTTCACGACGGGCTGTCGGCTGAGGTAATTGCCTGGGTCGAACTGCCCGAGGAGGACACGAACCGCTGCGTGAAGCTGATTAACAGCTGGTTCAACTACATGGCGAAGGTGACCTACTGTCCGCCTGGGGCCAGACTGAAAGTGCGTTTTGATTACATGCGGAACCTCATACCCAAGCCACGAGAGCAAAAGCGATGAATGCCACCGAGCAAGGAGAGCTGAACAGAGTCGCGGCTGAGGTCGCCCGCCTTCAGGCAGAGTGCGAGCGGTTGGCGGGTCTGGTGGCCGCGTACAACAGTCTGTTTGTGCCTAGCGATGGGTGGACAAGCTACCCAGGGACGGACCCAACGCCGGGGCGGAAGCAGGTCTACGCATTAAGCGCGTACAAGGGTGTCGGAAAGATCGTCGCGACGGCTGAGTGGGACATACTCGGCGGCTGGTCGACGACGGATTTGATCGAGTTGGCGACTATCGAAGCCTTCCGAGATCCGCCGGCGGCTCCGGGTGTGTTTGGGTTCCGGACGGCAATACGTCGATCGAGCAGCAAGCGAGGGCGTGGCGGGAGGTCTGGGCGTTCGCGAAGGAGAACGGGCTCCTGCGGCACTTGTGCTTGAGCGGCAACAGGGTGGTGTCTTGGATGCAATCTGTCTTGGAGAGGGGGAGCTGATGTTCTTTGTGTTCGATGGTGAGGAGTTTGGCCGCGTGTCGTCGCTGGGGGAGGCGGTTGCAGAGGCAAAGGCGGCTGTAGCCTGTTACGAGGACCAGTGCGATCCCGATTGGCCGGACGAGACCGACTCGATTTGCTACGGCATCGTGCTCGGTGGGGCTGTGATGCGGGAGGCGGGCAAGGGCGACGATGGTTCACCGACGTATAAGTTCGAGGTCGCAGACTTATGGTCGGAGGCTACGGTCGGGGCCGAGCGGAAGGCGGCGGACGAGGTTGATTTTA
>JAZKJV010004815.1:0-68755 GCA_037367405.1 Ottelia alismoides | reverse complement strand
ACCTTCCCCCCCCTTTACAAAGATTGGACTCTTTGGTAAGATAAATAAGCTGGGTAAATTACAAAAAACATGCCTCGATTCTGTCAATCGTAACAAAGAGGGGTCAACTCTATGTTATTGTCTCAAATATTAAACTCTGTAACTTTAGCGGCCCTTACATAATTGGCGTGAAACCCTTAATTTATCACAATTGAAAATGGGAAGATTCTTAATTGAAAATTCAATTACAGCTCGGATTTTTTTTGTAATTTAACTTAAATAATAAAATAAAATTAAAAAAAAAAACATAAATTTTCAAATGAGAGCAGTATACATTCAGCATGTATATCTACTTATGAGAGATGGATCTCTGTTGTAGCATGAAGTGCAATAAAATCTGCAGCAGTCGCTTGACATGCTCGATTTTGATCGAATAGTTCACACGATTTACTGTTTTGTGACCCGTACCGTGCAAAATCGGTAAAACATTTGATCAAAATAAAACGGTTCAAACAATTACAACAACACAACACAACACCGCAGGATCACTTCGCCGCTCATGTCCGTCTTAGGGATGTCAGCGGTCGGGTTTGGGGCGTGTATTACTATTCCCAAACCATACCCATTTATAACATCACTACCCATACACGCCCATTTATTAAACGGTAATTTCTAGCGGGTACCCATATACCCGGCGGATACCCGTGTACCAATGGGTACCCTAACTTAGACAAGTAAATCTTAGTTGTTTGTAAATGTATACAAGATTTTCACAGATAGACGAAATAGAGTGAGATTATTGCACTATGGTGATTCATAAAATATGCAATTTATAGAGAAATATTAAATGTTTATATATGTTAAGTGTTTAGCTATTTTGTATTGATAGTTTTTTTATTGAATATGCAAAAAGTAAGTTAGATAAGAAAAAAATGGACGGAGAGAGGAGAAAATTGAGTCCGATATTTATACATGTAATCAATACATATTAGATATGAAATGGATTTGGGTCTAGTTTGATTAAAATGTAACATACACATATATCTTTATATATATATATATATATTATTCGAGTTTGGGGCGGGTTCGGGTTCGGGTACCCACAAGGCAATCCCAAACCCATACCCATACCCGCATGGGTAGTCAATTTAAAACTCAAACCCGTCCAAAAGTAAATGGGACGGGTTTCGGATCCTTAAATGGGCGGGTTCGGGTCGGGTACCCAATGGGTAGACCCAGATTGACATCCCTAGTCCGTCTACGTCGGAATCAAAGAGAGAATCCATACCATTATTTTATTATTTTGCACAGTTACGCCTCTGCAAGAATTTGTAATTTATTATAATTGTATTCTCTTTTGTTGTACAATGCAGTCATCATTGCCCATTTTTCTGCACAAATGGTCCTCAAGGCTGTAATTTATTATAATTATATATTACGGATGCATTGTTAATAAATAAACACATACGTTTTTTATTCTTATTTTTTTAAATAGCTTTCTCAAATTGATTTTAAATTCCATATTAAAATATGTTAATAACCTTATTTAGTTTAATAGACATCTTTATTTATAAGTATTTATTACATCTTTAACCCAGTTACACATATATGATTGCTTTTTTTAATCCAAACTCATAACAAGTGACATGACATAGACTTCGAGTGTCGATGCATCAGTACAACTTATAATGGTATTTTTTATGCATCTCTAAATAAACTTAATAGAAAAATATTTTATACAATAAAACTTTTGGAAGAAATATAGCTGTAAAATACAATCCATCCATATATAATATAGCCACTTCCAAACAACTTGCATATCATGGTAATGCTTGAATCGTGAATCTCTCAATGGAAGAAACATAAGATTCCATCTACGACATCGAATAAATATTAGGGATTTTTATACACATAATCATGTATAATTTCATAACATAGAACTCTTCATCATTCGAATTACATGTAGAATCATGAATATTTGCTAACCATTAAATAACATAATCATGTGTTAACCTCTGTTAGCTCATCTCTGTTAGTTAACCACAAATGACCCTAAACCCTAAACTCTAAAAATCCTAAACCTTAAACTCTAAACTAGGATTAAGATTTAGAGTTTAGGGTTTAAAATTTTAGGATTTAGAGTTTAAGGTTTAAGGCGATTGTTGGGAGCCATGGACGGAGGCATGATTTTTAATACGAGGAGGTTAAATGGATCGAGAAAGACACACTCTTATGTTATATAAATCAATAATAAATTTATACTGGTTCTAAAAATTCAGCACAACTGTTTGAATAAACCAAATATTTTTACAAAATTAAGATACTGCTATAAATAGTTAAAGAATTTTTACTACTTGTACCATTAGAAAATTTCCCAATAACACTTATAACTTAAACTTTTTTCAATTATGCTTGTATCTCAGTAGGGAATACATGTAATAGTGGAAGAACATTATTTTGAATATTGTAACAATATGTGAAAAAAAGTATAATTACAAAAGAATTTAGGAGTATAAGTATTATGGGAGAAATTTAGAAGGATACAATTGTAATGCAATGTAATAATAATTTTCATATCTTTTATTATTACTTTTATAACAATGAAAGGTACTTGTTGCAAATTATCCTCGATGCTTTAAATTCATATATTACTAGCAATTAATTAGATAGTGGCAATCCATTACCTTTTCCTTTTAATTGGTGCTAAATTTAGCAATTGATTAATGCAAAGTTTAATCATTAATATATGATCATCCTTATACAAACCTTTATAAATGACCATTGCATTCGTAGTGAATTACAAGTATAGGGTATAATTTTGATACTAATGACATTCGTGGTTTAAAATTTAACATCAAATGGTATAGCAATGAAAATTAAAATTATTTACTACGATATTTGACACAATGAGAAGGTATTGTTATAAGTAATTGACTAGATTAATATATATTTCTATATGTAGTTAAGCAAGAAAATTCGAAATTACGGCGAAGCCATGAGAGAAAAGTATCCCTATATTATAAGAAGTTCAGGGACAACAAGGACAACTTGGTGACCTAGCCCCCACCCATCCTCCTCCATACGTCCTTGATGGGAGCTACAACGATTGAGGGACGAGATGTGGTGACAATGGGGATTTGGTTGAGGGGACCATCTAGAGAGGAGGAAGGAGGAGGTTGGAACTGATAAAAACATAGAATAAATATAGGGATTTTATCACTTGTGCCCCTCCGAGATGTTGCAATATCAGTTATGCCCCTATCTTTTGGTAATATCAGTTGTGCCCCTCAAAACTTGCTATTTTATCACTTGTGCCCCTCGGGTTAGTGACCGTCCATCTACAGTGCAAACGGACGTTAACTTTGAGGACATAAGCGGAATTATTTTTTTTAAAAGGTTATATGGTCATTTCTTCCTCCTCTTCCCCAACCTCTTCTTCTTCCTCCTCTTCCCATCTTCTTCCTCCTCCTCCGACCTCCTCCTCCTCCCTCTCCGCTCCGAGCTCCCCGCAGCCCCTCCCCTCCCCGGCGCCGCACCTCCTCCCCCCCGCACCTCCTCCCAGCCCGCCGCCCCCTCCCCCTCCCCGGCGCCGCCCCGACTGGGCGGAGCACCGCCCGTGACTCCGTGCTCCACTGAGCGGCGACCCCCAGCGCGACCATCGTCCCGTGCCCCTCCCTCGGGCGGCCACGCGCCTCGCCGCGGTCTGCTCCTCCGCGTGCGCGAGGCCGCGCGCCGCGCGCCGAGGCCGCCCTCCTGCCGCCAGCCCGATCTCCTGTGGGCCCGCCTCCTCGAGCCCCCGCGCCTCCTCCTGCAGGTCTCCTCCCTCCGGCGGCGCCGCTCCGCATCTTCCCAGGCCCACGCCTCTCGCGGAATCTCCACGCCCTCCGCCTCCGCGTGGAGGCACCGACCCCCTCCAGGCGGCCTTTCCTCTCCCCCGCGCTCTCCCAGTCCCTGAAGGCGCCAGCCCGAGACGCCATCCGCGACCTGCTCCAGTCGCGCCGCGATCCTTCCGCCAACGGCGGAGCCACCTCCAGAAGCTCCATGCGCGGGCGGCGTGCCGCCCCGCTCCTCGCGCGTGGACCACCCTCGCGCGACCCGCCATCAAGCGGCGCCGTCCGTCGCGCCCATCCGACCCCCGTGCAGAGGAGCGAGGCGACGAAGGGGGTGGGGGGAGGTCGGGTCGGCAACAGGTGGGAGAGGAAGAAGATGGGAGAGGAGGGAAGGGAGGAAGAAGACGGAGGAGAAGGGAGACAGAAGAGGACCATAATACCCTTCTTAACCACACCATGGTTTGAATAAACTATGGTTATTTTAATTTTTTGACGGTCAATCTGACGGAAGGGCACAACTGATGACGGAGCAAGTTTTGAGGGGCACAACTGATATTATCAAAAAGATAGGGGCATAACTGATATTGCAACATCTCGGAGGGGCACAAGTGATAAAATCCCATAAATATAAGAGGAATTTTCCAATGAGCTCTAAGTCAATTAGGATTGTAATGTTTATACTCATTTACACTTATTATTTCTATCATTTCAAGCATAATACTTATTGGTTTACAACTGCTATATCATATTCTTCCTAGTGGTAACCATTTTCACAAAAAAAACCTTAAATTAATATGGAAAGTTCATTATTAAGAATAGAAAAAGATTTCGATAATGCAAATAAAGATACAATCATTTCATATTAATTTATATTTTTTTTCTGAAAATGACTACCCATAGTAAGAATACATATAATATTTGTAAATCAATAAATATTATACTCAAAGTGACAGAAATCGTTAGTAAAAATGATTGTGCTCTCTCCTGTGACTTGACATTCTACACCATGGATCCTTTCTCTCTATTGCAGTGACACGAGACTGACCCCTATACCCAAGTCAATGTGAAGAATGTATTTCTTTACGGTGACCTGCAGGAGGAAGTCTACGTGTAATAACTGCCAGGGTTTGCTAAGGGTGAGTGTCATATGGTGTATAGACTTCATAAATCTATATACAACCTTGAGCAGAGTGAAAGAACATGGTTTCAGAAACTCTCATACTTGAGAGAGCAGCATGGGTTCATGAGGTAGACAATGGACCACTAATTGTTCATTCAAAGAACTCAGAGATGTGCAATTGCTATATGTTGATGATATCATTGTTACATGAAATGATGTGCATCAGATTTCTAATGAACTCAACGGTCATTGGAAAAATCCTAGAGGTATTGGAAGTACCTAGTGATTGATAAAGAAATGCAATCTTCTTCCTTGGACGTCAGTCTCAAATCTTAACTGATTGAAGAAGGGTAAGAGTTGAAGCTTAAGTGGGTTCTTGTGCAGAAAGCCCTCATTCATTAGACTCAAAATTTTGTTGCTACAGAAAATGGAAACTAATCTTCAGGTTTCCCTTGATGTACATATAGACACGTGTTTATGTGACGTCAAGGATTGCAAATATAATGCATTCCTAATTTCAGTTGCATGGATGTGGCCATTATGGGTGCAAAATCTTGGATTGCACGTGAGCTCCAAGCTCCAGAAATTTCAGAATAGTGGATGAAAACTTTTGGACTTTTATCTATGAAATGGGTTGGACTTGAATAGGTTATTTAAAAATGAGTCAAGCACATCATTATACTATAGTAATTGGATATTAATTTGAGTATTCTCTATTCTAGCAGTGTCAAAGCAAAAGAATGGCAAAAAATCATGAGCTATCCCTAGAGGTATTGGAAATGATGTGCATTAGATTCTAATGAACTCAACGGTCATTGGAAAAATCCTCATAAATATAAATCTTAGTATTTTCTACGGTTGGACTAAGTTGTGTTGGTTGAATCAGTGGAGTAACATAATAATAATAAGGGTTCATGTGTAAACAGAAGTCACTATTTAAAAGTATACATGTCACTAGGGGCTTGTTTGGTAACTGAGTTACCTTCGGGTTATCCCGAGGTGACCTAGTTTATCCCTCTCTTTTCATGAAAAGGGATTTTATCACAAATCATAGTGACAACACATCACATTCTTTATACAACCTTCTCCAACCCCTTAACCATCCAAACAATCACTATTTCAATCAGGTTACACCAACCCAACCACCAAACCGACCCCGAACGAAGGGCAGAGTAATTATTAACTAATTATGAAAATATACTTAGGTCATGTTGTGTAAAAAATCCCTTGCATAAAGTGGGCCCCACACAGTCATCCGTCCCTTCATGTTGCCCTTCTCTTGTTCATCGTCTTCGAGCTAGCATCACTTTCCCGCTTCCTCTCTCCATCCATTTCTTGGAACCTAGATTTTCCTTTTTTCCCATTCGATGAACAGCGCGAGTGTGGGATCGATCTTCGCCGTCGCTCCCGGCGGATCCCCTCCGGCCATAAAAGGGCGCAACTTGAGCTTCTTCGTGGCGACTAATCGAGGGACGACCCTCCCCGTTCTGAAAGATTGCAGCTTGGAGGTTCCCCGGGGCAGCTGTGATGCTCCTCGGACCTAACGGGTGCGGCAAGTCGACACTCCTCAAGGTATGGCGAGAATCTTTTGCGCCCCTTTTGTTACTTGAGGTTCTGGGGATGCAATAAAAATCGGGTTTGGATGGGATTTGTTAAACATAGTCCTTGACATAATGGAAGAAATGTTGGAATCTTTTTTTAAAACTAAGATTGTGTTTGGTTGGTTGGTAGATAGAAGGGAGTGCGATCGGAAGACCGTGCAACCAAAACTAAGATTGTGTTTGTTTTGTTGGTCGGTTGGAGTGGAGTCGATACTTGTTGGTTGTATGGATACGAGGGGAAAGAAGTGTGTATTTTGTACTTGGCTGTGCAATCGAACGATGAGGAGACGGTGGAAGAAAATTCGCCTGGGCGGCAACTTATTAAACTTATTAAGTGTATACGGTCGCAAAATTTTTTTTATTAGTTACCGTAGGTAAGCCGCCTCTTGAAGATGCGGCTTTGGTTAAGGAAGAGCCGCTTCTTGAAGAGACGGCTTTAGGGGAAGCCACCTCTTCAAGAAGCGGCTATTGATCAAAGCCGCCTCTTGAAGAGGCGGCTGTTCGCCAGAACCGAAAAAAGAGAGAAGCAGCGCTCTGCTGCTTTCAGAGCTGCTGCTTCCCCCCTTTTTTTTTAAAAAATTCATACGTTGGCGAAGTGCATTCACAATAAGTAATACAAAATATGATATTAGAACAATGTTAAAAGACAAGATTCATAGATTAGATAGTAAATTGTTCATTTACAAGGTTCATAACGCAAACGACAAGGCAATAGTTGCAAACACTATAAAATACACGCTTGCTTTTACATTACAAAAAATTGCCGACATATCGTTCTATAGTCTACGCTCTCTCCTCCTTTTGTATTGTAATTTGACTGGTCTTTCATCTGCCATAGTGGTCTCCGGTGCTCTATGGTCAAATCCATGCAGTTGGCTGTTGCAATCTATGTCATCGATGTTGGTCATCTCGGTTCCTTCAACTCCAAAGAAGGACAACGGGAGGGGTGAATGATGTGAAGGTCCTGCATTGTGCTCTGCTCGATCCCTGCGTGGTGCAGGCGGCTTTGTAGGCTCTCTGGACGGCCCGCACTCAGGAATTGGGGTCTCAAACTCTATGCCAGACTGAGGGGGTTGTTGTGTATCCACTGGGACATCTCCCTCGCTAGAAGGCCTCTCTCCCCTTTGTCGTTGACCACGTCCCCGTCCATGTCCTCGAACACGTGAACGGGGATGAGATGTAGCTTATGCCTCGGCGGTAGGACCATCTCGGAACTGTCGCTGTATAGACTTACGTATCCTAGAACTTGCTTCAGCAGCAAGTTCTCTAATACGTGGAGCACCGTCATCGCAAAGTCGAACAATCTCCTCGAATTGAGACACCTGCAATATGAGCAACTGTTGTCAGAACATGTTAAATAATACCACAATATGTAATTTAAGTAAATGCTATCTTACCGCGTAATCGAGTGTGCATCCATGTCGTCCAATGAAACGTCTCGTAATTCGACGATACCATGGCAAGTAGTCGGCGGTCATATCTGGTCCATCCAATGAAATAGGAGTCATTGACACCACGTAGTCCCTACGGATGTTCCATAGTCTAATATAAACTGCATGGAACTCCATCCAATCGACGTTCCTCTTCCCTCGGAGATCGATTGAATGCAAATGAGCCGACGTGTCGCAAGCCATTGGAACCCCCTGAATGCCACCAAACTGTCGAAGGACTCTGTCCGGTGTGTGTAACTCCACAATACAAAAATGAATCAGGGGGACGCGAGCCACGTGTAAATCCTCATTGCCACGGCAATACAATGGTAACATTGACAACACCTCCTCTGTATATGGAGTCCATACCACCTGCGTTAAATTAGAACTATTAAAAAACCGGTATAATTGAAAAAAAATAATAAAGTGTTAACTGAATACCTGCTCATCCAGCTGTAGGTCAAGTGCATCCCTATATGGCCGAACCACATGTGTCGATTCCGCTGAGATATCAAACTCTGCATGCCATCTTGCCCCCAAGGGCTTCCCTTGCCAAAGAGGTCGGTGGTGAACGAATGTAGCGATAGGGGGGAATCGCTCCCAAGTCCACAACTTACCAGTATCAAGGGACCACCAATCTCTACTGCATCAGCCTTCGATGCAACACATAACTGCCTGTATAAGTAAGCCAAACAAGCTAAGCCCCAACTGTACGTCCCACAAGTCTCCAGGTCCTCCAAAAAAGATAGGTAAATCAGTGAGACCTCGTTTCCTGACTTGTCAGGAAAGATCACACCACCAAAAAGCTGTAGATTGTACGCCCATGTGTATCGCAGAATGGTAGCTTCATCGGTGTCCTCTAGCAGAACTGAGAAGTGCTCCAGTAGCCAAGTCATGCGAACTCGAGCACCATCAATGTTGGGCCGTTCTGGCCGGACCCCAAGCAACCGCTCACACAAGCCTGCCCAACTGGGAGAAGTAGTAGGACCAATCACTGCCTGACCATCTATCTGCAACCCAAATATGTACGCGACATCTTGCAATGTAACTGTCATCTCCCCGTGGCGCATGTGAAATGTGTGCGTCTCGGGACGCCATCTCTCCACCAGAGCTGTAATTAGGTGTCAGTCTAAGGATATGAAATCCATCTGCATTACGCCCAAAAAACCCGCTACGCAAATGTGGGGAACTATGCGCTCGTCCAAGAGGACATGCCTCAATGTGCTCTCCCGTCGTCGGCACCGTAGGCATCTCGTCACCTGGAAAATAATTCAAGGCAATATGTAGATTACGAAAATTATTCAAGTCAATATAATGTGAATACATATGAAATTTGTACTTACATCCCCTGTCCAAATAATAGTCGAACGGTGCTCCCTCTGCTGTCGTAAAAGAGAACGGTCAACTGGGCCCGGCTCCATCTGTTCATAAATAACATTAGAAACAACTAAACAATGACATTATATTTAAAAAATATAAAAAGATATTCAAGTAGATCGTTCACATACTATCTCTGTTTGGACACTTCCTCCTGTTATGACCCAATCCCCCACAGATACCGCATGTATTTTGCGTCCTTCCATGCATGGTGTTTCTCCTATTATGACCTTCAACACCACAAGAGCCGCATTGAGATTGCACGGTATTCTCCCTCATGTCCATCTCATTGTGAATCCTCTTACTCTTTGGTCGCCCCTTTTTCCTTATCCTGCTATCATCTGGAATAACTAATGGATGGTCGAAAGTGGGCCACTTATCCCTGTCACCAATAGGGTAGAACAACCCTTCGTAAATGTGAGACTGAGCTTGCCATGTATACCACGGGCCAACATATTCTTCCACATCTGGGTTCAAGTGAGATAGGACGACACATGCATGAGAATAATGGATTCTGTGAGTTTGCCATTTCTGACATGTACACGATGCATCGCTAACCAAGACAGTTTGCTTCTTTCCACCTTTTAGACCAAATTGTGTCATGCGTTGTTCTGTGACGACTTTATACATGTGCAAGGGTGCACCTTGTATGCGAAAACAACGGTGGCCATTACTTCTGTCGATCCAACGCTTCAACATGTCATGCGCGTATTTGGTGTATTTCTCACCCCGTACAATAAAATTACGCGCCTCCTCTTGACGGTTACAAAAGTAGCTAATGCAGTTGTAGTACGTCTTTACGACCAATGCAACAACTGGTAGACTTCTTGATTCCTTAAGAACGACATTGTAGCTCTCAGAGAAGTTTGTGTTTGTGTAACCAAATCTGTATCCACCATCAAATGCAACTGTCCAACGTTCCTTTGGACAATCATGTGTGTCAAACCACTTTGCAGCATTCTCGTCGCATTCCTTCAGCTTGTCCATATAAGATTGCCATTTTGCTTGCGAATAGACTTTTCCCGCCCTCATGACCATTCGCTTCAAAGTTTGATTTTTGTGGGCATCATTGAAATTGCTACCCACATGTCGTAGACAAAAGCGCCAAGGTACGTACGGTGGAACAAATTGTACCTATGGGTATCTGAGTGCAGCACATATCCCAGGAGCACGGTCTGATAACAAACAAATAGGTCCAACCCGATCACGGAAAACATACAAACGTAGCCTCTCCAGAAATCATGCCCAACTAGGACCATCCTCCTCATTGACAAACGCAGAAGCCAACGGTAAAATGTGGTTTGCTGCATCGCTCGAGCAAGCAATAAGGATCTTCTGCTTGTACCTTCCATACAGGTGTGTATCATCCACACTAACAATGGGCCTGCAGTGTCTGAATGCCTCAATACAAGTTCCAAATGTCCAGAAGGCCCTCTCAAATAGCTCCCCTTGGTCCACTGTTGTTGTGTCAATATCTGTAACCGAACCAGGAATAGCCTCCTCAAATGCCCTAAAAAGATATGGAAGTTCATTGTAAGATTTCTTCCAATCGCCGTATACCATCTCAATGCCTTTCCTTCTTGCGTCCCAAACTCTTCTTCTACTCACATGGAAGCCAAAATCATCTTGAATTAATGTCTGAAGAAATGAAACCTTGACCGATGGAGATATTTTTATTTGATTCAAGAATCTGAATGCCATGAAGTTGCAATCCAGCTGAGGATGGTCTTCATTAACAGCACGATTCAAGAAAGTATGCGGCTTCTCAACCATTGAGACAACAAACTGACCATCTATTGGTCTACGATGACCACGCAATCTCCATGAACTACCTTTAGCCCGTTCGCTGCAGTGTATATCCCACACCTTCTTATCTGATTCCAGTACCGTGAAGTTGTAATGACGTTTAATGTAGAAAACCTTCACGACATACACCAAATCGGCTTTGCATTTGAAAAGCACGCCATTTTTCAACTCGTTGCTCAGACTAATCCCATCATCACAATTCATGCAATCTTCACCATTCAGAATATAGCCATCACCACCTCTCATGTTCAAGAATGGAATGTCAGACACGATACGGGTTCCAACATGATGATCCTCCTCCTCATTGTCATCATTTTCCATCTCATCATCCGTATTCTGTGGCGAGGGTTCCATTAACTTGTCCAGTTCCGGATTATTAAAAGGATCCATGTCTACCACGGGAGTAGAAACTGGAGGTATGGATCCACCTTGTGGTACAGAAACTCGAGGTCCGGATCCGGGTATAGAGACAGTGACAGTAAATATCACGGGCCGATATGCAGCACCCATCTTCTCAGCATATTCGACAATCTCTCGGACATCATCGTCATACTCGACACACCCAATATAAAAACTTACTCCATCTTGGGACATTTTATGAAATACCTGTAACTCAAGTCCTTGAGATAAATCCAACATGAAGACGGACTTAATGTGCTCAATCAGTCCCGAGAATGACATTTCGTGATCAGTTTTGATGGTTTTCATACGACCTCCTACATAGCTCACGTCTTTACTCGACTTCGATATTGTACCCCCACAGTGACAGAAACAACGAACTTCTCGAGACATCCTACATACCATTACGTCGACATCAATGTATTAGAGTGAAGAAAATATTTCAAACAATCACTTAAACCCTAAACATGTACCTAAAACCCTAAACCAATGACAAATCATACCTTCCTTGAGGTGGAGAAGGAGAGGAATAGCGGAAAGGAGGCCAACGGACGTTGGCAAGATGGCCGGAGAGCCGAGGGCGGCAGGCGGGGGAGGCCGAGCGCGCTTGGAGGTCGCAGCAGAGCTTGAGCGGAGGGTGGCTCGCAGGAGGTCTGTGCGCGTGGTCGGGCACTGGCCGCCCGCTGGGGTTTATGCCCCGACAAAGCCGCCTCTTGAAGAGGCGGCTTTTGTCTAAAGCCGCCTCTTCAAGAGGCGTCTCTTTCTTAACAAAAGCCGCCTCTTGAAGAGGCGACTTACCTACGGTACTTAATAGAATTTTTTTTTCGACCGTATACAGTTAATATCTTTATCAAATTGCCCCCCACGCGAATTTTCCTCGGAGACGGTGTATTTACAATGGCTCTTACCAGTATAAGAGCTAAAGTTCGATACCAATATAAGTAGCAATTTTTTTACGCTGGTGAAGATTGAATCTTCGTGTCCTTTTTGGATGCTAGTTGAATCTGTGAGTCTGACAGTTCTTCTCGGCCTTTGCTCATTGACGTAAGAATGGAAGCAAGAATGAAATTAGTTGGGTTTGTGAAAAAAATGGTAATCCGGAAAGTGGTGACGAAATTGGCTTTCTCTAGTGAAATGAAGGGTGGACATCTTAGGTAGATGTTTGTTAGAGTATTTGGTGGTGCGCCCATTGTGTTGTAGCAGGGTAAATGGATCCTGGAGAAGATCCATTTACCCCCATCCAGTGTTTAGTCCCACACCGCCTGTGGGTGGGACTTGGAGGCTCTGGGAAGGCTATATAAGGAGCCCCAGACCCTCCTGTACTCATTGAGAAAGTCAATAGACAAACACGCCCTAGTTGAGGGCTTCTCCCGTGGTTTCATCCCGCTCCTCACGGAGTAGGGTTCCACGTTAAAATCCCGTTGTTTTTTGATGTTTATCTTTATTCCATGTTTTTGCTTCCGCTTCATATTTTATAACATGGTATCAGAGCGGGTTCGATTCTCGAGGAATCATGTTTTATTTTTCTTGTTCGAGATGTTTTTTTAAGTTCTTGTAAGATCTAGGGTTTCTATTGAAACCCTAACTCATGGAGTTTTGTTCTTGATCAATGCTGGAGCATGTATTTCCAATTCTTTAGTTTTGTTCATTCGAGATTCGAGATCTTCTCCTGTCGAAGATCCTCGCAGGCGTGTATTTCCAGATTCTGATCTAGGGTTGTCTGGACCCTAGTTTCTCGTGAGTTCCGTTCCTGGAAGAGATCCATAGCCTCTCTACTTGGCAGCGTGTCCAGCATCCTCTCAACGAAAGCATTCCCGATCTCGGAGCAACTCGCGCGCAAGAGATCCAACAGAAACAATCGAACCTCCAGGCAGCGCAACAGAAACTCCAACGAAAGGGTTGCAGGCGGCGTGCCCTCCCGTTCTCCTCCTCTGGCGTGCGCCTTCCCCGCAACGGCTCCCCTCCAGCTTTGGCGGCGCCTCCAGGCCGATGCCATCTCTTGCGGCAGCGAGATCCCCAACAGCGCCCAGCCCTCCTCTCCACACGGAGGCGGCGCGTGAGGCATCTCCGCCGCGAAGCCCGGGAAGGGCTCCCAGTCCAGGCAACAAGAAGCCTCCAGGGGCGACGCCTTCTCCGCGCGCAAGCACTTCTCCAGGCGGTGACTCCTTCCCCGGAGCCGTACCTCTACTCAATCTCCATGCGGCGCCCTCCCGACCCCAACCCCTCTCCCCTTTCGCGTGAAGTGTGCCGGCGTCGCCCCATCTCGAAGAACCGCCAGGCGCAAACGCATCATGCTCCCATCAAAGTGGCGGCTCAGGCGGAGCCCCGGCTCTCTCCAGGCGGCGCTGCTGCAAGCGGCGTGGCCCCTCCATTCTTGGCGGCGCCCGCGCATGAGCATCGGGGGCGGTTTCCCATTGAGGGAACCCTAGCAGGCAGCGCACGATATTTTGGGCCCTAAGTGGGCTATTTGTTTATAAAAAAAATGGGGGGGGGGCGTGAGATGTTAAATAAAAAAAAAGGGAGATGCATTTGTTTGGACCCCTTTTGGGTCAAGTTTTTTTTTAAAAAAAATGAATATTTTGGGCCCAAAGGTGGGCCGAGTATGGTTTAAAAAAAAGACGCGTACAATGAAAAGCCGTACGCAATTGCCAAGAAAAAAAAAGAAAAAGAAAAAAAGTTGAAAAGCCGTATAGAAAAAAAGGGGTTAAACGACTTATATTAAAAAAAAAGGAAAAAAAATTGCAAAAAAAATGACGGCTTAAAAAAAAATGCAAAGCCGCAAGTTCCAGTTCTTGTTGTTTTTCACCCCCTATTTATCTTGTCTTCTCCCAACTTGATCGACGTCCATGTTTTCCGACAAGTATGGGAGAAAGGGGGAGTATATGTAGAGTCACTGGTCTATTCAGATGCTTCAGATTCACATGCAGATTTCCAAGACCATTCAGATTCCAGACTCTACGGTTGTTCAGACTCGAGGATTGATTCTGAGTCCAGTTTCAGACACGCACGAGTTTGCGGTCATTTTTTCAGATGAGCATAAGTTGTCATCATCAGTTCGAGGTCCCCATCATTCTTGTTGTTGTTCGGCCAGAGTTTTCATGTGAGCCATAGGGACTCCAGAGTAGAGGACCATTCCCTATGCCATGTTGGCAAGGGTTTTCATGTGGTATCATAGGTAAACCAGAGCAGTGCATCATTCTCTGAGCCAGATGGGAGAGACCCAGTTCTCCGACGAGGAGACTATTTTCAGACTCCATTCTCCAGCGACCGTGGACTCCGACGAGGATTGCACAGCCACGGCTCTTGTTCAGTTCGGCCCTTTTTCAGAGATGGAGCAGTTGTCCACATTAATGTGGCGGGCCAAAGTACTCCGACGAGGAGACTCATTTCCAGTCGCAGCGACTCTGACAGGCGCAGTTCAGAGCGCATGCTCTCCGACGAGGAGATTCAGCAGACTCACACTCCAGCCCGTTCGTCCTCCTCACCTACACGACATGAGAAGCAACGTCCTCGACTGCAGCAATGTGCGCGTTGGGTTGATATTGTCCGTAGTGTCCTGTAGCGTTGAGTTGAGTCTCTTTATGTTTGTCCAAGCTGAGCATTGCATGCTCCAGCTTGAGGGGGAGTGTTAGAGTATTTGGTGGTGCGCCCATTGTGTTGTAGCAGGGTAAATGGATCCTGGAGAAGATCCATTTACCTCCATCCAGTGTTTAGTCCCACACCGCCTGTGGGTGGGACTTGGAGGCTCTGGGAAGGCTATATAAGGAGCCCCAGACCCTCCTGTACTCATTGAGAAAGTCAATAGACAAACACGCCCTAGTTGAGGGCTTCTCCCGTGGTTTCATCCCGCTCCTCACGGAGTAGGGTTCCACGTTAAAATCCCGTTGTTTTTTGATGTTTATCTTTATTCCATGTTTTTGCTTCCGCTTCATATTTTATAACAATGTTCACCTGTAATATAAAGATTACAATCAGAGGCATAGAGGCCCGAGAATAAAAAAGATATCCCCCGTGAGATAAAATTGGTGTCTTCAGGTGCCCACACTTCGAAAGAACTATTTTTTTAATCGACTTTGAACGAACAACTTGGTAGAAAATATGAAATAGAAGTGCGCTAATCATAATAGGAAAGAAAGCTCATGAAGCTTAGATCTTCTATTAAAGTTGAACACCTTCAATTGGTGATTTTTCTTTGGAATATTTAATCCATTTAAATCCTTTTACTTTATTGACAGAACTAGAGGAATTGAATCTAAAAGTGGAACACTACTTGATATTGGACTTATTGCAATTACAAAATGACTCAAATGATGAAACAATTAGAAATGGATCAGCTGCAATAGAAGAATCTATAAAAAGAAAGTTCCTTGTTGGAGTGATATCTAGGGCTGCATGAGGTGATCCACTTCATTGGTATAGGTGGGTATCTAAGTTCATTAGGATATATGTGGTGAAGATCTTGGAATATAGTCTCCACTTGAGAATATTTTTTTTAAAAGGAATCATCACAATGAATTCTTGGTTGATAAAGCTAATGTTTTCTTAATAAGGTTTCTATTGAGAGATGAGTGAATTGGACCGGCGCGAGTCAGAAGTCGTAGCATTCCACAACATTTTCTCCCTCATTGATTATTGCATGCATCACAAAAGGTCAATTAATAAGCTAGCGATCAGGATGACCCACTTTGAGTTGATTGAGAACAGGGGAATATAGAGATGCGAGGTAGATGTGGCGTATAGGATATGGGGAAATCAAATTGACATGCAGGTTCCCAGTAGTAATGGAGGAGTGGTTGATAAAGAAATGCAATCTTCTTCCCTGGACTTCAGTCTCAAATCTTAACTGATTGAAGAAGGGTAAGAGTTGAAGCTTCAGTGGGTTCTTTTGCAGAAAGCCCTCATTCATTAGAGTCAAAATTTTGTTGCTACAGAAAATGAAAACTAATCTTTAGATTTTCCTTGATGTACAGATAGACACGTGTTTATGTGACATCAAGGATTGTAAATATAATAGCACTCCTAAATTCAGTTGCATGGATGTGGCAGCTACGAGTGCAAAATTTTGGATTCCACGTGAGCTCCAGGCTCCATAAATTTGAGAATAGTGGATGACAACTTTTGGACTTTTATCTATGAAATGGGTTGGACTTGAATAGGTTATTTAAAAATGAGTCAAGCATGACATTACAGTAAATGGGTATTGTTGGAGTATATACGTCACTTGTATAGATGGGTAAATGTATCTCTTCAGGATCCATTTACCACATACAATGTTTAGTCCCACATCTATAGTGGTGGGACTTGGAGGGTTTGTGGAGGCTATATAAGAATCCCCGGACCTCCTGCATCAGATGAGAAAGTGCAATGCAACAATCAACCTTTTGAGGCGTTCTCCCGTGGTTTTATCTCGCTCCTTAGGGAGTAGGGTTCCATGTAAGATCCCAATGTCCCATGATGTTTTTTTCTATATCTGGTATTAGCTTCCACATTAGTATTTTCTAACATGGTATCAGAGCGGGTTCGATTCTCGAGGATTTTATGTTCTTTATTTATGTTCTCTTCGAGATTCGATTGTTAGAGCATGTGCGATTCTTGATTGAAGATTATTCGTGTTCAACAATTATTCAAGATCAGGTTCAAGTGTTTCTTTTGAAACCCTAATTTGGTTCTTGGGTTTTTCTTAAAACCCTAACTCAGAGGTAGAGTGTAAAAGAAGAAAGTCTCTAGCCGCATATGGCACATCTCATCAGCCACTCGACAAAAGTCTGAAGCAGCAACATCAAGGCCACCTACAATTCTCCAGATCTGGCATCAACATCAAGGCCACATGTAGTTTCATGATAGCGGCAAAGTTCAGAAGCACCTCATCAGCCACTTGACAACTCCAACACCACCGAGACGGGTTCATTCCATCGGAGCCCCATAGTGGCTCCAGCCGCTCCTCCCATCTGATTCATCCTCCAGGTGACAGCCCTGGACCTCATCCCCATTCTGCATGCTTCCTCCTCCAGGCAGATCCAAGCCGGAGGCGCTGCTTCTTCGCAAAGTCGGAGACTTCCTCCCTGGAGGTGGCGACGACATCAAGCGAACCCCTCCAATCCAAGCTAGCTGCGGCAGTGCAACACCATCACATAGGCGCATGCCACAAGATGGCACACCATCGGGAGGCGATCAACCTCCCAGATCTGAGAACGATGGCTTTAACTACGACAACGCAACCAAGTTTCTCTAGATTGACAACAACAGGAGACAACATCCTCTTGCGCAAAGGGAACCTGGCAGTGTCCCTTCTCCAACAAGCCTCGTTAGATTTCTTCCCCTCATCTCCTGCAGGCGGCGACGGAAAGAGGAAACCCCCATCGGGGGTGGCGACGTTCGAGAGAAGGGTTCCCAAGTGGGAACCCTAAATAGAGCCCAACTGGGCTGCTGCTGTAAGGGCCCAAGTGGGCCATCGTTAAAAAATGAATAAAAAAGGAGGGGGGGGGATTGTTTGTTTAGGCCAATTTGGCCGAATGTTTTTTTAAAGGAACGTATAAAAAAATCCGTACGCAAATTGCAAAAAGAAAGAAACAAAAAGGTAAAGCTGAGAAAAAAATTGATGAACGATTTAGTTAAAAAAACCGGTGACTATTAAAAATTAAAAAAACAAAAAAAGATTTAAAAAATGATTTGAAAAGGAAAAAAATGAAAGGAAAAGTCGAAGAAGAAATGTAATCGGCTTATGCGACATTTTCCCCATTTTCATATCTTCTCCCAACTTTGTCGATGTCATTGTTTTCTGGTAAGTATGGGAGAATGGGAGAGTATTGTGCAGATTTACAGGTCGGATTCAGATGCCAGATTCTTCATATTCCAGACCAATCTAGACATCAGACTCTACAGGTTAGTTTCAGACTCTTCGGATTGGTTCATAGCCCAAGTTCGAGGCACTCCATATTTGCCTTAATTTCTTCGAGTTCTCCAGAGAGAGACTCATTTTCAGACGCACATGTGTGCGATCATTATTTATTTGGTCCCCGTCTTTTGTTTTTTGATCTCAGAGTTTTCATGTGATCCATAGGGACTTCAGAGTAGGGATACCATTCCCTATGCCATGTGGGTTAGGGTATTCATGTGGTTTCATAAGGACTCCAGAGCAGAGATCCCATTTTCTGAGCTAGTATAGGAGAGACACAGTTCTCCGATGAGGAAACTTTTCAGACTCCATTCTCCAACGACCGTGCACAACGACGCGGATGTCTCCACAACGTTTTCAGTTCAACCCTTCAGAGATTTAGCAATTGTTCACATGATTGTGGCAGGCTAGAGTACTTCGACGTGGAGACTCGTTTCAATTGTGGTGACTCTGACACGCGCAGTACAGAGCACACTCAGTTGAATCACACTCCAGCTTGTTTGTTCCTCCTCATCTGCACGTCATGAGAAGTAATGTCCTCGATGGCATCAAACAACTGCATTTGTGTTGAGTTGATATTGTCCGTAGTGTCTTGTAGTGTGAGTTTACGATTTCTTTCTGTTTGTCCAAGCTGAGCATTACATGTTCCAGCTTGAGGGGGAGTGTTGGAGTATATGCGTCACTTGTATAGGTGGGTAAATGGATCTCTCCATGGCCCATTTATCACATCCAGTGTTTAGTCCCACATTTACCAGTGGTGGGACCTGGAGGGTCTGTGGAGGCTATATAAAAAGCCCCAGACCTCTTGTATCAGATGAGAAAGTGCAATGCAACAATCAACCGTTTGAGGGGTTCTCCTGTGGTTTCATCCTGCTCCTTAAGGAGTGGGGTTCCACGTAAAATTCCGGTGTCCCATGATGTTTATTTTTTTATCTTAGTTTCAACATTCATATTTTCTAACATGTATTGATTTGAGTATCCACTATTTAAACAATGTCATAGCAATGGCAAAAAAGCACGGGCTATCGTTGGAGGTACTGGAAATACTCTGACCTTGTGAGGATATATTGATTTTAGTCTATTCCCCTGTAATAGTGAATCCTCTTAAAGGAATACTTTGAAACTCGTAACCTAAGGGATTTACTTGTACTTATTTTCAAGTCCGATTAGCTAGATGCAGACTCGATTACTTTGTTTTTCCTTCTCTTATATATTTTAGCTTTGCTTATAATGCGAGGCATTATGGATCATAAGGTTGCAGAAATCGGCAGTTGGTACTTGGTCGGCAGAGTCATCGACTAAGGATTAATTGGCAGTCGAGAGAGTAATTGGATTTATTCTGGCATTAGTCGGTTTTGGATTTGTTAATTATTTAAATATTGTCTTCAAAAAATTATTTAAATATATAAATTTATTTTTAATACGTATACTCTCATTCATAGATTTAGCATTTTTTATATTTATAAGAGCTTAAAAAAGAAGTTATTATAACAAGAAAAAATGAAACAAGTTAAGACAAAATGCTTGGTACATGGCACGGGCGAATGTTCAAAAACAAATACAACATGCCAAAAAAAGAATACAAGTAGCAAGTGAGACAAGTCAATCCTTATTGTCATAATCCAATTCAAGCTCTTTTTCATCACCGTCTTCGTCTTCTTCTATATATTTAAAATGTAACTCCTCCTTATTCATCGATGTAGCATTTGAACTCAAAATGAACCTCTCTTGACAACCTTCTTGCATAGTCTGCAAGTAACCGTATTCAGATCCACACGGTTCGAAATGTAACCAACCATATTGCCATGCAGGATCAATTCATCTTGGCAGTACATAAAAAGACGAGTCGTTATCGGAAGCGACATTTGTCGGGCATTGTTATATTATTATTTAATTCTTAAAAAATATTGATGTTTTATTCAGCTTAAAACTAGAGTACGCTATTTTACTTCTATTGACTTATCGTAATGTAGGGCGTGAAAATCCATTTCTTCATGAGTTTTATTACTAATAGCATTTTATGAAATAATGTCCTTATGTCTAAGTCTTATGCATCAACCACCTCAAGGTTTATGTCTTGCTTCGTTACATCTTATTTTTTAAAATCCCTGGTCACTGAATACATAAATAGGGACAACTACTAAGAACTAAAGTTATCCAAGAAAATATACTAATCGAGTGATCTCACAAGTAGTTTGTGCGTTAGCTCTATACTTAGCTTCTGCACTAAACTTGGTACCTACAACTCGTTTCTTGCTGCACCAAAAGACTAGATGCCACCAACATGGGTAGCATATCCATTTGTAGACCATTGACCGTCCTAATCTACATTTCAATATTTTCAAACATACATGTATGCATGCCTAACATAGAAAATGTTGTCAGAGGACCCTTCTAAGTATCTAAGAATGAGGGCATCATTCTAGTATATATCCGATCTTCTCCATAAATGGAATTAGAGTCTACTAATAGTAAGGTAAATGATTTTATCAAAAATACTCCCATATATCTTTGTGTCCTTAAATAGAGCATCATATGTGACTGCAATGTTCAGGAAATCAGCATGTGCGGTCGCACCGCATATGCCTATGCGGCCACCTTGACGCACCACTTTCCTCAAGGGCAACATTATACGCCCCATGCGCATAAGCATGCCGTTTATGTGGATTGTGCGGTCGCTTATGGGTATTGCTTAAGTCTTTTACTGCTGCGTTGTTTGCTGTTACAATTTTTTACTGCTTCCGTGCTACAGTTGTTTTTGAAATAATTATTTTTTACTGCTACATGTTTTATATTGCTACAGTTTTATTAAATTCTTGAAATTGCTAATGTTATATTATTTAATATTGTTTTAAATATGCAAAAACTACTGGATTATATGGCATATTTATAAATACAATTAGCTATACTTTAAACCATTTATATAGGGTTAAATGTACTTATTATTCATAATGTTACACGATGATAATGTTATAAGATATGTTATTTTCTTACCATTATGCAAGTTCTTATGATACCACATGTCCCAGGATCGAAACCTGGCTCTGATACCAAAGAAGATTAGTTGATGCACCAGTTAGGAGATGCGAGTGTTGGGATGTTGAGCCGGCTAAGAGAAGGCGATGATGGCCCAAGAAGTGTTGGAAAGAGACTATACGAAGGGATCTTAGTTTTGTGGATATAAGCCTGGGATTGACCCAAGATAGATCTGAATGGAGGCGAAGAATACATGTAGCTGACCCTACTTAATTGTGGGAAAAGGCTTTGTTGTTGTTGCATGCAAGTTCTTATAAGATATCAAGGGAATATCTGCTTTCAGAAAGCAAAATTCTCTAGAAGGACATATGACCTTAAGTTAACTCCTTAAATATAGTAATAGATCAAGATCCTTGGACTTGCTGAAGAAAAACCTGTCTCCTAAACCCATCTAGCATCAAATCTATTGGGAATCTTGCCATCTATATAAACAACCAAAATAAGCACGTGAATGTGCTGACGCCTGATATGGAACAAAGCGAAGTAATCTGAAGAGGTTCCACTGAATCCATGAGAATATATCTTAATACTCAGTTTTTCAAACCAAGATCACAGACTTTGCTTTAAAACCATACATACCATTCCACAATCTGCAAACTCACCCCCCTTCGATAGCGTAATTAGGAGTCTTAGATGTATTAACTTTCTCTTCAAGATTGCCACAAAGAAGAACATTCTTTATATCCATCTGAATAATAAGCCCATCCTTGTTGACGGACATATATATATTTGCATGTATACATTTGAACCCACTTCAATGGTTTGTTGGTAGTACAATATGTCTACCACTCAAAGGACCATTGTTTAAATCTTGGGGCAAGCATCTACGCGTTTTCCACCTTTTGTTTAAAAAAAGTGGCACGTGTATATCTCGTCCGCACAATTGAGGAGAAAGTCTCAAAATAATCATTGTCATAGGTCCGTGTAAATGCATTTGCTACAAGCCTAACCTTTAGATGCTCAATAGTATTGTCATGTCCATATGTTATGGTATTACTCTTTTATGTAATAGGGTGGCATCTTTAGGGTGAGGACCTGCTCATAAGTGTCACAGGGTGTGATTTATTCCATCCATCTTTCCTAGCAAGCTTCCATCTCGGATCTTGCATGGTTGTAAGATGGTCTAATAAAACAAAAACACTTACAGAAACATCAATGAAGTTTTGTTAATAACTGGAAGTTTGCAAGTAACCGTCTATTGAAACAAACGGTGAAGAGTGCAAGATCCACAACCTTGCGTAAATCAATGGAATGACCATCTACAACGTCATGTCTGGAAGCAAAATGGATTATCTAGAGAAAATGGTGGCATGGATGGTTACCAACTTGTTTATCCTATATATCTCGAAGGAACATCCTCCATAATCCTAGAGCAATAGTGAGAACTTCAAAGGAAGATTTTGAATTGTGATCAACGGACAATGATACTCCTACCTAATAAATAGGCTAATCCTTGTTCACCGACACAGTGATGATGACATATATATCATGCCTGTGCGATGCGACCAAAGAGTAAGTCAGAAAATCGTTGATGACATAGAGCTAAGGAAACACTTACTGCTACACGCCTAGCTTTTAGATGCTCAACAGCACCATCAGACCCATACTCCGTGTTGGTGGTAGTTAATAATTTACATGCTGTAAGGGTGACATCTTCTGGGTAAGGACATCAATTGTAGGTGCCATGGGTTGCGATTGCTTCCATTTGTCTTTCATAGCAAGTTTCCATCATGGATCTTGCTTAATTGTAAGATGGTCTCGATGAATAAACACTTATCAAGCATCAATGTACTTTTGGTCCAAAACTGTCTATAAGTACTAGTGTAGCGAAACAAAGGGTAAATGGTGTAGGATATTACAACCTTGTATAAGACAATGGGCACTTATTTGTAATGCTGTGTGTTGAAGCTAATGGATTATCCTGAGAATACGAGGACAATGGGGTGGGGATATGGATGGCTACCAACTTGTATATTATATATGTTAGAAGAACATCTTCAAATAGATTTAATTGTGGGAACTTCAAATGAAGATATGGAATGTTATTTAAAAAATGGAGACCGCTAGCGAAAGTGTCATGGATGGAACATAGCAGCTATGAGTAATAGGATTGCAGCATTGGTACCTTTTCAGTAAGGGAGAATACTCTAGAATACACACTTGATTGCATGTGGAGAGAGTTTTTCTTTTACTCTACAAAATGGGCAAAAGAAGTATTGCCAAAAATGCATAAAGTGGAAATTCTTATCGTTGAGGCATAAAAAAGAATTGGAGACAAATGGTGGGTTTTGTGGATCAGATAAGTCGTGATGAAATTAACATCTCTTAAAAGGTCTTAATGATCTTCATTTGAACCAAAGTACTAAAAAACATCCAAAATACGGCATGATTTCTTTTCTACTTTTGTTAGGTATGAGGACATCAAGTCTGATGTAGAGCCTCATAAGCAGTGGCAGACCCGGGATTCCATGTTAGAGAGGGTGGCTCTACACTAGTAACACTATATAGTACATTGATGCTTAAAAAACTTAAAATATCATAAATTTCTATACAAATGAAGTAAAAATGTGGTCATATGATTTATGAATTAGACTAAATGATTTTATATATGTGCTTAAATTTTATCTATTTGTCTTCTAAAAAGTATCTTCCAGGCTTCCAGCCAATCACATCAATTTTTTTATATTCATATGATTTCAGCATAAAAAATGTGTCTAAAATTATCATAAAAATTGTGGTTAAAATAGTCCGTTCCTAGATATAAAAGAAAACATAAGCATAAAAAACCATGTGTCATATTAAAGTACAAATAACAATAGAAGTAAATTACTTTCGAGAATCTTATCCCCCCATCTTAGAAAAAAATCAGAAGTATCGTGTGCCATATCCTTGCAACTACACAAGATAAGTCTACATACATTTTAAAATCCTTTGTTATATTGTTCATTGTTAAATATACACCAACAAGTATTTTCTATTGCAAAATGATTGTTTATACTTAAAATTATCGGCGACTATTAATTGCCTTTGTCATAAAAATAGTGCAATTTTTGGCTAAAAAATAATTAGTGCAATTTATAATGAAAATGAATAATCATTGCGTTATAAATAACAATGTGTGAAATAGAAACATATATATTATTCATTGTTAATTTCAACTATAGAAAAACTTTTCACAGAAAAAAAATTGTTGTATATTTTGCAACAAATATAGTGACAGTTTAAAAAATACATCATTATAGATTCATTTTATTATATCAATTGTTCTTCCTTTCTCGTAATCATATTGCTGTTCCTCCCTCAGAAATATTTGTGATGCATAGAGCAATAATTGATAAAACTTTTTTTCAGACAAAAGAGAGGGAAATGCGTGAGAGGTGCTCGTCTCACGTATAATAGATTATTGGAAAAATACAAAAGCTACCTCGCAAGAGCCAAGATTCAAGGAGATTTTTGGCATGAAAAAAACATTTTCAGAGTAAAAATAATTAGATGAGAAAATAACTACATTACGACTTACGAGTAGCCAAAGTACCCATATGATAGCAAGGGGCCAGAGCAACTCTGAGTCAACACGAGATCTAGCATGGTAGAGAGTCTCAGAAATTTACAAGAGCACTATTATCTACCAATCAATCTCTAGAGCCAACTAAAGAGCTTTTATCTTTCCACAATCGAAAAACAGGTGGTCAATGGTTTCTGTTGTTTCAACATACAGAGGGCACATGTCATTCTCACTGCCACAAAATTTGCTCCAATGATCCCTCGTACGGATTCTACCTCTACGCATCAACAACAAGAAAACTCTGATATGGGAAGGGACCTACAAATTGCAAATGAATCTACAATCTCTAACCAGAATGTCAGAATCGGTAGCCGTAGGCTTATCGACACTTTTATAAGCCTTCTTTATAGAGAAGTCTCCATCACTCCAAATCCAATGATCTCTTCATGTACCAGGAAGAGAGTGAGAAAAAAGTACACCCTGAAGGTCGACATACTCCAAAACCCATTGATTAGAGAAAGATCCTCCGAAAGTAGGTTGCCATGCATTATCGAGCCAAGCGTCCACAACTCGTGCTTCTTGAGAATCTGATAGAGCAAACAAACGAGGGAACCTTGTTGCACGGGTTCTGCCTCCTGTCCAATCATCCATCCAAAAAGTAAAGGAATTCCCATCCCCTACAACAAGCTTGAAACGCGCGCCCGCTTGTGAGAGAAGGGAGCAAATAGCCTTTCAGAAAAGCAAGACATGGAAAGAGGGGTGATGAGAGATACCAAAACATGCCTAAGCACTATATATGTTACGCGTCGAAGAATCTTACAACAGAGGTCTTCACTATTCCCCCATATTCGTGTTACCCACTTCGTTAACAACGCTCTGTTCGTGATTTCCAATCTCAGAATGCCAAGTCCTCCCTTATGTGAAGGTGGAGCTGCCATCTCCCCATCCACAAGGTGTACACCTGGTGAATCTTGGCTTAACTTGCTCCAAAAGAAGCCTCTTATAATCCTCTCTAATCTTTTCTGAATCCCAATTGGAAGAAGTCTGGACGACATAAAAATACATAGGTTGCAACTAGAGCAGCCTTTGCAAGAACAAGACTCCCTCCCTGAAAAATAAATGGACACCTTCCACCCAGTTAATTTCCTTTCCATCTTTTCTATAATGGGTAACCCGTCGGACATCTACAATCTACCACCAATCAATGGAAGTCCCGAGTAACGTATAGCATGAGATCAAATTTCGTCGAAATTCGATCGAATTTCGATTTTAGTAGGTGATCAAAATTCGTCTGAAATGACATATATCGACCGAAATTTGGGGGCTCTAGTTCAAAAACTGACCAAAATGATCAAAATTTTGTTTCGGTCGGTCACCGAAATGGTGACCGAAATCAAAATTTGAGGCCTTGGCATATAAGCAGACTCCTACCCGCTATCCCAGCTCTAAGCAACACTCCCGTTACTCCTCGTCCTGAAGATTGAACGATATAGCTGTAGATTTCTGTTTGTGAGTTCTGAGAGCTCCCCAAAGATCTCTATTGCAACTGACATCTTTGGTTTTTGTAACTTTTTGTAACTTTTTTGCTTCTTTGTCCTTTAGTATATCGGGGCGAACACCGTAGAGTGTCTCCCCCTTTTTTTGATGCTTCAAAAAAACTGACATATTTGCTTCCTCTTGTCTTCCCCATTCGATAAACATGATGGTGTCATCTGCATTGCATACTGGAGAAGTGGGATGGAGATCTCCCCACAGGTGTATCCATAGGTGGCACCCACATTTGAAACCATGCACACAAGAACGTTCGCCGCAATAACAAAAAGGAGTGGTGCGAGCAGGTAACCTTGGCGTACTCCTCTTTGTGACCGAAAGAAGCCACCTTATGGTCTTCTGTTAACAAGCACAAAGTAAGATGCCATTGTTATGCATCTTTTCATCCAGGAGATCCAAATATCTGGGAATCCTCTTTTTGCAAAAGCTGACCACATGAACCACCAATCTATTGTATTGTATGCCTTTGAAAAATCAATTTTCCGAAGTAGATCATTATTGCACGGTCTCTTCCAATCGATAATAATTTCTGTTGCCATTGCTAGGATGTCTCCAATATGTCTTCCGGAGATGAAAGCAGACTGCTCTGGTGAAACAACAATTCTAAGGACTATGCCTAATTTGTTTGCCAGGACCTTCACCACAATAAGGTAAATTGCATTAGACAATGCAATTGGTCTCAAGTCCTCCACCCTTTTAGACCCTTCCTTCTTTGGGAGGAGGAAAAGTAGTGCCCTATTAAGTGATTAAACTTAAATGATCGTACATACAATACGAGGATTGTGAGGAGGTACAATAGTCCCTTGGGAGATGGAAGACCACATGTAGTGTGAATATTCAAGGATTTAAGAGGGCTAAATGATGAAATTTAAGGTACGCATAAATAGATGTTGAAGGGAGGTGCACCAACGAGAATGGAGGAAGAGGGGACACAATGGCCAAAAAGGGAACCACCTGTTGACAAGGAATAATATTATTAGTTGAGGACAATAAGGGTGCGTTTGGTTGGGGGGTTACCCCCCACTTTGGGTGGGTTACCCCCCAAAACCCATATTCCCAACCTACTAGTGGGGCCCACTCTCTTTTCAACCAAAAAAATATATATTATACCATCACATCATCTAAAAATCATAAAATACTCAACTTCTACTCACTATTCCAAACTTCAATACAATCACATCACAACAACCACCCACTTTTTCAAATTTCTATACAATCATACCATGATAACCACCAACTTTTTCAAATTCCAATACAATCACATCACACAAACCCTCCCAACCCTTAACCCACCAACCAAACACACAAACACAAAACCGGGTTATCCACCCCTGGATAACCCACGAACCAAACGCACCCTAAGGGATCACAAACATTAGGGGAGGCACGTGCCCCCTTACAAATTACGTAGGTCCGTGATGGTCGTAAGGAGTAGAAAATTGCGATAAGTTAAACTGCATAAACTAAGCTACATATCAATTCTGAGCACACTGATAAGTAGGGAAAAGATCGTATTTTATTAAAAAAATCCCTTGTTTACATAATTGATCTCATGCCATCCTTTATAAATAGGATCATGAAAATATGTTATAATCATCGATAAGAATGGCTAAATATCTGTGATCGTAATAATGGTTTTGTTAGAGTAACTTTTGTTATGTTTGAGTAACTTTTGTTATTTAGTAATTATTTGTCCCGTCTCATGTAATTTACCCATAGAGCTTTTCTCCTATATAAGAGAGCTCTAGGGTTTAATGGAAATCATCTCATTCATTCCCTTTCAACATGGTATCAGAGCGACGGTCCTAGGCCGGAGTTCTTGAACCCCAACCCTACCCCACCCGTCGCCCTTCTTTCTCTCTCTCTCTCTCTCTCTCTATCTCGAGATCGGCGCCACCCTCCGATCGACCATTGCCGATCGTTCCTGTGCGAGGTCGGTCCTTCATCGCCGATCGTCCCTGAGCGCCATCATCGATCCCTGAGCGCCATCGCCCGAGCGCCATCGCCCGAGCGCCATCGCCATCGGTCCCTGAGCACCATCGCCGCTAGCCTTGCGCGCCATCATCGCAAACAGGTCCCGTGCGCCACCATTGCGCGCGCGCCATCGTGCGCGATCAGCGCGCGACGCGACACCTGCAGTCGCCCAAGTCGCCTGGAGCCCTCTCGCCTGGAGCCTGTAGCGCGCCTGGAGCCCTCTCGCCTGGAGCGCAGTCCTGTGGCGCGTAGTGCAGGAGCGTGTTGAAGACTCCTGTAGCGTGCCTTCTTGTGCACGCAAGTTCTGTGCCCTAGCCGTGCTATATGCCCTAGCGTGCCTTCCTGTGCACGCAAGTTCTGTGCCTTCCTGCGCATGCACTATATGCCCTAGCCGTGCTTCCTTGAATGCACATGTTCTGTGCGTGTGACCGCTGAAGGCATTCTAGCGCTCTAAAGTAGTCAAACTGGTCAGAGAAACCCTCAGAGTATGGAGGGAGTTGTGGTTTGAGTCTATGTACAAGTAGACATTGTCTTCTGATTGTGTAACCCCAGTTACAGGTTATTGTTGTTGTCATGTCTGACAACAAGGTAGATTTTCCATCTCTGGGTGCCTTCAAAGGTCTAGCACCCGTTGTGAAGATGGATGGTACGAACTATGAACTGTGGGCCATGCAGTTCATGAGTCTTATGCAGTGCAATGGCAAGAAGCATATCCTCACACAAGAGGAACCTGTTGACAAGACTGGGGTTAACGCCTCATGGGAGGCTGACGATGCTTATGCGCGTGTTTGGCTATCCGGTACTGTGTCCATGGAAATAGCCAACGACATTCTGAGTCAACCCACTGTGAAGGCTATGTGGGATATCCTGGCAGCCACGTATTCTCCGACGAAGAACGAGTCCAAGATCTTACAACTCCAGCATGATATCTTTACCTCGAAGCAGAACGGACGCCCTCTTCATTCCCTGTATACCTCTCTGAGGGGTATGTTTGAGAAGCTACACGGGTACATTCCATTGACAGCTACACCGGAGCAGCTCAAAGCATACAGGGACTCAGTGATGACTGGAGTGTTTCTAGCAGCCCTTGATCCGGAGTATGATGCCGCCCGAGCACAGATTCTCACAGATGCAACCATACCACCTATGGAAGAGGCCTATCGCAGGTTGAGTAGACTCTCCATATCTCATGGTGGAGTTTCGACACCTTCAGCCATGGCATCTTCTCGCGGCAGAGGAGGCTATTCCCATTTCAGAGGTAGAGGTGGTCGTGGTCGAGGAGGAGGTAACAGACCTCCTAGACAGCCGTGCACCTACTGTCGCAGGACTGGACACACTGAGGAAACATGCTATTCTAAGCATGGGTTTCCTACTACTACGACACGTGTGGCGGAGCAGGCTCAGCAGAAAGGGGGTCCTTCCCTTGTCCCGGATCAGAGGTTTGAGGAGCTAGTATCGAGACTTCGGGAGATCATGCCTGGCCAGGGACCAGCTAGTACTTCAGGATCCTCAGAGATAGCCGGCTCAGCATCCTATTCAGGTACAATGTATGCACTTACTAGTAGTTACAGTGCAGATCTATCAGAATGGATCATGGACTCAGGAGCTTCTCACCATTTATGTGGTGACAAGAAGCAGTTGGATGATTTTATTGCAACTCAGCCAGGACGCTCCGTGGTGATAGCTGATGGGACACACTCTCCCATTACTGGTCAGGGGGAGGTGCAATTGACCCCTGGGATACGGCTTCAGAATGTTCTTTATGCTCCTAATTTTTCCATGAATCTACTGTCCATTAGTCAAATCACTAAAGATTTACATTGTCGTGCCATATTTGATCCTTCTGCTCTTGTGTTTCAGGACATACTAACGGGCAGAGTGATTGGAACTGGCCGTGAGCAAGGGGGTCTTTATAAACTGGTGCAGTCTCCTTGTGCTGGTGTCTCTTCTATGAAGGCTGAATCTGTCTCACCTTACACATGGCATCTCCGATTTGTTCATCTTCCGTTGCAAAAGATGGTCCATATCCTTCCTCAGATTTCTCCGAGGTCTACTTTTCAGTGTGAGCCGTGAGGCGTGCCAACTTGGCAAACATCACCGGTCGTCTTTTCAGAGTCGTAAAGGTCCGAGTCGTCATGGTCTGTTTGAGTTGCTACATTTTGATATTTGGGGTCCCAGTCGTGTCCCTGACCTTCAAGGACACAGGTTTTATCTTGTTGCAGTTGATGAATTTTCTAGGTTATCTTGGGTTTTTCTACTTAAAAATAAGTCCGATGCTACTCATGTTATCCAGTCTTTCATTATTGAAATAAAGAATATTTTCTCTGCTAGAGTGAAGTTCATACGGTCTGATAATGCTCTTGAATTATGTAGTTCTCACATCTCAAAATTTCTTATGTCTCATGGGATTGTGCATCAGACCTCTTGTGCTTACACCTCCCAACAGAATGGGGTGGCTGAGAGGAAACATCGTCTTTTGTTGGACATAACCAGGACCCTACTGATTCAGAGCCGTGCCCCTCACTCCTATTGGGGGGACGCGGTTCTAACTGCTTGTTATCTGGTAAACCGTATGTCTTCGTCAGTGTTAGGAGAGAAGATCCCGTTCTTGACTGCGTTTCCCGAGAAGGATCTTTTCTCCCTAACACCACGTGTTTTTGGGGTCTGTTGCGTTTGTTCATTGCTTCTCTCCTGGTCTTGACAAGCTCGCTCTCAGAGCTGTCAAATGTGTTTTTGTAGGTTATTCCAAAACCCAAAAAGGGTATCGATGTTTTGATCCTGTTAAACGTCGATACTATGTTAGTGCTGATGTCACCTTCTTTGAGTCAATTATGTATTTTTCTCCTACAGGTGACAGACTCAATAACTCGGAGGAAGGAGATGATATCTATGTGCCTCCTCCTCCATCTGTTCCATGTTCTACTCTGCCTCATCCACCACCACCACAACCTATACCACCACCACCGCCACCACCACCAGCAACAATTTTTTATCCTCAGGTCTATCAGCGTCGACCCTCTGCTCATATGCCTCCTCCATCATCCAGCATGCCCGAGGTATGTAATGAACATTTGAGTACTACTAATGGCACGGGTGATTTGCATGCGCAAACAGATGTACCTAGTACAGATGATACTACCACTGCTCCAGTTGATGATCTCGATCTTCCTATTGCCCATAGAAGGCAAAAGCGTGCGCGGACAATGAATCCCAAATAAGGGATGGGCTTTGCATCACAGGCATGTTTGGAGCGGTTGTCCCCGGAGTTTCGCGACTTCGTCCTTGGGTTATCTGCAGTGGAAATCCCAAGGTCATATCAGGAGGCACTACAGAGCAGTCCATGGCGTTTGGCTATGGAAGAGGAGATGGCGGCATTGCGGTCACGTGGAACGTGGAGTGTTGTGCATCCACCGTAAGGAGCATCCATAGTAGGGAGCAAATGGATCTTTAATGTTAAGCATCGGGCGGATGGTACAGTTGATCGATACAAAGCCAGACTGATTGCTCGTGGGTTCACCCAAACGTATGGGGTGGACTATCAGGAGACCTTTTCTCCAGTTGCACGTCATTCTACCTTACGGATTCTTCTTGCAGTTGTTGTCCGTGACTGGCCCCTTTTTCAGCTGGATGTCACAAATGCTTTCTTGTATGGTGACTTGGAAGAAGTTTATATGCAGCAGCCACCTGGGTTTGCTGCTGAGGGGGAGTCCAATATGGTGTGCCGTCTTCATAAGGCCATCTATGGCTTGAAGCAGAGTCCTCGGGTTTGGTTTCAGAAGCTCTCAGAGTTGATTGAACAAAAGGGTTTTGCCAGATCTACAGCAGACCATACTCTCTTTGTAAAGAGAGACCATCGAGGTGTGGTAATCATCTTAGTGTACGTTGATTATATTGTTATCACTGGCAGTGATGAACATGGCATTCAAGCAGCCAAGATGTTTCTTAGCGAGCAGTTTGTTACGAAGGATCTGGGTACACTTCGTTATTTTCTGGGATTGGAGTTTGCACGAAATGGGCAAGGCATGGTAATGACGCAAAGGAAGTATGTTACTGACTTGCTATCTGAGACAGGTATGGCAGAATGTAGACCAGCTACTACTCCTATGGATCCTAATGTTAAACTCTATGATGATGGCTCTGATGAGGTGGACAAGAGACGATATAGAGAACTTGTGGGGAAGTTGTTGTATGTTACTATTACCCGGGCGGATATAGCCTTTGCGGTTAATAGGGTAAGTCAATTCATGGAGCAACCCAGGCAGGCTCACATGAATGCTGTGTATATGATTCTGAGATTCTGAAGTCTTCCCCAGGTGTTGGTCTTCTGTTTAGAAGAGATACATCTGTATCCGTCACAGGCTGTGCTGACGCAGACTATGCTGGGTGCCCTAATGATAGAAAGTCCACTTCGGGATTTATTGTATTTGTTGGTAGCACACCAGTAGCTTGGAAGAGTAAGAAACAAACCGTCGTGGCTCGATCCAGTGCAGAGTCAGAATATAGGGCAATGGCCCAAGGTAGTGCTGAGATGATGTGGGTTAAATCAGTTCTGACTGATTTAACTATTGAAGTACCTCTTCTTATGCGTCTTAAATGTGATAATCAGGCAGCCTTGTTTATTGCCAATAATCCAGCTTTTCACGAGAGGACAAAGCACATTGAAGTGGATTGTCATTATACAAGGGACTTGATTCAAAAAGGACTCATTTCTACTTCTTATGTATCAACTGGGGAGCAGATAGCGGACATGTTCACCAAGGCTCTTGCTAGGGGCCCCTTTCATCACTGTTGTTCCAAGCTGAGCATGTTAGATATATATGCTCCAGCTTGAGGGGGAGTGTTAGAGTAACTTTTGTTATGTTAGAGTAACTTTTGTTATTTAGTAATTATTTGTCCCGTCTCATGTAATTTACCCATAGAGCTTTTCTCCTATATAAGAGAGCTCTAGGGTTTAATGGAAATCATCTCATTCATTCCCTTTCAACAGGTTTGTATGAGACATTGCTCCTATACATGATGATGAACATAATCGAAATGACCACCATGATATGGTTTAAATATGCTATGAAAAATGAAAGCCACAATAAGGCATCGATAGAGATTGACGAAGCACCAAGCACCAACAAAAGCAGAATGATATCCATGTAGTATAAGCCATCCTTTTCATACCCTAAGTGCTCCACCAATTATCCAACTTATCCATATGTTTTGTAAATAACAAAATAAAATTTGCCAAATACACTTTGCAACATAACAATGTGTATTAAAGCGAATGCTCACAACATAAGCTGTAACTTGTAAGCGACAATGAGCCATTAATCTGATTAAAGTAACTATACTAGAAGGATGAATATAAAAGGTATCTTCCTAAATTAGTCAAGTGATTTGGTGCAACTAAGTCAGTTATTTGATTGAAGTTGGAGATAGAGGCAATACTGGTTGAATTAACAAATCATGCAACAATAATTTGTAAGGCGAATTGACCACTTAGGAACTACATACGGCGCTCACAGTCCTCAGAGGAGAGATGAATTGTTGGTTATCATGAACTAGGACATCTTCATTATCAGGACCGAGCGAAGTATCAAAAACAGTAAATGCCTTGTTGGCAATGGAAGGTGAACCAAACTTCACCTAACCATGATCAAATGTATGATGGGTCCTACCATAGTGAATACATGGAGGGAAATCATGATTATGCTTCCTTTAGATGTTGCCAAAGCCCAACCCTAAGAAGTAGAACTAGCACAGGTGGTAGCAGAAGCAAGAATGCTCCAAGTTGCTAGATAGGGTTAAAGATAGCCTGACGATACATCTTAGCAGACAAAAACTGACTCTGTAATCTGTATTCAATAAAAAAACTGACTCTGTACTATATGATAACGACGAATCAGAATCGAAGAAACTTGTAAGCCTGCTTATTGCAACATAGTGGTTGGAAGATGCAAGCGCCTCAAACAATTCAATCACCATCATATAATACCAGACAAGTGTAATATCCCCTTGATTGGAAGACAACATGTATTTAAACATCAATCAATATGTATTTTGCACTATATTGCAATAACTGTGAAGGTCCTCCCATAGAGCTTTCACAACCTCATCATATAGGAGATGAGAGATGTAAGAGGAACATCCATGTTAACTTCAATCCACACCTCGACATTGGGTTATTTCACTCCTGAACGCCAAGGGCAATGCCCCATTAGTGAACTTGGCAGCACCAATTCTTAGTTGACAAAACGTCTATGTATTATGTTTGTTTTCAAGGTAGGTGATGAAGAGGTGTAAGAGGAACATCCATGTTAACTTCTATCCTCTCCTCGACATTGGGTCATCTAACTCCCGAACATGAATGGCGATGTCCAGTTAGTGCACTTGGCGGCACTATCTTAGACGTGATCTGACGCTTGGTCATAGGGAGTCGTGTCAAAGATTTTCAACATTTGGAAATAAGGTGAGTTCCCTTATCTAATCACGGTTCAGTTTACATCATTGTTGTTAAGACGTGAGTGTTGCTGAGGTGTTTATGTTGCACAATTGGGGAGAGTTTTGGCGGGAATACAGAAACCTCCGGAATGGAGTTGGATGTTCTTGGAGGAGAGTGTTGCTCCAGGGGTTGAACATTGACACTGGTCCAATTGGAAGTTGAATAGAGTAGGGAGTTGAAGAAGTGGTGAACAGAATCACTTGGTTGGTAATGGTATGATAAGAAAGCAGGAACACCATTAAAACATGGCAGATTTTCACAGGATAGGATACAGTCGTATTTCAGGATAAACTGTGTCAGACTCAGGGTTGCAATTACCACTTCTCTTACGTAGTTGTCCTCCCAAAATGAAAGATAACCCTCTTTGGAACTCTGCCCTAATTGTAATATAGTGGGCAGTTTATTTTTATTGACCGATATAGTGCAGTTTATGCATCATATATTAGACTCTTGTCATTTCCTTTTTTGGAAATAATTCCCTGGTGACAATTTAATCTTAGCTGTAGTTTGTCACTTATTTCTTGCAAGAAAATATGATCTTTAACCCTCCAAATTAAGTTAAAATGGTTTGTAATCATGCTGTGCAGTTTCAGATAATGAGACTTTACATAACTTGGACAGGTTTTAGCAGGGCTACTAAATCCAACAAAAGGGTCTGTTTTTGTACGTGAACCAAAAAGTTTTGTATTTCAGAATCCAGATCACCAGGTACACATTTCTCTTTAAATTGTTATTTGCATTATATGTTACTTTTCGTATCATGTAAATTTTCGGAGAAAAACTATGACAATATTGATTCCGGGTGAGTTTGTTAAGGTAACATGTTCGTTGGTGGTAGGGATTGAAATGAACCTGAATTGTACCACACATTTTTGTAACTCAGAAGTGAAAAGAATGATGACGGGTGAGAGTAAATAAACACAACCATATTTACTTCTTGTGCTTGTTTTCGTGTTTTCATTATGTTTTTAAAGGTTCCAAGTTCTTATTTTGTATACAGCTTCTCTATGTTAAAATCCCAACTTCTGTACATAGACTGACCAACCCCATAATCTTTGTTATAAAAGGGGTCATGCCATTTTTTAAATAAATCCAAATGTTTTGTATTGCCAAATATCAAAGGTGGTCTGTTAAATTAACCACCGCTTCTCAAGAAGCAGCTATTGATATCTTTTCTCGTCTAGAAAGCAGATAGTTCTTATCACATTGAGTTTTTTTCCCCTCTTATTTCTCAATTCTCGTTCTATTATCGCTTTATCCTTCAAAGATGTAAACAGTCAAATCGTCCTCTTGCATGTTTAGCAATTTTAGCTAGTGTATAAGCTCACAAGTTGCATTTAGCATAAATTTGTTGTATGAAATGTGCAGCAGTTGTGTTTGCTTGGTAGTGAGATATGACTGGATGCCATTGCTTCGTTGTTATGCCCAAGAGATTCAGAGCACATATCGTGATTTTATTCTTCTTTTCTGTTTCACAAATTCAAATTTTTTTCCGGCTAAGAGTTATCTTGATTAGTTTTGTCCAAAGTTTATATTTGTCAGGCTTAGTTCAAAATAAACTAATACATGTTTAAGATGTTCTTTTAACACCTCTCTCATCTTCTCGATCCTTCCCCTGAGGTGCACCGACCAGCTTCGCAGTCCTTTGAACCATGCATCCATTGGCATTCTTCTCAAAACTCTGAATGACCTTAAACTGCATTCTTTTAGTTTTTATCATATTTTTTTGAGAGAAGTTTTTATCATATTGGTTCCACTAATTTTCCTGCTGAAGTTCCATTTGGTTTTATATATATTGGAAATTCATGTTGGCCTTTTCTTCTTCCAGATATTCCCTACAAACCATCTGCCGTTATTGGCCAACATTTGGCCAGCATCTTTTGTGCAAAGGAAACTTAAAGCTCCTTTATTCTAAAAAACTTCTCTTTCCACATCTTTCTTTGGAGCGTGCCTGCGAGTTTTCATGTCCATCCAATTTGTAGCCCTTATTTGCTTAACCCTCGTTCCTACCGTATGTGAATGATAATATCAAAAAATGCTTTATATAGGACTTTGTACCTGTTTGTATGAGACCAAAAAAGAAAACTTCAATTATGGCCACCTACTACACAAAATAAAAAGATAATCCCTTTTGGAAATTTGGAGGCATACTTACGGAAGTCTGGAGTAATGACTCTTGGTCTCATTCCTTTCACTCAGGATTCTCAGACCAATGCATGCGGGATTTTGTTGACTTGCTGCAAGACAGTAACATGATTTTTATTTCAGTCGACAAGCAAGAAGCACGGATGTGGGCAGCGGGAAGATACACAATCAAGAAGGCCTACAAGGTGCTCACGACACATTTGGAAGGGGTACGGGAAGACACATGAATATTTATCATCTCATTTGGAAATCTCTTTTGCTGCCGTGATCTTTTGTTGTAGACAAAGAAAAAGAGACTCATGACCAAGGTTCTCAGGAGTCAATGGACACATAATGTTGATAGGATGTGTCTCAGATGTGGTACGACGCTGAAGGACTTGCATCACTTGTTCTTTGAGTGCCTTGGTTCTTTAGACATTTGGAGATGGTTAGCGGTTCCTTTTCTCGATCTCGCAAACAATGATAGCTTTTGGGATTTTGTTCAGGCGGCCCGCTTCTCATCACACGAGGATTGTTTGAGACCACTCATTATTGTCTGGGTCATTTAGTGATCTCGCAAAAATGTAATGCTTAAGAAAGAGTAGTTTTGGTAGGCAATGTAATTCATCATGCCAAGACATTGTTCTTGGCATGGTCTTTATAAATCTTTTATTTTGCTAGTTTTAATATAATTCGGGTGTAACTCACCTCGAGTTTACACACCTTTTCCCTTCAAATAGAAAAGATAACCCAAAACCCGTAATAATTTTTTTCTTAACTCCTTTAGCTTATATTCCATTATGAATAACTTGGAGAAGCACTAATCAAATGCTAGTTTTGTGAAAGCCTTGATTAACGTATTGGTACTATAATCTCCCAATGAAATGTGAGAAAGTGCATGCGATTTCTTAACATACCCTAGTCAAATGGCAATTGATATCGACATAATACATACTCTCATGGAAAGCATTGTTATTGGCTAAAAAATGCAACCTTGTTAATTCTTGCTCGTCCAAGTTAGAAGGCTCTTGCCAACTAGAGGGCAAGTCCCCATGCACTCTGTGGGGCTCCGAGGCAACAACTTTGAAACATATTATAATTACAAGTTATATTTGTTTGGATTAGTGGATCTGCCTGTTTAGGGAAGCCTGTATATACGTGGTACTATATATATAAACACCTTTAGAGTAACACATAAAGGAATGAGTGACTTATTTCTTTTGTGGCCATATGGCTCCTTTATATAGAGGAGAAACCATATGGGGGTAATACATGTTAAATGAAATATATTAAAAAAGGAAATAACATATGTAAAGAGATAACATTAAACTATATTTCATATAACACTCCCCCTCAAGTTGGAATGTAGATGTCTATCAAGCTTAGCATGGATGGATTATTTCTGGAACGACCTATTGGCTAGCGCTTTAGTGAATATATATCTTGTTTTGTTATGCTGATTTGATATGAGATGTAGAAATGAAGGTCTTCTACATCATGTCTCTAGTATAGTGGCAATTCCCCTCGGTATGTTTGGTTCTTTCATGTAATACCGAATTGTTAACAATAAATAATGTAGCATGATTGTCACATATAACACATGCATAGGAAGAGGTGCTTTAATTTCTAGGTCAGTTTATATTTGCCTGACCCACATCATCTCAATGCTACCTTGTGTCATAGCTCTGTGTTCAGATTTTGCACTTTACCTAGCACAATAGTTTGCTTCTTGCTTTTCCATGATATAAGAGAGCTTCCCATAAACATCTTGAACCCTGATGTTGACATCTTGCATAATCAACATCTTCATGGGTTATGATCTCAAGAGATGCCCCTTTGCTGAAGAGCAATCATGTACTTGGTGAAGAATTCATGTACCTTATGATAATGGAAACTGCATCCATATATGCCTGACGTGGCTGCTTAATAAATTGATTGCCTTTGTTCACATCAAAGGAAATGTCTGATCTAGTGATAATCACATGTAGAAGCTTCATATTGGCGTCACATATAGAAGCTTCGCAATGAGCTCTCCTTGTATCTCTTGTTTACCTCTTCAGTGTCATCATCATATAGTTTCATTTTGGGATCCATAGCAGTAGTAGTTGGTCCGCAGTCTGTCATTCCAATCTCCAAAAGAAGATTAGTAAAATACCTTTTCGCCTCATCACTAGTCCTTTTTGGTTCGTGACAAATTCAAATCCAATAATGCATTGCAGTTCTGCAATGTCCCTGGTGACAAATGTTGCTTCAAAAATGCTTTCGCCTTACTAACACCTTGCATATCATTTCTTGTAATGATGATGTCTATGGCGGTCCTCTGGTTTCAGGAGACAAAGCTGCAATCTATGGCGGATGACGTATGAAGATCCTTTGGGGCGGGGGCTCGGGACCAGTTCTGTGCCTTCGACGCGGTGGGCTCCTCGGGTGGGATGCTGGTGGCGTGGTGGTCCTCTGGTTTGTCCTTGGACTCGGTGATTCGTGGGAAGCATGTGCTGACGGTGTTTCTGGTGTGTTCGGCTTCCTCCCTTCGGTTGGCGGTGTCTTGCGTCTATGGTCCTTGCTGTGGTGTGGTGAGGGGGGAGCTTTGGGAAGATCTTCTGGAGGTGGGTAGGTCCGTTGATGGTGTCCCATGGCTCATCGGGGGGATTTCAACGTTACCCTCCTCTCTTCGGATAGGCCTGGGGGCAGGGGAGGCTAGGACCCGGGCTTGCTTGCCTTCACGGACACCGTGGACTCGTTAGGCCTTGAGGTGATGGATGCGGTGGACACCGCGTATACCTGGAGGAGCTCCAATTCTCGGTCGCGTCTTGATCGGTTCCTTGCTTCCAATGAGCTTTTGGAGGCCTTTGTTCTTGCCTCGGTGGAGGCAAAGCTGCGGGGGTGTTCGGATCACAATCCAATTGTATGGTGCTCGGGGGAGGCTCCTGTGCAGAGGGGGATGTTCAGAGTGCTGGATGTTGGAAGACAATTTCAGGGACTTGGTGGCATCACATTGGTCGGAGGTGGTCGTTTCGGGGTCCGCTGCTTCTCGCTTTGCTCAAAAGCTATCTTCACTGCGGATTCGGCTGTCGGCTTTCAAGAGGGAGTCTAGGGCGGCCAGATTTGCCGCAAGGAAGGATGCGGAGGAGACTATCCTTTGTCTCGACGCGCTTGAGGACCTCAGGGAGCTCACGGCGGAGGAGCTGACCGACCGCGCTGCTGCTCAGTTTAAGATTGCTCTGGAGGATAGGAAGCACGTGACGGAGTGGAGGCAACGATCGAGAAGCTTTTGGCTTCAGGAGGAGGACGCGAATACCTCTTTCTTTCATCGTGTTGCTAGTGGGAGATGCAGGGCGAATGTGTTGCGGTCCATCGCCTTTGGGAGACACGCATGGAGGGGAACAGAGGGATGGGGAGGGCTATTGCGGACTATTTCAAGGGAGTGTCTTCCTCGACTATTCCGAGGCTGTGGAGGTGGCTGGGCCCGGGCACACGTGCGGTGGCGGTCTCGCACGTTGACATGCTCGTTCGGGACGTGACCTTAGAGGAGCTCAAGGATGGCGGTGTGGGAGCTTAATGCAGATGCGGCTCCTGGCCTGGATGGGTTCCCGGTGTCGTTTTACAAGGACTTTTGGGATCTCGTGGGCCACGAGGTGTTGGAGGTGGCCTTGGAGTTTTGTCAGGGGAACGCGGGCTTCGACAGGATCAACCGTGCGCATATTATTTTGTTGCCCAAATCGTCGGCGCCGACCTCCATCGACGATTTTCGCCCTATTGCGGTCTCCAACGCCATTTACCTCATTATTGCGAAGGTTCTCGCTATTCGGCTGAGCGGCATTCTTGGCAGTGTTGTCTCCCCGATGCAATCGACCTTCATTCCTGGGAGGCAGATATCTGATTGTCTCACGCTTGCGTCGGAGATCATAGCGGATTGGAAGAGGAGGGACGTGCGTAGTATCCTTTGGAAGGTGGACTTTAAAAAATCTTACGATAGCCTTGATTAGAGGTTTCTCTGGTCGGTGCTAAGGAGGAAGGGATTCCCGGAGTTGTGGATCTCGTGGATGAGGCGGTGTATCACCACTGCGTCTTTTTTTATCATGGTAAATGGCCGTCTGGAGGGGGGTGGATCCAGCCTCGGAGGAGGGTGCGACAAGGGTGCCCTCTTGCTCCTATGCTCTTTATTCTGGCGGCTGATGTTCTTTCGGACTTTGCGACTCGTATGGTCAGCAGCGACCTCTCGAGGGGTTACTCCAAGGGGGGGTGTAGGTCCCAATCTTGCAGTATGCCGATGATACGTTGTTTTTTATGGAGGGGGGTTAGAGGAGGCGAGGGGTATGGCCTTGGCTCTAGAGATCTTTGGCGAGCTGTCCGGGTTGGTTAAGAACGAGGGCAAGTCCAAGTTCGTGCCTTTGGGTCCTGAGGTTCTGGACAGCGACGCGTATGCGGAGGCTTTGGGGTCGGCTTGTTCTTCTTTGTCGATGGACTACCTGGGGGTGCCCTTGAACGTGGGGAGGACGCTGCTGAGAGGTTGGCTGAGGGTGGTGGAGAAAGTGGAGGTGAGATTGGCTGGCTGGAAGTCCGCGATTTTATCGAGAGGGGGCCGGCTTGTTCTACTTAAAGTGGTCCTTCCGTCTATTCCAATATATTTTTTGTCCAACCAACGGATGCCCAAGGGAATCAGGTCTCGGCTGGAGAAGCGGATGTACGCTTTCTTGTGGGGGAAACAGGGGGGGGGATCGAGGGGGATCCACTTGGTTGGGTGGGAGGATATTACTTGCAGGAAGGATCGGGGGGGCTAGGTATCAAGTCGATCGAGCATATGAACGACGCCTTGCTCCTTAAGTGGGCGAGCAGGATTTGGGGGCCGAGGGAGGATCTGTGCTGCAATGTGGTGCAGAGGATTTATGATGTGGGGGGCGGCTTGCCTTTGCAGATCTCCCGTATTGCCTCCCCTACCATGTTTTGGAGGGGGGTCGTGGAGATGTTCTTGAAGAATATCGCACTTTTCAGATTGGTCCTTGGTGGGGGGAGTCCTCCTTTTGGACGGACGATTGGGCGGGAGGGGGAGCCCTTTGCTTTCGCTTCCCACGGTTATTTGCTTTGGCTGACGATAAGTCGTGTTCGGTTGCGGCCTGCTGGATGGATGAGAATTGGTGCCCAAGGTTTTCTGCGAACTTCTCTGAGCAGAGGTTGGAGGATTTCTTGGCTTTGCTCGATGCTGTGAGGGAGGTAGGATGCCCTACGGGGGGGGGGGGATCATTGGTGCTGGCGGGAGGCCCTGTTCGCGATCAAGAAGGCCTTCGGGGCTATCTCTCGGCCGCCGCCGTCGCAGTCGGAGATTATTATCCGAGATTGTGCCTTTCTGTGGGCTCTCAAGCTTCCTGAGCGAGTTGGCTTCTTCTTGTGGCTGCTAAGAAGTCAGAGGCTGATGACGAGAGACCGTTGTGCCAGGCTTTTAGGTTCCATTTCTGGTAGGTGCCTGCTTTGTAATGCCGTAATTGAATCCGTGGAGCATCTCTTCTTCTTGTGCCCCAGGGTGATTGAAGTGTGGCAGGGGGCTGGTTTGGACTGGTGCTGCACTAACGACCTCCAGACGTTCTGGGCTTCGCTTCAGGCTAATAAGGGGAGGCCGGTGAAGGAGGTGCTTTATCCCGTGGCCGTACTGTGGGCGATTTGGCGGGGAAGGAATGATTTGTTGTTCTCGGGCCAAAGGTTCTATAAGGAGAACGTGGGGATTTTTGCTAAGCACCTGCTGGGGGATTGGGCGTTGTAATGTTTTTGTAGTGTCGGGGTATGACTGTTTCTTTTCCCTCTCTTTTCCCTTTCTATGTTGAATAAATTTTTGGGGCGTGCACCGTCGAGTGTATCCCCCTTGCTTCTGGATTTCAAAAAAAAAACATACAAATAAGCAAAACACGAAATTCACGAGCATTATCATATTGTGCAACTTTAACCATGACAGAAAATTGAGTTCTTATTTTTGAAATAAAATACTTAATTAAATCCCAACATTGGAATTATTTTTTCAAAGAATGATCCAACCGACCCGCCCATAGTCATAGAAAACCATCATATAATATACATGTCCATGTAGATCAAGAACATGACTAGAACCCTATATATCAAGATGTTTCACTTAAAGCATATGAGCTACTCTTGGCAGACCTGCTAGGAAAGGATGAACGATGTTGTTTCCAACTTTCCATAGCTCAGAGGATTCAAACTGGAATGTAGATTGTTGGAACAATTGAGGAAGAACTTGGCAAAGTTTTTGAAGTGGGAGAGGAACTATTTAACAAGTGACTGCACCACCTGATAAAGATCTCACTACTCATGGCCGTAATCAGTCATTGTCACCGTTACTATATCCTGAAACACATCAGATAATGGTCAAGACGGTCACGATTACGTTACACTACTTATAGTGGAGGCTTTGTCTCTTCTTTTCTATCCTAGTGGATTCACACATGACTTGAATTGTTTAGTGTGTTAATTGAATGACCTAAGCAATACATTTCTTATATCCCGAGTATCAAATGGATACATGTTTGACAAGAACCTTTTAGACGTAGATTCTTAATTTTGGGACCCATTAAGAAGTTTATGCCAAATTTTCATATGTTGTAGTTTTTTTTGTCTTGCAGTGGCCAAATTGTTGGTGATGAAAAATGACTTGCAAATTCTTGTGGATAATCATGTAGGTAGTGATGCCCACTGTAGAAGCAGATGTTGCATTCGGCCTCGGTAAGTTTGGTCTCTCTCCTCTTGATGTTAGAACCAGAGTTGCAAAGGCTCTGGATGCTGTTGGCATGTCGAAATATTCGCAGGTAAATACAAAAATGTGATGATTCTATGGAAAGGTGTATCATCTTACATGGACCATTTTTTGTTCTTCGTAGAGGCCAATTCAAACTCTCAGTGGCGGTCAGAAGCAAAGAGTTGCAATAGCAGGTGCATTAGCTGAAGCATGCAAAGTACTCTTGTTAGATGAACTCACGACTTTTTTAGATGAAGGTGACCAGGTAATTGTTATCAACATATTTACAAGAGTACAATTCACGCATTCTGCAGATTTTTCCATCGGGATATTGAATTTGTAGAGAGTATTTTTGTGGTTGGTTTGGAAGCAACGGAAATAAGGAGTGGTGTTAAATATGGGTGCATGGGATGTGTGATGAAGAATGCTTGGCTAGATGTATTAATGCAATTATGGATGTCTATTGTCTATTGATCTTTGCTTCAAAAAAAATGCTCCCCAAAAGGAAAAAATAAATGGAGCTTGCTAGGAGGATTTGTTTATTTAAAATTAGACTTCTGGTAAGGTGCTTAGATGCACTTAAATGTAAATGATTTTCTGATTATCTAATATGTGCTGAATGGGCAATGATATGTTCACCCCTTAGATTTGGATTTCCCGAGGACTTCTGCATGACCAGCATTTTCTATACTTTTAATGATTTCCTGCCTAGGATTATTATGCTTGCTTGATCTGAAAGAGCTTCCTTCTATTGTTGTTAGATTGGAGTTCTGAAAGCCGTACGAAATTGTGTTGCTGGCCCTGGAGGAGTTTCTGCATTGTGGGTAACTCACCGTCTCGATGAGCTTGAATATGCAGATGGGGCCATTTGTATGGAGGATGGGCAGATTGTCATGCAAGGTGCTGTTCCCATCATTGTTGATTACCTAAAACGGAAGCAGGCGATTTTCTTTTGACATGAGTTCATTTTTTCACTCCTATTAACTTGTAAGTTATCTTTGAATTCATTACATTTTGATGATAGCTTTGTAGTTCATAGAAATAATAAGAAGCATCATTAGTTATGAAAGTAGATTCCCTTGTACCAGGAACACAATCTATCATATTTGTAGAGTTATATTTATGTTTCTGTAATATTTTTTTATTTTTCTGTTATCTTGTCTATCTTATGTAATTTTCTCATAGGTCTCTCTATATAAGAGGGCATGGGGTTCAAGGAATAAACAACGATTCACCCTTTTTCTCAACATGATATCAAAGCAGCGGTCCTAGGTCGGAGCTCTCGTACCCTAACCCTAACCACACCTGTCACCCCCTCCTTTGTCGGGTGCCATCGCGGTCGCCCTCTCTCTCTCTCTCTCGTGGGTGTCGCTGCCCTTTCTATCTTTCTACCCCAGGCGCAGCCATCGTACTCTCTCTTGTTCGGGCACCCACCGCTGCCCCATCGACCGTCGCCGTCGTTGGTCCACCCAACTGCAGCTGGCTTCTCCATCAGTTGTCGGCTCCCTCGTTGTCACTGCTAGACGTCGTCGACGACCGATTGCGGGCCCTGAGCCCTTCTGTCCGTGCATCGACTTCCGTTGCAGATTGATGGATTTGATTGCATAAGTCTACATATGCATTCAAATCCTCATATGTTCGTGTAGACACTCGTCTTTTTGGTATACAAAACCCCAAATTTTCATCTGACAATATGTAAGAAAATAAAGTCGACTTTCCTGCCACAGACACTTTCAGAGGTCCAACGTTGATTGTCAAGATGGATGGGACGAACTATGAGCTCTAGGCTATGTAGTTCATGAACCTTATGAAGTCTACTGGTAAGAAACATATAATTATTGAGGAGGAGTCAACCATGGTTCAAAAAAATACGCCTCGAGGCGTACGAGGCGCGGCGGCCAGAAATCGCCTCAGAACGGTCGCCTCAGGGGGTCTCTGAAAGGCGATCGCCTCAGTTGGTCAAGGCGGTCGAGACAATCGAGGCAGAGGTGAGGCGATTTTCGATGCGCTTTTTATTTTCAAATTATTTTTTTATGTAAATCATTTGTCATATTAGCAATTTCATATGTTTATAAAGGTCCATTTGTTTAGGTTATAAATGTACAAGATGAATGCTTAAATTTGCTCGCTTTCATGTTCATATTTACCATTAAACATGTCCAGTTACGTCAAAACTCTTAAATTATACCCTTAAATATGTGAATCTACAAATATCATAGAAAACATTACTTGTAAACTTAATTTTAAGGAGTTGTCACATAATAAGTTATGCAATATACCGAGAAGGACAAACAAGATAGAAATCGAGGGGAGTTCATGTAATATTCCCATATAAACATATTCATATATCCGAATATAAATAAAGTCTTCAATAAAATTTTTTGCAGGCTTATTGAGGTATGGTATGACAGGAGGGGTGCATACAGCGGTTGTTCAACTTAGGTTATATAGTTAGAATTATGAGGAATATCAACAAATTCACTCTATGATTGGATGGAAAATTAGTAAAAAGGCATATACATTTGTATATCTTTCTTTCGGTGTTCCTATGTTTAAAATTTCATCATATATTATAATGATATATGTATATATATTGTATTTTAGTCAGAATATATAATTTTATTAGTATACATTTATTGTAGTATATATATATATTTATCCTTGTAAACCGAGGCTTACACCTCGACCGCCTCGAAACTACGCCTCACCTCGATTCCAGGGAAACTGCTTTGTTCCGCTTTTGGTTTTTTCAAACCTTGGAGCCAGCTGAGAAACCTCAGGTTAATGCCTCATGGGAGGCGGATGATGCATATGCCAAGGTTTGGCTTTCAGGTACATTGACGATAGAGATCACCTATGATGTGTTACATCAACCCACTGTGATGCAGCGTGAATTGGATATATAGGGCTGCATTTATTTAATTTTGTCCGATAATTAGAGTCTCATTTTATCTTCGCATTTTTATTTTAAATAAAGAGATCGCATGCAATCTCAATTTAGTTAGTTAGAGTCAATTAGAGATTTGAATTTATTTCACATCAGTTAGTTAGTCGGTTAGAGTCAAATTAGGATAAGTAGTTTGATTTTGAATTGAAATTTATATTTTTGTAATCTCATCCCTCCTATATAAAGGGATGATAGGCTATTATTTTTAGACAAGTCAGAATATATGAAAACTTGAGATTTTATCTCCTCTCGTCTCTCTCTCCCCTACGCGATCTCCGCGATTCTCTTCTCCAAAATTCCCTCGCATCCGGCAAGTTATTCTCTTCTTCCTCCCTCCAACTTCTTCCACCTAAAATTTAACCATCAAATAATTTTTTTATCCGTTGCAAAAATCTATTTGCATCAATATCTATTTGCATTAAGTGGTATCAGAGCATGGCAACCGAATCGTTCTTACGATTCAACGATCCAATCGCATTTTGGAGGATCCAATACGATTTGAGTTATCTCTTTGTCTCTCTATTTCTCTCTCTTGGGGAGTTTCTTCGCGATTCCTCTCCCAAGTCCCGCGCAACCGGCGCATTATCTTCTTTCTCATTCCCCTCTCTATATTTCTTCCACCAAAATTATTTTCTCTACCGTTGAAAAATTCCGACTGCATCAAACTGCCAAGGCTATGTGGGATATCCTCACGACCACTTATTTGCAGGCGAGGAATAAGGCTAAGAGTTTGCAACTCCAGCACGATTTTTTTACTATCAAGCAAAATAGACGACCACTTCATTCGTTATATACATCCTTGCATGGGATGTTCGAAAAGCTCCACAGCTTCATGCCCCTCACATCTACTCCTGAGCAACATAAGACTTATAGGAATGCCACCATGGTTGGTGTATTCCTGGCAGCACTTGATCCTGAGTATGAGGCTGCTCGTTCCCAGATTCTAGCAGATGCCATTATTCCTCCTATAAAGGAAGCTTTTGTAGGATCACTGTTCCATCCACTGTTACCAGCGGATTTCTTCAGAGATGGCTGCCTCCCGAAGTCAAGGAGGCTTTTTCCTATTTCGTGGACACTGACCTCATGACAGAAGAGGTCATATTCGTTAGCTCTGTACTTATTGCCATCGTCCTGGACATGTAGAGGATACATGCTATTCGAAGCATGGCTTTCCTTCTTCTGCCAGAGTAGCTGAACTGGTAGAGCCCCCGATTGCTTCCTCTCTAGATCATAGATTTGATGAACTTGTTGCATGATTGAGGGACATTATGCCTCTTGCTAGTCCCATTGCTTCTTCATCAGCCTCGGGAAGTTACTCAGATGTGGCTGCTTCAACATCTTTTAGTACCTCGGGTAGTACTTGTGCACTTACTAGCTGTAGTGGATCTGATGTTATAGAATGGATTATGGACTCTGGTGCTACACATCACTTGTGTGGATACAGATGTCAACTTACATCATATATACAGGTTCCTCCAAGATGGATTGTGGTTATAACAGATGAGACTCATTCCCCATCACTAGACGGGGAGATTAGCTTGACACCCTCTATGCATCTATAGAATGTGTTGCATGCGCTTGACTTTTCTATGAATTTGCTATCTATTAGTCAGATTATAAATGATCTACATTATCGAGCTATTTTCAACCCATCTTCTCTTGTATCTTAGGACTTCCATACGGACAAGAAGGTTGATTGTGGCCATGAGCAGGGCGGTCTCTATCGATTGGTTCGAACCCTTATGCAGACATTTCCTCTCATTCTGTTGGACCCGTCTCTCCCTTTACATGGAACCTGCGCTTTGGCCATCTCCTGCTCTAGAAAATGTGTCATGTTCTACTTCAGATTTCCCCTCACTCGTCCTTTCAGTGTGAGGCATGTCAGTTGGGAAAGCATCATCGGTCTGCCTTCCTTACTCGTCAGAGTCAGAGTAGTAGCTCCATTTTTTAGTTATTTTATATTGATATTTGGGGTCCAAGTCATGTTGCCGATCATCGGGGACACATGTTTTATCTTCTTGCTGTTGATGATTTCTCTCATCTGTTCATAGGTCTTTTTATTAAAGAATAAATCTGAAGCAGGAGATGTTATCAAAAACTTTATCAATGAAGCGTATGATGTGTTTTCTTCCTCTGTAAAATTTATGAGAACGGATAATGCTTTGGATTTCTGTACTCATGCTCTCTCTAATTATTTTTAAACTCTAGGGTATTATTCATCAAACATCATGTGCCTATACTTCCCAGCAAAGTGTTATTGAATAGGCTAGAGAGGAATCATCGCCATTTGCTTGATATTATCAAAACCCTTCTCATTCAGAGTCATGCTCCACATTCTTTTTGGGGTGATGCATTTCTTACGGTATGCTATCTTGTGAATCGCATGAACTCGTCTGTCTTAGGTGAGAAACTTCCCTTTTCACTTGCTTTTCCTGAGAAGGAATTGTTCTCACTTACTCGTGTTTTTGACTTGGTTGCCTTTGTTCACCAGTTGTCTCCAATTCTTGACAAGCTCTCTCCTAGAGCAGTCAAATGCATCTTTGTTGGGTACTTCAAGACACAAAAGGGGTATAGATGTTATGATCCAATGCGCAAGAAGTACTATGCTAGCGATGATGTCGCATTTTTTAGTCAGTGATGTACTTTTTTCCTACATGTGATCTGCTGACCTCCTCAGACTCCGATGATGAAATCTACATGCCACCACCACCATCATCACCATCTCCACCACCTTCACCTCCTCCTATACCCTCAGCTCCCATTGTCCCTGTCCCACCGTTGCCGCATCACTATACCCGTCGACCTGCTCCTGTACATGGTCACTGCTCATCATCTAGCACGTATCAGGTATGTTCTGAATACATAGTTCCTAACGATGGATCTGGTGATTTGCCTAAGCAGGGTTCTTTACAGGGGACGAACATACAGGTTGATGGTCTGGACTTACCCACTGCGTTTTGAAAGCAGAAGCGTAGCTGTTCATGTTATTCTTAGCATCCACGGTCTCCTTTGCTCGCTTGACATGGGAATTCAAGAAATTTACAGTTGCATTATCTACCGTGGAAATCCAACGGAATTATCAGGAGGCCTTTAAGGATAGTCGTTGGGGACTTGCTATGGAATTATCAGGAGGCCTTTAAGGATAGTCATTGTCCTAAATCCGAATACATACATATAAACATACATATGTGTCTTTACGTATTTCACTTTATTCAAGTTAGTCAAACTCAACCCATATATAGTCATTTCCAACCCTCCTACATAAGTCTTGTTATATTTTCATCCATTAATTCATTTATTCAGATTCAGGTGTCTTGCGTATATTCGACGGCTCTGCACTTTACACAATATGTATTTCCCACGAACTACAAAATCAATGTATGCATCTTTAATATCTCCATTTAATAAATATCTCCAGCATCCTCAAAGAATTTATGGCACTGGTTGTTTTAGAATGGGCTCTACGTTGAATGTGTGTGTGAAGCTTCTGTATAAGTTGATTTTTATCATCTTCTTGTGAGAATGTAATGCATGTATGGTTAAGTCATGATTGATTTTGCGTGTATGGTTAAGTCATGATTGATTTTATGTTGGATGTAGATACCCATAAGGTATTGGATATATGTTTGGTATAGTGTCCGCATAGAAGTATCATTTAATAAATGGATAGGTTTGGGCAGTGGTTTTATAAAGGGATATTTACACCCATAACCCTAAATAGATTTGTATTTGTGTATGTAACCTTTGATAATCCTTATTTACACCCAGAATCTAGAATAGTTGTTAACCAAGCATGGCATAACCGTGTGTTAATTCCCATCAACTTTGATCGATATCTTTGATGGAATCTGTCAAATCAGACCATTTTACCATTTAACTCAATCGGATTTGCAAATGTTTCTACTTAAGGCACTTGGTGATTAAAGTTGTAGAAACTCATTCTCCGCGGTAATGTTCGTCCTCAAGTGGAGCTCGGAACCCTTACTGCTGCTGTTGTGGGAGGAGATGAGGAGGCGGAGCTCGGAGCATTCCCCTAGGAGCATCATCCCTGATGTTTCGGTTGTGGGGAGGAAGAGGAGGCGGAGGATGGGGTGGTTTGCTGCTGCTGAGGGAGGAAGAGGAGGCGGGGAAGAGGGTGGCTTGCTGTTGTTAATGCATGAGGAAGACGAGGCGGAGGATGGGGCAACTTTTTGCAACTGCAGTGGGAGGAAGACGAGGCGGAAGAGGAGGCAAAGGATGAGGCAGGGCGGGGGGTGGAAGACTGCGAGCCAAGGAAGGGGCAAGGTTGAAGGTCATGAGGGGAGGGGTTGATTGGGAGAGAGGATGCGTTTTTTTATACTTTTTTTTGGATTTTATTAATGGTCGTGGGATAGAACGTACGTTAGATTAACTCAATATCCTGGTTGAGTTAATGAACTAAACTAATGAAGGATTATGATGAGTGTGCGACTGAATGGCTATTCATGATTTCTCGTGTAATTATAGATTGCCGAGGGTTACATATGAAAATATAAAATTATCACAATTATGGTTTATATATCCTTTTTATAAATGGATATGGGTTGAGAATATTGATACTATGTCCCAAACCCAACTCCTTGGCTTCCCTAATCATCTCGCACACATATTCCATGTCAATATTGTTATCGGATGGTACGCATATCGTACGAAAAAAAGTGGAAGTTTATTTGTACAAAGAACCTTCAAATCTAGTGGTTGCGATGGAAGACCAATTAACTAGACAAAACTCGAAAAGCCATGATGATATTTTACCCTTTAGCAAAACTCAAGTAATTAGTGCTCGAAAGTATAAAGATAACGTTTATTTAACTAACTTGATTGCAACTTGACCCATGTGTATTATCTTTTTTTTCTCTGTGTGCCCAAAAATAAAGAAATAACTTGCTACGCTCATGCACAGTCTATGCAGGAGAACTGAGATTTTAGGTAATTAGATACACTCAACAAAGTGCTTGATGCTGACTCTGTAGAACAATGTTCGAGTAGAATTTTTGGAGGCTCTCAGGACTCACTTGATTCAAGTTCTCATGTGCCTTTCACCATAGGAAGAACAACCATATATAGGGTCTTCCACTGACCTGTACACCCCCAATAACTGCCCAAAGATTCTGTAACATATCTGCACTTATTCATGATCATTGAAGGTCATTATTCTTATAACAATCCAACATCTCCCACTTGATCAAAATGGTCATGATATTCCACACTTCCACTATTCGAGAAGTGTATATATTCTTATAGATGTTTACCTGATGTTCATTATTCATGACACCTCCAACTTGAGTCACTCATTCTTGAGTCATTAAATCAACATGTTTAATATATGTTCCAGCTGCAATTTTTTTAGTAAAAGAATCAGCTAACATATCATTAGTAGGTATATATGTTACCTTGATTTCTTATTTAGCCACAATATCTTGAATATAGTGATAATGAATCTCCATATGCTTTCCCTTGAATCTATTTGCTCCATTGTTAATCAAAGTTATTGCAGCTTCATTATCAGACTATATTCAATTGATCTTTTGATCAATTCCATACTTAAGTTTTCCAGAAAGCATTTAACCCAAACTGCATGAGTGGTGGATATGCTACATGCAAGGTATTCTGCCTTCTGTGTATGTCTGGATACACATCTTTGTTTCTTGCTACTCCAAGAAACGACTGCTCCAATTAACACAAAAAGGTGACCTGATGTAGATTTCCTATCATCCACATCCCCTCTGAAATCTGTATCGAAGTATCCTACTAACTCAAGTGATTCAACTTGATACAGCGCTCTAGATGTGCAGTTTCTTTCAGATGTCGAAAAATCCTCTTTTGCAGCTTCTCAATGGGTTGGTCTAAGATTACTTTGATATCTACTAACTAGGCTAATTGGATAAGTCAAGTCAGGTCGAGTGCAAATTATTACATACAACAAACTTCCTACTGCTTGTGCATATTGAATGCCAAGGGGTTTCTGCCCCTTTCCGGGATACTGACTTTTACTAAATCGTTTTCCCATCACAAGTAGTGTAGAGGGTGGAGTGCTATTTTACATTCCAAACATCTTCAAGATTGTATGAATGTATTTTTCTTGGCTTAAACTCAAGCTACTTGAGCCTCTATCTCTACTAATTTGAATACCACGAACATAAGACTCTTCGCGCATGTCCATCTCAAATTCATTGTTCAATTTTTCTTTTATTGCATTGAACATCAATATGTCGTTTCCGTCAAGCAAAATGTCATCAACATATAGTGACATTATAACAAATTTTCTCTCATTTTTCTTAACATACACACAATTATTTAACTTATTTACAATAAATCTGAATTTGATAACAATGCCATGAAATTTGAGATATCATTGCCGTGAAGATTGTTTCAAGTCATATAATGATATTTCAATTTGTACACCTCTTTCTCCTTTCCTTCTACCTAAAAACCTTCATGTTGTCGAGTGTAAACATCTTCTCTCAATCCTCCGTTAAGAAAAGCCGTCTTCAGATCTATTTGAAATAATTCTAAATCCATATATGCGACTATTGTCAAGATCATCCTTATAGATGTAAATTTGGCTACCGGAGAGCGGAGAGCAGGTTTTTTGGAAATTTATTCCAGCTTTTTGGGTATAATCCCTAATAATTAATCTAGCTTTGTATTTATCAACGGTACCGCCAACACGATACTTCTTTTTAAATACCCACTTGCACCTTATGGATTGCCAACCTTCTGGTAAGTCACATAGTTCCCAAGCATCATTTTGCTCAATTGAGTCCAATTCATCCCTCATGATAGATGTCCATGATTCTGACTCATTAGAAGCCATTGCTTCATTAAAAAAAATGATATGTACAATCCCCTATATGCTCATCTATGGTGTAACATGAAACCTCACATCCCTACATATATAATCATCCATCCATGTAGGTTGTGCCATGGGTCACTTGTTGCTGATTATACCCAGGGGTTGTGTAGGTTCACCCACTTCCTTTAAAGTTTCTATATTTACTGTTGGTTCATGTTCCATTTTATGTCATCCAATATTTCTTGTATCATTTCTATATCGTTTTCATTATCTTCTAAGATAATTAGAGGTTTCGTTTCCTCGATTTCATGCTCCTTTTCATCTTGATTTTCAAAAAAGGTAGCATCACGACTTTCAATGAGATCTTGAGTTTCATGGAAGAACCTATATCCTTTACAATATCCAATAAATCTGCACTTAAATGTCTTAAATTCAAGTTTGTCTTTAAGATGACTTAGAAGGAAGACATGTGCAGTAATCCCCACTTTCGAAGATGACTCGATTATGATTTTATACCATTTCATACTTTATATGACGTTGATTCCATTGATTTGGTAGGAATTTGATTCAATATGTAATTGGTTGTCAACACAACTTCTCTAAAAAAATATTTTGGAGAGACATGAGTGTGATAGCATATACCTTACTATATTCATTAGTGTTCTATTCTTCTTTTCCCCTGCACCATTCTGTTGTTGTGTATAAGATATTGTAGTTTGCGTATTAATGCCTTCTTTAATACAATAATCTTTGATTTCATTTGAGTTGAGTTCACCATTCAGTTAGTTCTAAGTGTTTTAATTGGTCTTCCCAATTTCTTCTTTACTTTCATTATATATCTCTTGAACATTTCACAAGCTTTTGCTTTTCTACTTAAGGGATAAATGTAGATATACTTGGAATAGTCATCAATACAAGTTATGGAATATTCCTTATTTATGTATGTACTCACACTCAAAGGACCAAAAATGTCAGAATTGATCAAACCTAACAATTCTTTTGACCTTGTACCTTCGGAGAATAGATTCCTTCTCATTTTACCGGTCAAACAATGCTCACTAGACAATGTTCTCGCTCTTGTCATGCTAGGTATAAGGTTCATCTTAACTAACTGATCCATTTTTAAATTTTCCAGGTGTCCTAATCATATATGCCAAAGATCATACATTGAAAAGCAACACAAGGAGTAGTTAGAACTTTCTTTCATTGATTCATACGTGACATTCAAACAGAAGAGAACACCGTCCGATACAATTTTTTCCATGGTAATGATTTTTCGAACTTTATCGATGGTAACACGATTGTTGTAGAAGCGGACTTCGACCTTCTTTTTCAGTAGTACATGGACATAGATGAGGTTCCAACAGATTCTAGGAGTGTACATTACATCATTCAAGACCATCATACTACTTCCTTGATCCAGTTTGTATGTTATAACATCTTCAACATTAAGGTGTGTGTTATTCCCCATTTAAATTATGTGTTCTCCCTTTTGAAGTTTCTTGAAATCCACCAAGGCCTCCTTGGTCTTTGAAATATGATAGGTTTCATTGGAGTCAATTCACCATCCTTTGCACTCTATCATCACAGAGTTATATTCTACTGCTCCTACAAATTCTGTCTTATGCTGATTTTTACGTTCTTGTCCCTTGGGGGCACTTGCATTCTTTTGCTTTGTCAGTTGGCCTCGAAATGACTGAAACTCCCACAACCGTAGCATGAGCCTCATGATACTTTTCCACGCTTTCCTTTGAATACATCCTTGGAGGGTCCCCATCGCTTCTTGCTTTGCACCGCATTTGCTTCATCTTCAGGTTCAACTTCGAAGACCTCTATCTTCTTTCTCTGATTGGTCAAGTCTTGTTCTATCGCTAATCGGGTAGGAAAATCAGAAATGTTCTTAATGGTACCGCTCAACCTAAGAGATGTCATCGCTACATCAAAGGAGGATGACAAACGTTTGAGAATAGTTGCCACTTATCGGGAATTTCTGATCCTGTTGTCGATAGGTCTTTTGCTATGACGATTATTTTATTCACATGATCGATTACATTTTCGGATTCCATCATTTTGAAGGAATTGTATTTGTGAAACAAAAGTTGAATACGAGCTTCTGATGTAGTGCTATTTTTCTTTCACTGCATTCCATAGCTTAAAGGCATTTTCTTGGGTTTCGAAAATCTGAACCAAATTACCTTCGATATAAATTAATATGAAGTTATGTGCCATGTTGTGTCCTTTTCCCATTGCTCATGTGTCCTAATTTGCTTCACAATAGGATTCTCAAGCAATTTAGGAGCAAGCTTGTCAATCATGGAATGGATATTATCATGCATAAGAACATGACGATTTCTACGATTACATATCTCGCAATTTGTACCATTAAAATATTCCAATTTCACAAGTTCAGTTGCAGCTAAATTTTCCACCATTTTTCTTTGAATTTAAGAGAAGAAATAGATGAAAAAGATAAGAAGAGAAAGATGAGAAGGTAGATAAGAAGATGCTGTACATTTTTTAATTTTAAATTAAAAAAACCACTAACAATGGTTGAGTAAAAAAAGTCCAAATAGTTGGGCTTTGATAGATGGGGTTTTAAAAAAACTTCAACAAAAAACTTAAAAGGAAAAAAGGGACTCCAGGAAATCTCGGGCAGACAAAAAAAATCTCGAGATATGATTATCAAAACTTTAAAAGAAACGTTTGATAAATCTTTTAATTCGAAAGATGAGGAGACAGACACGTTCCAAAAAAACTCTCCCTTTTCCAATGAAAGTTTAATGGTTAAAAGCTTCTGTATTAAGAAAACTTTATTTTTTTGACAAAAAATTAAACTAAATGGAAAGATGATTATAAGGATACATGATACAGGATTAAAAAAATAGGCTTGATTATGTAAAAAAAGACAATAAACAACTCGACAAACATGAAAGTCAATTGCGCGTGATCAATAACGTTTCCAAAAAAATAACATTAATAAAAAACTTGTCTTCAAGAAAATATGGTAAAGAAATAAACAGGTATCACCTTTTTAAAAAAACACGGCTGTGAGGTAAATATTTAAAAAAGGATTTTTACCCATAAACCCTATAAATTTTGTAAATTAACTTCTCGGCCGTTGAAACACGTAAACTTGCTAATTCTTACCCTACCTATCCTGATGAGCAAAAGGTTAACTTTGGCATGTTAGCATACTTTTTTTCTCATTTTTTAGGTGGTAGGAACACTGTTCAATCATCATAGCATTTAAACGAGTTTGACAGAAAGATTCTACTATACAAAGAAACACAAGAAAACTCTATACCGGTAGCTTTTTTGCAATTATACTCATGCTCCTGTATTTTTACAAAAAAATCGCAGTATTACCCTTTTGTTAGTATAGTATAGAGGTGTAAGTGAAATAACGGAGCTATGCTACTATGAATTTTGTAAGAATATAAACATTAGTGTGATTGTCAAAAACATTAGGAGCATAAATGTTATTTGAAAAACTTGCAAGGGTGCAAGTGTAAAAATCCCTTAGATCAAATATAACCCCTCTCCTTCAGCAATGAATCATCTGCCCTTCCTCTCGGAGTTCTCCACAAAACTTTTTCCACCTCATGGAAACGACATCAAACACTCTGTTGGTGATTCTTGCAGAAACCAAAGATCGTGAACTAGTAGTTAATCAAAGGGTCTAAAAGGAAAGCACATTGAAATACGATAATATTATATATTATTGCGACGATGAACAGTGAAGATGTGTCATGGTAGTCGAATAACTTGACTTTCTGTTAAACGCAAGTAGCACTCCCAGGAAACAATCCAATGGGGGAAGAAGAGTAGACGGCGACGAAAAAATAATACAGACCATACTGCTGAGTGTTTCATATGGTATATCTTTACCTTCATATCGGAGTCAGTTTATGTACAAATTCTTCCCCCTAGGCAAACAGGACGTCCGCGGTCAAGTGGAATTATCCAACCAAGGTACTGTACTCGTCAGTCGCAGCATATACAATCGCAGGCATAACAAAGCCAGCCTCTTGCCCAGGAAACAGATCTCTGATACCAGCTCTTAGCTCTTTCTTCCTGGACGAAGACGGGCTACTGGGATCTCTGATCCATCGGGTCCAGGAATTTCGAGCCGCTCTGAGAAAGCAGCATATCTTTCATCTCCTGGTAACTGCGGAGCTCTTCCAGTGCGTCGGAAGTCTTCCGTGACAGGAAATAACTGGAAGAACCAGCATCCCCACCAAACTCAGATCTTGATGACTGAGATGAGCAACTATCCTGCCGCAAAGGAGGGGCGTTTCTCAGCATGTGAACAAGAACACCGACTGCGCAATCTTGTGACTTCCTTGTTGACAGATAAGGTTGCGAAGACTCTGAGCCGCCCTTTCCATCAGTGTTTCTGTGAATATGCCCAAGGTGTCAATGTAAATCACATCTGAAGTTCATTTGAATAGAAAACATTTGTTATGGGGATTGTAAATACTAGGCATCTCTGTTTTTAACCATGGCGTCACCTAACGCCTGCAATCAACTTCACAAAAAAATTTTCATAGCATGATGACATGCCTTAAGAGAGGACGAGGACGGCCCAAGAAGTGTTGGAAAGAAACTATACGAAGGAATCTTAGTTTTATGGATATAAGCACGGGATTGACCCAAGATAGATCTGAATGGAGGCGAAGAATCCATGTAGCCGACCCTACTTAATTGTGGGAAAAGGCTTTGTTGTTGTTGTATGATGACATGCCACGATTTGCCATCGATTCTAGGATTTAGTTTTTATAATCCATCTAGGAAAAAAGATCCCTCAATTGGAAAAAAAATAACAGATTAACTGGCAAATAACTAAATAAAAATATGAAGGTGCAGTATCTCCTATACAAATTTCAATATCAAAAGCAGCTACATATTTTTCAAGAAATATGAATATATAAGTGACTTCGTATTCCTCCGCATAAGATAAACATTTCACTCATGAAATAAAAATAATAACCAAAGTCCAATCCTGAGAAGATTTCACGTTTACTTATTCATCATCTGTACAAATAGTATTTTGGAAACTTCAGACTCTTATTTTCAGTTTCAAAATTTTAAGCACTTTGATCAAAACTTGAGGTCTGACACCTGTGGAAGGAAAGAAACCTGAAGAACTTGATCTCAGGATGAGCGATGGCCACCTTTCCATTGTAGACTCGTTCTATAACATGATGAGAACTTCTTACATGATTCTTTTTGTTTCCTGACAACAGTCACAAGACCGTGTCTATACCGAAAGCATTATCCTACGCCTGAGTGTTTTCTGTGTATGGTGCCATGAAGTTGGTGCTTGACGCAGTTGACAGTATGCAGAGGTAGTTGGGAAATGACAGAATTCCGTTTTTAGTTTGAGGACTAGCTTGGGCAAGGGAGTTTTTTTTTTACTTTTGTGGTTTGTTCTGCAAGACTGGGGGATATATTTACGATACTAAGGTGGCTGACTGTAGGTCTAACAATCTAGGCAGAGGTGGTGGCTCCTCACTTTTGTCTCTCTGCTTTCAGACCAGCAATATCAGGCGTTCTTTGGGCTGCTCAGGGTTGTTGAGGGTGTGCACTGTTAGTAGTTGAGTCCGATGCAACATTTTTTTGTGTTTGTTCCCTAAAATCTTCATTGAGCATTATGCCTGTCGGCGAACGAGTCTACAATTCCTGATAGCTGATGTATTTGAAAGGCTAAGGCTCTTATGCATGTGAAGATCATGATATGATTGTTGAGGATGAAGAGGGTGATCCTAAGGTTCTCAGAAGTTTGTAGGTTGTTAGGATCATCACAACTGCCATTATGCAACTCATGTCAGAGGGTGTGAATTTTTTGTGGTGTTCCTAGTGACTATGGTAAGCTGCGATGATCTCATGGATAGATGTTAGGACAAAGGAGTCCGTTTTTTCACGATTCCATCAGGGGATAAGACAAGACTTGGGCCTTGGCCCCTCACAGGAATCTGGACTCCATGTTGCAGCAAATGAGCTGGCCTTTGAGAGGAAATGTCCTTATGTTGAGAGTGTTGTTTCTGCCAATAATTTATGCATTGTGTGAGTAGCAAGTAGTCTAACAGTATGCATGATTGTTTTCCTTCTATTAGTGAATAAGAAGATTACTAACCTCAATACTCTGCAGTCTTTCGCCTTTCAGGGAAAAAAAGATTGTTGTTTTCAAAGTGCAAGCCACAAGCAAGATATATCAGAAGTATGATTTTTTTTAATCAAAGAAACATGATTATAGGGGTGAATATGTGATTAAGTAGATCTTCTTATAAGGATGTAATTAAGTTGATGCTTGGAACCATTTTCTAATTTGACAGAGAAAAAAGGCAGAGAGGGGGGGGGGGGGGGGCATGACCAAATGGTTCACTTTTATATGGAAGATTTCCTTGAGAATCAACACCCATCTACCTGCTTAAAAATCTAAAGAAGAAATTTTTATCTTAATCTCACAATTTTTTTAATTTATATGTCAAGTTTAGAAGAGCATCTTGCACTAGAATGGTATTTCAGCTCAGTAAGGTGTAAAAATAACTAGAGTGAAAGAGAGAGAGAGAGAGTCATGACCAAGTGTTCAATTTTTATGGAAGATCCCCTATAAGGATCAACGCCCATTCACCTACTTAAAAAAATAACAAAAACCTGTGTCAATGATCTGCTGGTTAAACAATGTGCTTTCCACAAAAAACCCCATTTCAATTTTCTGATGATTGAGCAGTGTGATTTCCGCATAAAGAACCAGAGTTCAAACCCCTTCCTCCAAAACATAAAGATAAAGAAACCAAATTCTTACCTTACTCCCGTATATTTGAATATCAAGTATAGAAAAACATTTTGCACCAGAATGATATCAGAGGCTTGGAGCTCAGTAAGATGTGAATCCTTTAATCATTAATGGAGAGGCATAGAACTCAAAAGGATAACTTTTCTGGCAAGGTCTCTGACAACTGGGGTTCAAGCAAAACAATCCAGTAATATATGAATTACTAATAAACTTAATTTTCATGACATGTCATCCATGTCATGTTCTTGTGACCAATAATCAAGAATCTCGGTTTGTGCAGTGTAAACCAAATAAAACAAAAGCTATCAGCCCCTCTACCTTGAAAGGGTTGTGGTGCATAATGAAGACTACCCCAACTCACATTTTCATTTCGCAGCTAATGTGACAAGTGGGAATCATCCACATATACTGTGAGATTTAAAACAAGTTGAGTCTTAAGACTACTGAATAATAATCATGAGCTGTGACCAAATCTTTTATTCATAAAGTGTTCCGAGTCAACTATTTTCAGATACTATTGATTGGCCACACCCATGATAATCCAACTAGATTTGGGAAATAGGCCTCCTTAATGCAACAAAAAAGAATTGCAACCTGCGACTTGCTTAGAAGACCGCTATATAAATTGACAAACAATAATTGGGCAGATGAATATTTTAAAATCATTACAAGGTCACAGGGAGCTGTATAATTAGAAATATCAATACATAGTATCACACACAAAGTGTATGCCATTCAACTTTCTGATACAAACAAGACGGTTATTAATACTTAAAAATATAACAATGTAGCAAATAATACCAGCCATGATCGTCTTTTCCCATGAATTATGTTGCATGGATGATGCTGTTTAAAATATTTATTTTTGTTGTAATTTTATTGTAATTTTTAAATTCGGTAAAAACCAAACGTCACAACATTTGGATGTGCCTTTTAGATTTGGATGTGTATTTAGATGAAAGCTTGCATCTTTTAATGGGTCAAATCTCTATATAGAGCAACCTACTCATTTGCAATAGGGACATGAAATGAAGTAAAAGTTGATTAGCCATTGGTTTTATCCTCCTTTCCCCTTTGAATTTCTTTCTCCTCTAAAATCCTCCAATACAATTCTCCTCTCTTATCTTCTTTCCACGTAGCTTGTCGTGATCCTCCCTATCCCCTTAACCCAAATTCTTCTAACCCAATTCCTTCTCTTCTCACCCTTCAACAATTCTCACCTAATTTATCCGCATCAATTGGTATCGGAGAGACTTCCTCCCACCCCACAAGAGGTGCGGGGGCTTGGGGGTCAGGCGCCTGGATTTGGTTAATGAAGCTCTTTTGCTTAAGTGGGCCTCTCGGCTGTGGGGAAATGAGGAGAGCCTTATGATTAATGTCTTGCGGGAGTTGTTGGGCGCGGATTTGTTTGGATGCCTTTGGGGCGATTCGTTGGACCGCTTATCTCCATTCTGGCGTGGTATAACGATTGTTTTTAGGCATAATCGTTTGCTTTTTAAGCCACTGTTGGGCAACGGGAAATCCTTTCGCTTCTGGACCGATGACTGGACCAGAAGGGGTGCTTTAAACTTGATGTTCCCGCGTCTTTTTGCTTTGGTCGACAACAAGGACGCGTCAGTGGCCTCGTGCTGGGAGAACGACTGCTGGAGCCCTACGATCGCTGCTTCCCTGTCCGATCATCGGGTGGAAGATTTTTTATCGTTATTGGCACATCTTGGTGATCCTCCTCGTCCCATTCCTGGCCGCGACCACTGGGCCTGGAAGGATGGCTCTTTCTCTTCGCGCAAGGCGTATTCCGCTATTGTTCCTGCCCACAATGACGATGACGAGATTTTGGTGCGTGATTGCATATTCTTATGGGGATTAAATCTTCCTGAGCGCATCGGTATATTCTTATGGCTTCTTCGTCGAGGACGGCTTTTGACTCGTGATCGCTGTGCAATTATATTTCAGAACGTTGGTTCAATGTGCGTTCTCTGTGATGCGGAACGGGAGACAATTCCTCACCTCTTCTTCGAGTGCTGCCATGTTCGCAGCCTGTGGGATGATCTGCCTTGGGCTAACGCCATCTCCTTTCCTGCACTGTACGAGAGCTTGGTTAATTCAAGGGGTAGGGAAAGGAAGACTCTACTTGATCCAATCGCAAGACTGTGGAGTATTTGGCTGGGGAGGAATGAGGCAATTTTTGCGTCTCAACGGTTTTATAAGGAGAATATATTATTGAGTGCTAAGCGTTTTCTGGAGGATTGGTCCTAGGGTTGGCATACTTAGGTTATTTGGGGGCTCCACTGCTTGTGCCTACCCTCTCGGGTAGGGCTTTTTTTGTACCTCTTCTCTGTTCTTTGTAAATTTTCTTTCATTTTTTTATATAATATATTGGGGTGAACACCGTCAAGTGTTTCCCCCTCTTTTAAGCTTCAAAAAAATGGTATCGGAGCATGGGGCACGAATCATTCCTACATTTCAACGATCTTGTCGAGCATTGAAAAATGATGCTCAACCCGAGTCATCTTCGCCAAGGCTCACAGCCTCAACAGAAGAAATGCAAGACTCACATTCTATCAAGCATCAAGGTGCAACTATGGCTGGATTCATGGCTAGAAGAAGACACACTCAATCACGATGAAGATTTGTACCATAAAACGTCAATACCAACACAAGTCTAGTGAAAACATATTCATTCAAGATGATCATTTTTCTGTTACAATTCATGTGCAAGAAGACAAGGAAGAAACATGATCCATCTTCGACGAAGGTCCTACTGATGAGGAGTTCCAAGTTCTCAACTTATTTGCAAACGAAGTCGTTATTCAAATGATCACTACTTCACCAACACCTTCTCCCTCGCAGAAACCTGACCCAGTAACACTCACGACACCAGACTCCCCACCACTACTACCCTCACCAACATTGGTTGCTTCAAGGCCCCCATTGGCGATGCTAGCAGCACTCCGTTAACCTGCCAACACCTCTCATGCATGCGGGCCTGCAAAGGGTAATGTCAAGCCTCGTTCAATCCTCCAACGAGGGCTATCACCGACATAACTCTCCCCACCATTGATACAGTTGCAAACGATCAGACCGATGCCGTTACCATGGTCGATTGAGTAGCCCACACTGGTGCGGTGAGAAATTGCGAAAATGCTGCCCAATGGGAAAGAACTACAAACCTAATGCTAAAAGAAATGAAGATTGGCTTAAATTGGGTATGTTGATCCCACAAATTCAGATGGATTTCTTCTCTGTCGAACCCAATGATCAAGCAACTCATCAGGAGATGAGTTTTTCAAAGTAGAAGAGACTGAAAATATTTATTTTTGTTGCAATTTTATTGTAATTTTTAAATTTTGTAAAAAACCAAGGGTCATAACCTTTGGATGTGCCTTTTGGATATGGATTATCTTTAGGTGAAAGGTTGCATCTTTTAATGGGTTAAATCCCTATATAAAGACCCCACTCATTGTAATAGGGACATGAAATGGAGAAAAAATTAAGTAGCCATTGGTTTTATCCTCCTTTTCCCTTTCAATTTCTTTCTCCTCTTTAATATGCCAATCCAATTCCCCTCCCTTATCTTCTCTCTTCCCGTGCAGCTTGACGTGCTCCACCCTATCCCTTTACCCCAATTACTTCTCTTGTAACCCCTCAACAATTCTTCTCAAATTCTCTAATCCATACCAATGGATCATCCATAGATCCAAAATTATCATGCTTGATAAATCAATATAAGCAATATCATTGTGGAGAATGAAGAGAAAATATATATAGGATGATGCAGCGTGGACTCGACATGTAGGGCCGTCTAATTATTTAAATTGAGGCCGTTAATTTTATTTACGTTTTTTAAGTTGTCGCAATTTTAAATAAAGAGATCGCGTGTGATCTCAATTAGTCTTAATTTGAATTTCAAATTTGGTAGTTAGTCGGTTAATTAGTTAGAGTCAGTTTAGGATAATTCGTTGTCGGTTTAAATTATTTTCTATTCTTGTAATGTCATCCCTCCTATATAAAGGGATGCCGGTCCAATGTTTTAGTCAGTTCAAGATGTGATAAAATAGAGATTTATCTCTCTCTCCTCTCCCCTCTCTTTCCTTCTCCCCGCGTGATCTACACGTGTTCTTCTTCCCCCAAACCCCTCGTATTCCCGACGAGTCTCTTCTCTCTTCCCCTCGCGGTCTACGCGTTTCTTCTTCTCTAACCCCGCGCATCCGGCATGTCTTCTCTTCTCAACCCTTCCAGTTTCTTCCTCTCAACCCCTCTATTTTCTTCTACCATCGAAAAATCCACCGTCAAATCTATTTCCCGCGCCGCCCCGAATTCCAATCCGCATCAATTGGTATCAGAGCATGGCAACCGAATCGTCCCTACGATTCGACGATCCCGTTGCGCATTGGAAGATGCAATATGATTTGAGTTGCATATCTCATGATTCGCGTTCACGCGCACGTCGACACAAGTTCATGAAGCGCCTTATGTCAAGCCTCAAGGTTCAAGCAATTCGTCGGGAGACGAATTTTTTAAAAGCGGAAGAGAGTTGATGCAGCGTGGACTCGACATGTAGGGCCGTCTAATTATTTAAATTGAGGCCATCAATTTTATTTACGTTTTTTAAGTTGTCGCAATTTTAAATAAAGAGATCGCGTGTGATCTCAATTAGTCTTAATTTGAATTTCAAATTTGGTAGTTAGTCGGTTAATTAGTTAGAGTCAGTTTAGGATAATTCGTTGTCGGTTTAAATTATTTTCTATTCTTGTAATGTCATCCCTCCTATATAAAGGGATGAGGGTCCAATGTTTTAGTCAGTTCAAGATGTGATAAAATAGAGATTTATCTCTCTCTCCCTCTCCCCTCTCTCTCCTTCTCCCCGCGTGATCTACACATCTTCTTCTTCCCCCAAACCCCTCGTATTCCCGACGAGTCTCTTCTCTCTTCCCCTCGCGGTCTACGCGTTTCTCCTTCTCTAACCCCGCGCATCCGGCGTGTCTTCTCTTCTCAACCCTTCCAGTTTCTTCTTCTCAACCCCTCTATTTTCTTCTACCATTGAAAAATCCACCGTCAAATCTATTTCCCGCGCCACGCCGAATTCCAATCCGCATCATAGGACATAACCCCTAACGAGCTCATAACCAAGAAAATACATAAGTACCCTCAGAGGGTTACAATGAAATGGGTTAAACATAAACATATCTCTAACAGACCCCCTCAAGTTGGAGCATATCTATCGATCATATCCAACTTGAAAGTTATCTACGAGAGGCACTTCTTATGTAAGGCCTTCATGAATACATCTGCAAGCCGAAGATTCGTTGTAAAGTGTAGAGTAGTAATCTTCCCTCCTCATACGACATTACGAACAAAATGGCAGTCAATCTCTATGTGCTTAGTCCGCCCATGAAAAGCAGGATTTGTAACAATGTATGTAGCGTATTTCTAGTCAGGTATAGAGGAATAGGGATAGTGACAACAATACCAAGTTCCTGCAGAAAGGTCAATAGCTAAGTGATCTCATAGATAGCATGAGCCATCACCATGTATTCTGTCTCTACACTGGATCTGGAGACTACAATAGTACAATCTGCTTCTTACTCAAAGTAACAATATTTCCTCTAACCATCATAGCATATCCTGAAGTGGTACGACGATCCTTAGGTGAACTCGTATAATATACATCATCATATGCAGTAACATCGTGTAACCATTTTCTTCATAGAAGAGGCCACACCCTGATGATTCCTTCAAGTAGCGCAGGATCTGAAGAACATCCTCCTAGTGATTGTAATACGGTTGCTCTATGTGTTGGCTAGCCCTGCTCACAGCATAAGATATATCCAGCCTAGTGACAGCAAGGTAAATAAGTTTACCTACTAGGCTTTTGTACCATGTAGTATCTTCGAAGATAGGATCAGTGGAAGTGGAGTGTTTTCTCGGGTTTACAGGAATACCAGAGTGCTTATATCCAAGTAATCCAACCTCGATCAAGTTGTCCATGCAATGCTTCCTCTGCGAGAGATGAAGTCCCTCTGTAGTGCGTAATACTTCTATGCCAAGAAAGTAGCGAAATTGACCAAGGTTCTTGGTGATGAAGACCTTCCGAAGGAAAGCCTTGGTCTCTAGCATACATTCATCATCACATGTAGCAACCATATCATCAACATATATAACAAGTATGATAGTACTAGTTGAATGTCTTCTAATAAAAATAGAGTAGTCAGATGTTCTTTGGAAGCTAACAGTGCTGATCTCGGTAGTAATTCTGTAAAACCATGCCCTTGGGCTCTGCTTTAGGTCGTAGACTGCCTTGTGAAGTCGACACACACACTCCCCCTCAACTTTGTAACCAGGAGGTTGTGTCATGTAATCTCCTCGAGATCGCTATATAGGAAAGCATTCTTCAGATCGAGCTGAAAGATAGACCAGCTCTTGTTTGCTGCCACTGAAAGAGTGGTCTGTATATAGCATAGAAGGCCGTATCGGCAATATAACGGTGATATATCGCTGATATATCGGTTTCGATAGAGAAAGGGTATCGAAATCCCCCAGTATATCCTTTTACAGGGATATCGGCTCATATCGCCATATCGGCTCATATCGATCAAAAATGATTGGTTCATTAAAAAAATCCTTGATATCGATCGATATCGCCAATGTTTTGCCAATATCTCTATATATCAATGTTATTATTCATGCAAGATTGATTCCACTACTTATCTAGCTACACCTAGTATTAGAACACATATCTAGCTACACCTAGTATTAAAAAACACAATGGTTTATATATATATTTTGTTTTGGGTCGGGGGCGAGACCCCCGTACTGGTAGGGTATGGTGCAACAGGAGGGTGTATACAATGGTTCTTTGACTTGGAGTATATTTGCAAGTTATTTCATGTTGTAAAGAACTTGAATGAAATCTATTTCCAATATCTATAAAGTCAATTCTTCAAAAAAATATCTATAAGTCAAGAATCAAACATTAATATCGATATGTTCGAAATGATTGATATATGCGATATAAGCTTCGTAGATGACCGATATGTGTGATCTTAAGAGTATATTTGTAAGTTATTTTGTGAACTAAGAACTTGGATGAATTCCATTTTCATTATATATAAGTCAACAACTAACAGTCCCAGAGATACGTTCGATATGACCAATATGTGCAATATAAGGATCATAGTCTTCAAAAATGATCTATATGTGTCATCTAAGTGTATATTTGTAAGTTATTTAATGTTATAACTTATAAGAACTTGAATGGAATCTATTTCCAATATCTATAGGTCCGGAATAAACATTAACAGTGATATGTTTGATATGACCGATATGTACGATATATGGGCTATAAATGACCGATACATGTGACATAAGTGTGTATTTGTAAGTTCTTTGTTGTTTTAATATCTTGGATGATCTTAATTTCTGAAAAAAATGACAAAAATGACTTTTTAAGACATTTCTGGCATTTCCACCGATATCGTCTATATATGAGTGATATATCCCGATATATCCATTTCCGAACGGACTGAAACGATATCGATATCGACACGACCTTCCTTGGTATATAGCCCATCCGTGCAACCTGAGAAAATGTCTCGAAGTAGTCAACCTCATATGTTTGTGTAAATCCTTTAGACACAAGCCTTGCTTTCAACCTATCAATGGACCCGTATGGTGACTGCTTAGCCATAAGGACCCATCTGCAAGCCACATGTCTAGTCCCCTTGGGACAATGTACAAGATCCATGCTCCTCTAGAAGTGAGAGCATCCATCTTCTCATTCATTGCTTGATGTCAATCATAATCCTGCAAGGTACTATGGTCTCTGAGAATAGAAAGTCATGACAACATCTGCATATCTTCTGTCAGAGCATGATAAGCTAGCAGTGGAAATAGAATGAGACATGATATGAAAAGTACATTGGCTCTTTGTTCTACGAAGAGCGATGGGAAGCTCCCGAGGATCATTCGGGACAGTAATGGTAGGGGCACTTGAAAATGGCATATCATCCTGCAATAAAGGGGCTTGTAATGGAACATGTGTTGGTGTAAAAGTATGCACGCGCTTATACACAATGAGTAGAGGAAGATCCAAAGGTATATCTGTAATAAATTGCGTGAAGAAGCTAGTCTGTTCAAAAAAGGTCACATCTGCATATATATAATGTTCATGGCTAGCATGATCATAGCATCTGTAACCCTCTGCGTACAAGAATTACCAAGAAAGAACATTGATCGCACGCGGAGATAGTTTATCAGTAGTGTAAAAGTTAAAGACAAATGCTATACATCTAAAAATTCTAAGAGGTATAGGAAAGAATGACTCATTTGGATATAGCGAA